>VZTR01022672.1:133296-186455 GCA_013400775.1 Chaetops frenatus | reverse complement strand
CACATGTGAACTAATATCCTTTCTGGGCGGGAGTTCACAGTGATATGGATTCTACAAGAGACTTATGCTTCTTGTGGGAAAAATCTCCATGGTGAGACAAGAGAGACTCTTCTTCCAATTGGACTGATGAAAGCCTATTTCAAGAGTGGTAAATTGACCAGGGGTTTTCTAAGTTTGTTTCTCTGTGTTGTTGGTGAGAAGGATGGTGGTAAAGGAAGATAAATGAGGTGGGAGAAAGGAACCATCATGGGTGGGGAGCTGGGGGGAGGAAGAAGAAACCACCTGGGGGTTGATTTTGATTCTGTTGTCTTTTGTTAATAAACTATTTTTATCTTTGAAGTTTAGGCCTGTTTTGCATTTCTCTTAATCCTTATTCTCATAAAACCACTACACTACACTCTCGCCTGGTGTGAGCAGGCGAGCAAGCGAATGTGAAACCGCTACAAAGAGACAATAAAAAACAAGGAAATGCTTACTACTGCTCAGCGGTAGAACTAGCAGCCAACTATTGTAAAAGCTGGGTCATCTCTAGGAATACCTGGACTCCTTTCTTGAAATGCTATAGTGTTTTAGAAGGTCCTTGCTTACAGGATCCTGGTACAACTAGCTTTCAGTTTTCCTTAGAAAACCTTTGCTCAGCTTGTAAAAAAGTGAAGAAGGTACTGCAATCCATAGGGAATATGAGGGAAAATAGTGATTAGATGTAATTAGAGGGGCAGGTCCCCCAGGAACCCTGAGTGTCGTGGGTAATCTTGTCTCTAAAAGAGCAGCATTAAACAATGATAGGAACAACCAAACTTTGAGGAAAAACTCTCCTTGGAGGAAGCAAGGGATATAAAAGAAATATGTAAAATAATGAACACTGCAGAGAAGGCAGATGGAAAGTTTCTGCTCTTCTTGTCATAAGCGATGTGAAGAAATATTAAGACTGAATATTTCATGCCAGTGGCAGGGAACATATTTCCAGGCCTTGTTTATGTGGAGCATGGTGCTCAGTGCCATGAGAAACCTTTCAAGACAGGAGCTTTGGAACAAGCAGAATGGGATGGCAGTTTTATAGGGCAGCATGGCTCTAAAAATTAACACAGATGACAATTTTGAAGATTATTTTTATTATGCCAACCAAATGCTAACTCAGGTTCAGATCTGTGTAGAGGAGACATGACTGGCCCACCTCAAGGGCCACCACCTGACATGGCTCTTTCTAGGGCTGTTTCTTAATAGGCTCCATCAGGACACTGTCATAATGTAAGGACAACCCATAAAACTGGGATGCCAAGTCTCTCCTGTTGCTCCTGAATGCCCTGGCATGTATGGCTCCATGTCTGCAAGGGTAGCAGAGCTGCTCCTGGCTCCAAGTTATTTCTCAGCACCTTAGACATGCCACCAACGTGGCTGCATTTCACACACTCCTTGGTTCTCTCAGTGTCCAAAAAAGAGGCTTTATAAAATTAAAATATCTTTCTTCTGTATCTGGAGTGAGCCCATTTTGTCAGGTAGCAGTTTATTCTGGTGGAGTACATTAATACCTGAGTCACCATGGGCTTTGGCTTCCTTTATGTCAGCTTTCCAGACTAGCTTTGTTATGGGCACTGCTCCCTTTGAATCCGGCCACGGCCACCCCAACGTTACAAAAGGAGGGATTCTAGTAGGGTGCTTTCAGGGAAGTGTAATGGGAAACAGTCTGGTCCAAGCAGCACCTTAGGCAAGCAGAAAGCTCTTGTTTCTGAGATTACTTGTGAGTCAAAACATGCAGTTTCAAAGCAAGTGATGGTTGGAAAAAAAAGAAAAAAGTGCAGAAAAAGTGGATCAAGTTGGTGATGTCTACCAAGGGAGCAGGACTGGCATCTTAGTGACTTTTAAAGAAAAGAATTTGATTCTAGATACCACAGGGTTCAGTACAGGTTTTATTTTAAAGATCAGAGATAAAGGCCCTGAGTTGCAGACGTTTCTAGACTTTGCTCTGCTCTAGGTTGCAAGACCTGTGGGTAGAGGGTACAGCCAAGTTCACTCGTTGCTACTATAGGTATCACACACATACTGCTGAGAGGAAAACCACACACCCTTCTGCATTTTAAAATTTGAGAGGCTGTGGAATGACATGGGTGCCTAAATTAAACTGAGGAAGCAGCACACTCACTACAGGCTGGCCCAGCCAGTAGCTTTCTGAATGGGGTGCCTCAGTCCTGTCTTTGACCTTGACTGGAAATCCCAGGGATTAAAGCAGGCAGGGACCACAGGGAAGGTTTTGTTCCTCTAAGGGCATGCTAGGTAACAGCTATTATTAGGAGAGGGATCTGTGGGAAAAGCATCACCTGGTCTTTGGCTGCACAGTTTTTCTTCGCTTGTTTCACTTTGCTCCTACCCCGAGCTCATCTCAGCTTCAACGCGACTGCTGGGATTTAAGTCAGATGTATTTCCAGCAACCGCTTTGCATTACAGCAGATGGCAGCCTTTCCCCAGACTTCCAGAAACAAGGAGTACCTGGATTTCAGACAATCGTGTCTTTTGTTGTCCCCTGGTGTCTGCTAGCGGGCAGCAGAAGCCTCTGTAGGAACCCAGCAACTGATTCAATATAGCTAGAGATAAAAACAACACTGAAATCATCTCCTTGCATTTGGAGAACTTGGCTTCTCACCAGAGGGTGATCAGCTCTTGCACCACCTCTTTATTCATCTAGGATGATGTTTCCCTTCCAGCTTATATCAGAGTTCAACATCGAAGCAATTAAAAATCCATGCTAATTCCTTTCTTCACCTTGACAACAACACATAACAGAAAACACATCATACTTGGTGGGGAGTATGTCAGAATCAGAGTGACATTTCTCTGTGCTTGACATGCTGTGTTAAAAAGCACCTCTGTTAAGAGACCTACGCAGCTGGCTGAATAAACTGTGGTGTGGGTGAGGCCTCAGATTACTTCATCTGCTGGTGACTTTTCAAAAGAGACTCAGATATGCTCTGTGGATTCACCCAGCCCTGAAAAGTAAGGAGAAAAGTGATCAGCACTCTTCTGTCCTTCCCCTTTTTATTCCAGAAGAGGAATGCTTACTGGGACAGGGGTTTTTGAGATGACCACATCCAGGCTCTTTCTAATACCTCCTGGATCCTTGGAAGCATTTCTTATTGCCACATAGCAACTCCCTTGTCCAAACTGTGTTTTTATACCTACCTGACTGGTATTAGTCAGGCCTAGGGGTCTGTTTCACAAGCAAGAGAAATATGCAAAGATGTCTTCTTCTGGGAGGTTGCTCCTGATAGAAACACGAAAGAACACAGATTTACTTCTACATTGGCTCTGCTTTCAATTTCTACTTTTTATCCTGCTTCTGTTCCCACAAAATATGTTAATGGCATCCAGATGCTTATTAACACGCTTCATAGTAAGAACTTCAGACAGGAAATACAGGCCAGATGAGGAAGAGAAGAGCTTCAACAGCAGCTAAGAGAGATGAGAGGAATCCAGACTCAGCAGGGCCAAGTAAAATCTACTCTGGAGCCTTCAAGAAACAAATCAAATGGTTGTCATATGAATGACACTATAAACTCCAGGGAACAGAAGAGCTCCCACAGGACCCGAGAACCCATTAGCAATATTTAGAGGCACATCCAAATACAGCATCAATTAATCTTAAAGACCCACATAAACCTTAAAGCAACTGCTAAAGCCTTTAAAAAAAAACAGGCTGTGTCTAATCAACTCCATTCCTCTCTTTGATAAGGCAGCTGGCCTGGCAACTGGGAAAGGGAAGCCATGGATGTGCTGCATCTCCCCTTGAATCACACGGGGTAATGCAGCCACCAAAGGAAATGGTCCAGACAGCATTGCTGTGAAGTGAACAGGCAGTGGAGGAGTTTATGCTCAAGGTGCAACAACGTCCATCAGGTCCCCAGCTCTGTGTGTCCCATCAGCCACTGCCATGGGAACATCAGCTCCCAAAATCTGGCTGAGGAGCTAGGAGACTGCATTTCTGTGCAGATAATACCGCGTGGGACGGGAGACACGGGGAGACAGAGTTAACTTCACACAGGAAATCACCATTAGTGAGGAAATGACCCCAATTCCCTACGCTGTACTCAAGGTCTTGGAATTCAGGAGCATCTTTTCCTTACCAGACATGTGCACAACTGACCCCCAGCTCAGCTTTTAATAAAAAAAACACTTGGAGTACTCTTCCCCCAAAGTAAACAGCCCACAGAGCCTGCTGCAGCCTGCTGCTTCCAGCTGTCTCTCACAGGAGCCCTCTCGTTCTTTGAAAGCTGCCCTCTTCTTTCCCAGCTCTGCAGAGAAATCTGGCTAACGAGGGATCTCAAGGCCATTCCGCTGCCATTCTCCCATCTTCCTGGCTGCATTCATCATTAATAGGTCCTCATTAAATTCTAATAAAATGAATATCAGAGGTTTAGGGCTTGGTAGGCCTTGGTAGACCTTTCCTCCCTTTTTTTTTCCTTCCAGGTCTATTTGTTGGACAAGTTCATTCAGTGTCACACAGGAGAAGGTGACGATCAATACGTTTTGCAGGAAGCTGCTTTGTGCTTTATTTCCCAACTCTGCAGAAGTGTCTGGAATACGAGAGCTTTTGCTTTGAGTTGTTTCTTTTCCTTTAAGAAAGCAAACCCCGAACAGTGGGTAGATATTTTGGTCCCAACTTGCTCTTCAGTTTACTTTAGCAGATACAAGTTCATGAATTCTACAGTTTTATAGTAGATATGAGTTTATGAGTTCTATAGCTGAACCACGGACCAGGCTGCCTGGAGACGTGGTGGAGTCTCCTGCAGATTTTGAAAGACTAAGCATGTTGAACATTTGCAAGAAGTATTTGAGTAGAATTGACCCTGCCACGGGGCAGACAAATGAAGGAGAAGACTTTATATGGATCTGTGGTTACATGATGAACAACATATTCTTAAATCAGCTGGTGCAAAGAAACTTGCATCTAAAACTTGCAAAAAACATGTTTGATGCAGCCTGGGAACTCTTATTGGTGGTGGTTGTTTGGATTTTTTTCCTTTCAAATAGTATGGGAACTCCAGATACACTGATTTTTTGATTATGAAGAGAGAAGGTGGATTAAATATCCCCCATCCTGCGGACTCCCATAGCTGCTCTTCTCTTCCTTTGTTGTGCCCTGAGGAAACCAACCTCTGACATACCACTTTTATCCTTCTGTTCTCTGAATGAGCCCCTAAATTACAGTCTGAAAGACTGTTTGGGGCCAGCAGATCCTAAGCCTCTTGCTTGATCCTATTCAACATATTTTATCTGCAGAAGCATAAATAGAGCCTGGCTTTATTAACCATTAGCCTATAAAGCTAAAAGTGTAACAAAATGCAGACACACATGGGCTATAAATATATTTATGTGGTTGTAAGGAACACTAATCCCAGGCCTCCACAGTATGAAAAACACTTCACTGCATTTGGCAATACTGGTGTAGGGCCAGAGGGGATGGGTTGTTGCTTGGGTTTTTTGCTTTAGGGCTGGTGGGCTCCAGGCAAAGCCCCACTTTTGTGGAGGCACTTAGCCTGCTCTGGTGAAGGCTTTCCCTGGCAGGCAGCAGCCAGGAGCTGCCAAGGACTTTGCCATGAGCATGATTCATCATTGCCCAAAGGTGCTTGAACACACCTTCTGCTGCTCCTGCTCCAGAACAGGTGGAGTGAGATTTCCAAGTGATAACGAGTGACGCTGACAAAAAACGCTGAGTAACACTGAAAGCCCCTGGAGCGATGGTGGAGCTGAGGTCTTTGGCACTGCTGATCCTGCCTCCTCAGGAAAGCTGCTCTGGAGCCACTTTTGATGTGAATAAGTGAGAAAACATTAAACATCCATGACCTGGGTGGTTATGTGGCATTTAAAAGCCTGCTGATTGCTTTAGCTCACCTTCAGAAGTGAAGCCAGCTACTTCAGCAGCTTTGCTGTGAAGAACCTGGGCCCAGCTGTGCCCAGGTGGCCACTGTGACCACAGACCCACATCCCTGTGACCCACCTCAGGCAATGCTTATCCTCCAGCAGTGCTCACAGGTGACACCACAGCTTCACCCTGGGGTGGGACCCATGGACCTGTCCCCATTACAGAGCATCACTCCAGGGAAAGGCAAGCTGGGCAGGAGAGACTGTGACCTCAAGGCACGCCAGTTTGGAGCCTTTCAGCCCCTTTGAGGTCACAACTCAGAGGATTGTCCAGGCAAAACCAGAATGCACACAGCTGCATCACAGTCCTGCAGAGACTTTGGAAACTGCCAACCCCTGTGCCAATGGGAAGCACAGGACAGAGGGGAAAGGGGCCAATTAAAAAGCCAGGCTGCCTCTGTTGCTCAGGGCAAACTGAACAGATGATGGCATCACTGGAAGCTGCATTTGCTTTTAATTGTCCTCATTCCACTGAATAACTAATTCTCTCCTCCTCCCACACGACAGCAAAAAAAAAAAAAAAAAAAAAAAAAAAAAAAAAAGAAACCCAAAGCATGGGATTTTTGGAAAGGATGAGTTGACTCAATTCCTTTCATCCAGCACATGACAGCAAGCTGCAGTTTTTAGCTTTGCATCCAGGCAAGTTTGGAATATCACTGCATGCATTTGTTTTGTTTCAAATCTTCTGGGATCAGCTAAAAATATTATTTTGGACAGATGTAGATATGGAAGCACTAAAAGGCTTCGTGCTCATCCAGCTCCTAAATTGCAGCCAGCCAAAGGAAATTACAGGGGTAGATCCCAATTGTAAGGTGGTTATATTAAAAAGTTATTTGACAGAGAGCTGGGAAGTGGGAGGTGCTCAGGATCTGAGCATAATCCAGGGAAAGGCATGGATCCCTTCAGCCCAGAGACAGGCTTTACACAAGACTCAACCTTCATGAGCTGTTTCCCAAGAGCCCAGAAAAGCCATTGCTCTTCCCTCATCCCTGACCAACTTGTTTTCTAGCATTTTCCAGGTCAGACTGAAGTGAAACCCTATCTGGACTGAAAACTAGACCAAAAAAACCTCAAAATACTTCTTGCAGGGCTTAGGTCTGGCCAACATGGTTCAATGCAATAAAAGTCACATATTTTAATAGAATCACTTGAAGAAAGACATAATCACAGCAGACATGATTGAAAAACTTTCAGATAAAACATTCACAGAGAAAAGTGAATTTAATTTTTTTTCTTCAGGGGATGTTGAACCAAAACAAATGTAAAGGTCAAGACAATTCTATAAATAAGCAGACAATCTTGGGAGTAAATAGTAAAGAAAACACATAAATAAGCTTTTCCCACTGATTTAACTGTATTTAACTGCACTTCAATCTGACTGACAATGTGGACTATCATGTCCTCCCTCCTCTCCCTGTGCCTTTCACATCTCTGTGCAGAGCTCATAAGGAATCCTCAGGAGTCCGGCATGTGCCATGCCAGGGCTGGAAGAGGCCTTTTCAGGAGACCTTTATACTACAGAAAGGAAAAATAGACCATCCTGGCATGAGTTCTAACTCCAAAGAACTCTACCTTCATTGTTTTTCTGGAAAGCAGCAGATCTCCAATAGCGATCTCAGCACAGAACTGGTACTACTGATGTAGACAATGTAGAGAAAGGAAGTCAGAGCAGATTAATCATTTACTCCTGCCTCAGAGCTGTTTAATAACATTAAACCAGCAAAAATAAAATAAAATAAAAACATTACAATGTTGCAGGTGTTGCCAAACTACAGAGGAGTTGCCTCTGCAGGAGGAAAGTCCTTCTTGGGTTGATCTTGAGGTCATTTGTGTTCCTGTAAAATATTTCAGCCCCCTACACTGGAGAGATAGGCCCTCAGCAGGGCTGGCAGAAGCCAGGGTTTGCTGGTGCCTTTGCTGCTGCCACAAACATGTCCTTGCCAGCAGAGCCAAGCAAACACCACAGCCAGCAGACAGGGTGATGCTGGTACTGGTTCCCCTCGTGCCAGCCCTGCAAGAGGGGCAGTAGGACAAAGATGGAGAGCTGGGCACAATAGCAGCAAACCCAAGAGTGGCAGGGAGTGGGCAGGGAGCTCCTGACTGCCAGAGCTGGCACTTTGCCTCTGGTTACTCATCTTCCCTTGGAGCTTAGCCTCGAGCATGCACTCCCAGGCAATGCCTAACCTGACCCCACACCGGCTTGTGCTCGGCCAGGCAAACAGGACCTGCTTCTGCAGGCACCTGCTCACACTGACTGCAGAATAGGCTGGATTGCCAGGGCTGGAAGGCACAAGGAGGATGGGCAGCAGCAGTTCAGGGGCATCCAAGGCAGGAACTGAGGATTCAGGCATTGGGGTTTAGAGCTAATGCCATTCCCCAATGCTGCACTGATCCCAGCCTCTGGCATGTCCGAGGGTACCGGCCCTGCTGCAGCTCCCCGAGGCTGGGTTTGGCACGGCTGCTCTCATAGAGGCACCTGAGGCTTGAGGGAATAAAAGCCCATTTTTTCTGCTCTTTAAATCTGCCCCCTTTTGCTTACAGGCTAGAGATGGGACCAGACCAGACCAAGAAGCAGCAGAGCTGAAGGAGCTGGCTGCTCCTGCTGCAGTAGGATCCATCGGTGTTTCCCTGGATCAGCTTGTGTCACCAGCCACGTTTCCATGGGATACTGCCTCCCAACAGCACAGTGACATAGAGCTGTTCTTTGGGGGAAAACAGGGGCCTGAGCTCCTGCTGCTGTCCTGGAAGCAGCGGGACTGCTGCTGCCCCTGCAGAGGCCACACTTGCCAAGGACTCCCTGACCCAAGCCATAGGAATCATCACAGCTCCTGCAGAGATGCTTTCCCAGATCTTTACAGGATGCACAACAATGCAGATACAAGTGATCTGCTACAGTCACAAAAGAGCCTTAGAAACTGCATTTCTAGGATGATCACAGCCCTTATGTTAAAGGCAAGTGCTACAATTAAAAATAGATGAGCTCTGCCCGTGTTTTTACAGAAAGGGATGAGCCAAGACAAGGACCACAAAATCTGGCCTAATTCAACAGCAACCAGGCCTAATCCAGGCTGTAAAACAGCATGCAAGTAGCTGTAGTCATCAGGGTAAATTTATATTGCAAAACTGGAAACGTATTTTTAGAATTGAGCCTGGAAAGTGTCGCTTCAGGAGATCAAGCATGCCATGGCAGGATCATGATGGGATTTGAACCAACACAGGAGTCTCCTAAGGTGACTTCATGTTTAATCTTCCAGAAGGCCAGGCTCATTCCTGCAGGTGTAACAAGTCCAGCACAGCCGGGATGGGAAGGCCTCATCCCCAGCCTGCACCACATAGAGCCACACCAGGCACTTGTGGGGCTGGCTCCAACCTGGTGGCTGAATCAGCAAAGGAACCAGAGCACTCTCTTCTCCCCAGGGAAAGCCACAGCAACCTCCCTGTCTATGCTCCTGCCAGCACCCTGTGCTGCCCCACTTCTGCTTTGGGGAAAAAAAACAAACAAACAAACAAAAACAAAACAAAACAACAACAAACAAAAAAAACCAAAAAAGGCTTTATTAGCCAGCTGCTGCCTTACACCAGTGTTAAATCCATGCAATTTCCTACAGCTGAAAGGCAAATCAGTTCATTAAATCACCTGCTTTACACATAGCACTGCCCAGAACAGAGCAGCCCACACACAAACCAGAATACTGGCTGCTCATTTCCAGAGGCACTTCTGCAGAGCTTCACTGAACTTTAAGGCTAGAAAAGTACCTATGTGTGACGTCGTTTTCACATTCATCCCCTCATCAGTTCCTTATCCCCGCAGTGGTTCCCCAGGGAACAGTCCTGTCCCATCTGCCACTTGCATCACCAGTGCTTCTTGCCAGTCAAACAAACCTTTAAAAGCAGGTGAAGGCCACAGGTCTCACCTGTGTGGGGGTCATTGCAGCTGCAAGGGGCTGCTTTAGGCTGTCACATGTGGAGCTGTGATTGTCTCAAAGCCAGCACAACGCCATCTCTTGCAGCACCAAAATTTATTCAAAAGGATAGGCCTTAAAGTTCCAAGTGCTTCAGTCACCTGTTTGAGTACTCTTAATCTGAAATTCACTTTACCATTTACCAAGGACTACTGCAATTGTTTATCAAAGAACAGAAGCCTGGGGGAACTTAAACAGGAAACCACAGTCAGAGCTGCTGTTGTTGGTGATGGAACTTGCTCCTCAAACTACTCAACCATTGCTATGCTGCCTTTGACAGTGGGATTTCCCTGTCCCTTGTGTTTGAATGTCCATGTTCTGCCCTTCTAAAAGTGGGATTAACAAGCCCATCTCGGGTCAAGAAAAGTATACAAAACAGGCAGAGTGTGGGGTAGACTGAAGAGTGACCTTAGCCTAACACTCCCCAGAGACACAGGCAGTTCTGCTCACCTTTGTCTGGGATGTCTTTTTTGGGGGGGCTGGGGGTGAGGAGTGGGGTAGAGAAGTAGAGTGTAAGCATGATGTATCATCTTGAATGGGGTCGAGCCTTAAGAAGGGCTGCATGTTGGGCATGACCCTCTCTTCTTCCCCTCAGCAGTCAGGTGTGCATGTACCCAAATGCACTCCTGGCTCCACACCAGCCTCAAGCTGGGCCTCCAACACCCCTTTCCATATTCCTCCTACCATCCCGTGCTCCATCTGTGCTCACAGTTCAGCCCTGTGTTACTCATACTGCTTTGTAGCTTTCATCATGTCCTTCTCTGGTTTTTCACGTTCCTCTAGTCAACAAGATCAGGACCAGAGAAGTATCAATTGGATTTTGTGGAAGACAGAATCAAGAGCTCTTGTCATTTTAAAAAAGCCCTGACATTTAGTTCAGTTTTTGCTTACGTTTCAATATCTGTAACTTACCCAGGGAAGAGATCATTTAACTGTGTCTTTTAACCAACAACCTCACCTTTAACACAGACTTAAATATAAAACACATTGAGAGGGCACATCTGAAAGGCACAATTCAAAGCCATGACCAGGGAAAATGTCCAAAGTCTTTACAGCTGCTGCTTCTCTTTGCTCTTAATCCACATGTGCAGAACAGAGGGACACCTGAGGTGACAACAGAAGGGCCATCCGAAGCCACCTTACCCATCTCTTGGAAACAAAGCCACAGACAATCCCAGAATTTCTGTTTTTGAAAAGTGTTTACTCACGTAGTTTAAATAAATTAATTTGCAAATAAAAATTAGAACTACAGTATACTATAGTTTGAAGAAGATGATTAGAACAACTACAATACAGGGATTTCTTGCTGCGTAAGTTTCATTACTTAATGCATATAATCTGGAAAATGTCAAAATCGATTATATTTCTATGGAAAGGGAGTAACAGCAGTTACTTGTACATGACAGCTAACTGAACTTATAGTACAGGTTTCCTGACACATGCATTTCCTGAGTGAACCAAACAATATATATAATTTCTTTTTAAAAATGGAGAAATAATTGACAGTCAAAGTAATTATTGACATCTAAGCAACACAGGTATCTTTAAACAAGGAAAATTTTAGAACAGCTTCAAAAGAAAAATGGAAGCTTTGCTATAAAGTACAGAAATTTGTTACTGTCAGTTATACAGTACATACTTGGGAAAAAAAATGTACGAAGCTGGCCGAAAAAGCTCAAATCAATCCTAAAAACATCAGGTCATGTGTTTGCCATGAAGCACAGTGGGCTGGCAGCAGAGCTGCATGTAGTGCACTGGTCTTTTCTGGCGGATACAGAGGGGAACAAGGGGGAGGAAGGGGAGAGCAGAGAGAGGCGAGTAACCAGAGCCCATGGCAGCATCTCCGACTGAGGGTCTGAGCCCAGCTCTCCCAACACACTGCCAGCTGTGCCCAGCTGTCCGAGGACACAGGGACACAGGCACACATCCCCTGGGTACCAGGCTCCACCTCTGTTCCACGTGTGGCCCAGATGAGCATCTGCACCTGGCAGAGGGGGCAAAGGCCAGGCCTGAGGCCCCCACCATCCATCAGGCAGGTGGAAGGAAGGATGAACATCCAGCTGACAAACCCCTCTCAAACTGGGACTGTGGCCAAGTCACAAACTGCTACCCACACACGTGCCCAGGTGCACTCACCTCTCCCCTCACACCCCCACCCCCTCAAACAGCAAGGAACAGAATAAGCCTCATCTTTCAGGTCTGTTCCTGTTTAACATTGGAAAAACCCTCACAAATGTCACTAATGCTAAATAAAGAGAAGTGTTAGCGTGAAGGGAGAAAAAAATCCTTAATCTTGACTAAGTTGCATATTCAAAGAGTCTGGTAATTATTCTCCTCATAACCAGATCTTAAGTACAGTCCTACCAAAAAGACCTTGTAAGAAGTCCTTCTTAGCTACTTTTCAACATGGTTAAAGCACAACTTTATGCCATCATAATTTGCATTAGCTTTGTTTAAAAAGCATGTTAACTATTCTAAGAACTCAGTATTTTAGATTAAAAGATTTTTCTACCATTTCTATCCCTCGTTCTTCTCCATCCAGAACTACTCTACACATCCAATTGCTGGATGTAACAGACTATGACCATGCTACTCTCTAAACATTCTAAATATTTTCAATAATAAAGATAAATAGAAAAGAGTTAATATACATGTTATATTTTACAATGTTTGCATCCAAGCTGTAAACTAATGTTCTTTGAACTATTTACCCTCCATATACAAAAAGAATGAAACACCTTTCAAACACTGTGGGCATATGATTCAAAAACCATTAAACTGAAGGCATCGAAGTTCACTCAACAACACTTCCTTCACCTCTTCAGAAGTAGTTATTAACTAAAAAAAGGAGGAGGTCTCCCCCTTCTCCCCCCATTTCTTCTATTTGCAGACTTTTTTCAATAAAGAGGGATTTAGCTGTTGTAACAAAAAAACCAAAAAATTCTTCATCTTAATGCAAACCAGCAAAGCCCAGAGAATACGAAAAACAGTTGGTTTAAAAATTGAGAATTGCTTAGCTTATCAGTTTACTGCAGTCCTTGGGAACACCTGTGTTAGTCGAGAGGCCCTTGGAAAATGAGCCTGATGTAACCCTGCTCACCAGCCAGCTGATGTGCACAGAAGGGACAGGCTGCGTGAAAAGTGTGAGTACCGTGAGGAAGAGGAATTTGGGACCAGTATGCAGTTGTCTTTTCTGAGCACACGTGTCCACATGGGCTGAATGCATGAGTTGGAGGTCCGGCATCCACATAAAATCCCGCTTCACACCCGAGCCACAGGGGCACATAGGGGCCGACGGAGCGGCACATGGGGCACTCGCGGTCCTTGCCGTCCCTCTCCTCCTTGTTCCCCCAGTTGTGGTAGCCGTGCACGTGGCCGCAGTTCAGGTATACCCATGGCTGCTTCTCGTCTACAACATCTTTTCTCTTCATGCTGGGGAAGGCCAGGGTGTTGAAGCCCACGGGGCACTGGGGCCTGGCTGCGTTGATCTCCTGCCTCAGAGCCTCCAGGTGCTTGACGGTCGGCGTGCGCGAGAGCCCCTCGGCTGTGCGCCACAGCAGCGTCGCCCCGCACAGGTCGATCAGGGAGCCGTCCTGCAGCTGGTTCGTCTCGTTCTCAACCTTGACAAGGACACAGACACAGAGAGCCGTCACCTAAGGGTCTCTGAAGAGTAACGATGTGCACTTCCACAGTACAAATCTGCCTGAAGATCCACCAAAGTTTCAAGTGGCTTCTGACTGTCTACACAAGACAATCAGAGAGCCTAGTATCAGCTTCTCTCTGCCCTCTTTTATTTTTCTTTGAAAAAACCCCACCCCAACATCTTAAGAGATTAATGTGTGCATTGAAATAGATCACATTGAGTCAAGGAAAGCTCCTCTCCCATCTTAGCAACTCTTTATTCCATCCTTGTAGCACTTCCAATTATGTCACTTGAAATGCCTCAAGGAGTAGCACAAGTCTGGTTTAGTACTCCATCATATTTTAGACTGTTTTCTTAAAAAACCATTTACACATGGCTTTCCTCTCTTCCAGTTAGCAGTTCTAGCTAAATACGTCACTTAAAGTGTTCAATGTAGCATTTGTTTTTGCTGAAACATCCAAAGTCACACTGAACCCAAACATCTCCTGGCAATGTCCAATGCTTTGGAAACAAGAAGGAAAACTCAGAATGCCAACATGGAAATCAATATCCAATAAAACTATAAATATTCTTCATTATTTGCTAAAAAAGGAGAAGTGGGGAAACCATAAAAGCATAAACTTAAAAGGGAGAATTCAGAAAATACCTGTAGAATGTGCACAGGCCTAGGAGAGTTCTCAGAAACACAGAGTAGATTGGTAACTCAATTTAAGAAAGCAGCTTAGATGAGCAATTAAGTACTAGTTTGCAGATAAGCTCAGTCAGTTATTCAGGTTGAGCAAGACACCTTTGTGCACAGACACATAAAAGGCCGTGTAACTAATTGCAGAGGTGACAATTACATGGAGTTCCAGCAGATTCCAGCTCTATGCCCAAACCTTACCCCTTATGGCTGCACCACTTTAAACAGGTTGCATGAAACACTGGTCATTCCTCTCACCATTTTTCCCCTCTGTTGAGCTGATCTGGTTTCACGGAGGCTGAACACATTTCCACACACAGAAATCTCTCTCCACACCCCTGGCTTGGAGTCTTCTGTGAATCCATTACGAGGATGCATAACAAGAACTCCGTTTGTTGTTAGTCCATCCATTTGCCCATCTGATGTCTTCCACTTTGCAGCTTTCTCCTAAAAGAAATTACAACAATGAGAACTTTAAATATGGCTGAAGCAGAGCTATGAATTAGTTTAAAAAGTAAGCCTGCACTGAACTTCTAGTGGGAGAAGAAAAAAAGAAAGAAAAAGAATTCCCTTACCCCAAGAAAAATGTTTTTTGAGGAATCAAATCCTGCAGCATATATTCTCGCAGTAAAGGGAGGGTTACGTTCACAGATGATTCTGCAGGCAAATCTTGATATTGTGCTCTGCACAGACTGTGTATCCGAATTACTCTGACTCCCAGGAACTGTATCTGTAACTACGAAGTCTATAGGACTCTCCGTTGACCGACCAATCTGGAAAATCATTTAAAAAACCCCCCAAAACAAACAACTGGTCAGAAGCTTTTCTTTGGGTCTAGGAATATTCAAATTCAAAGCACTTAAAAACAATGATACAAGAATCATAACATTACAATTTAAAGCATTCCTGTCTGCCTGTCTATCAGTTTAGGTTTCTAAAGCCTCATCTGAATTAATGATTTTTTTCTGCCTCCAAATGATCATAAAGTTATTCTGAAAGCTGGGTACAGCCAAATGAAGGAAGGAGAAATAAAATGATGCAATTATGTCAGTTCTGAGATGATTTCCCATTGAAGGCCTTCTCATCAGAGAGGTTACACTCAGATCAGGCAGACCAGCTGCAGGAGCACCAAAACAACAGCCAGGGAACAGCAGTCAGAAGGAAGAACAGTGGCATGCAGTCACTTTGCATGCCTGGAATATTCTGAACAGTGCCAGACTAAGTCAAGGTATAGATGTATGATACTCAGATTATGTGAGCTATCTCTTCAGCTCTGGCAGGCACTGAGAACCAGCAAACTTGTTGTGAAAAACCAGGTTCCAGGTGGTTGTGGCAGAGAGGGGATACATTTACACACACTGAGCACAAGAATGTAACATCTGACTACGATCAGATTTTCCCAGTAGCTGAGCCTTCCTTTCTGCTGCAAGGAATTGTGAGTTTTGCAGTCCCACACAACTGTACCGAATTTGACAGAACTGCATAGGTATCACTGCTTTTCCAGTCAACTCATCTTGGCCTTTTCCTTACAAAGAAGAAAAGTAATAACTCTTTTCCAAACATTCACATAGCTGGGTTTAAAGCCCCCTTACACACTATTAGTCACTCACTTCCAGAGCTCTCAGGCTCTTTGAAAATAGGTGGTTATATTAAGACTGATTAACTGCTGAGCAAGAGACCTAAAAGCTTGAGGTGCTTTTTGGTGAGGGCTGGAGAGCTTTCAGGAGACTAAAACTGCTTTGTCAGAATGTGTTTTTCTATTGCTTCTTAGGCAGGATAACCCATGAGTACACAGGGACTGCCAGGGGCGATTTCAGAGCAGCACACATGCCAGAGCGTGCCTGAAGAGAGAACATTCACACAAACAATAACTTATGCTGCAGCGATTTCACTGCAGTCCTTTTGCTCTGTTGTAAGTATTTGCAGTTGCAAAGCAGCTTCCTCCACCACTTCCCAATGTCTACCACCTCCTTAGATCCTGCAGTGGTGTCACAGCTAAATGCTGTAACAGGAAAACTCCTTGCCATAAACTAGTGGCAACAACGAGGGGGGGAAAAAAAAGCTACACAAGATCAGTCTGGGAATCAGAGAACAAAGCACACATTAACAACAAAAAAAACCAAAACCAAAACCCCCTTCCTTTTGAGAAAAACAGGAAACAATTATAAGATATGAGGGCACACCACAGCTGCAAATGTGTTTGTGGTCCCTTCTCATACACACAGGAACTGTAGCAAAGTTGCTGTGAACTGCCAGCATCAGCACTAAGGCTCCTCTCTTCACATCTCCCAGTGCTTTAGACATTTTGGGGTTTGCTTAAAGAAGTTCAGAGTATTTTTCTATTAGTTGTGCCAAAAGCTTTCCTGTGTTTCCACACTGTAGTTCTTCTACCCTGTCTCCAACTGGCTGATCCCAAATCCCTTTGTAAATGCCAGAAGCAAAGTTCCAAGTGCTTGAAGAGAACGGTGCCCTTTATTCTTCATCTTGCAAGGAGGGACTAGAGACAGATTATGTGACTGGCAGACCAGCAAGCAAAGGCAAAAGCATAATCTTGTGCATTAGTCACAAAACCCACCAACTTTCACCTTTGCCCAAGTCTAAAAGAAATGTACAAACACACAACCTTGTTCACAGGATGGGCCTGGGAACGAACAGAACTAAATTGCTCTGAATAGCCAGTACAGAAACTGACACACAGAAACTTTTGGGTCTGAAGGAAGAAGCCTGCTAAGATGATGGCTTGCTTGAAACTACAAGAAATGAGAACACGCATAAACATTTAGTTCACATACCTGGAACATATCTGTGTTGCTGTCATGTGTATATTCAACTACTACTGTCTGGGCCCGAGACAAAGTATAAGATATGCTGTGTTGGTCCTTATTACTTATTGCCTATGGAAAAATGCCAAATATTATTGAACCAGGTCACAATAATTCTACAATATACAGCAGCAGACAACATTATATATATATATATATATAAATATAACATCAGGCTTTTGTGCAAATTAATGCATTAAGGCAGATGGTTGTGAATGACACACCTGCAGTTAAACTTCACAAAACCTAGTCCTGGCCATTAAAAAAAAAGCTGAAGGACAGACTCAGCAACAGACCTAACTGGTCTATTTACCACATGCTACAACTAAATAAACATAACCAGGGCTTATTATTAGTCATGTTTTGTGTTAAAGAATGCTGGCCTGAACACAAAAGGACAGAACAACCAAATGCAAAGGCTAAAACTGAATCTAACAGCTTCATGGCCATCTCAGCATGAATTCGGGCAACAGCAAAGGGAGGACAAAAACTTAGGGGCTTCATTCTACAAACAGGATTTGAGTTAATACTAAAATCAGTAATGACTGATTTAAAATACTTAGACAAAACAGTGGTGGTAAATAGGGTGAAATGAAGAAATTCAACATGGGTTGCAGAAGTTATAGCAAAGGTTTCAGTGTGTTAGTCTAGATGTTCATTCTGCAATTACCTACTAGGGACTGACAAACACTTCTAAAAATGCTGCTAAACAGCACTTAGTAGACCATAAAGAATTTGCAAAACTAAATGTTCTTTTCACAGATCTCCTATGAACATAATTCTACTACAAGAATTTTGGTTAGAAAAGTGCTTCTAATTTCAGAATACTTTATAGCATTCCCTGAATTTAGGGTCAATATCCTTAAGTGCCAAGGTATTCTGGGAGTCCAACACTTAACACTACCACATTTGTTTAAAGGCCTGATCTTGTCACTGGCAATTTTTAAACAATCACTAAGCATACTCAAATTTCATTGTTTTAGTAGAAATGCTCGATTAGTTCTTGAACACAATTGCACACATAGTTGAATAACTACAATACAGAAATATTTCATGGTAATACCTTGGCTATAATGTATTACTTTTGACATGAAATACATTTCAACTTCAGGGCCTAAGCCCTTCCTTTTCTGCTTCTTAATGGGAACTCTGATTACAAGTCCCATGAAACATCCCCTGCAAAACTCACTTGTCCTGATCCCTTGGGAACTCCTACCCATTGGATGGAGCAGCAAATGCACATGGAGCTTTGGCAAAGGATCATTTAAAAGTCAGCTGCACATGAAACAAAAGTTAGTCCTAAGGCAGAGTGAGTGCAAAACCACAAAGTCTAGAACAGATGTTTGTAGTGAGTTTGGAAGGAAAACAAAATAGAAAGTTTTTTATATGACTAGTCTGTGCCCAGAACATTCATGTTTCAAAATTAACTTTTTTTTTTCTGGCCATGGCAAGGACTAGGCACCAAATCTTGTTTGCTGAATTGTTTCTTGCTAACCCTGACAGGTACTAAAAACCTTTGGATAGACACAAACCATTCCTTTCAGTCAGAACTTTATGCTGTTTAAACCGTTTCCTATCAGCCATTTATATGGCACTAGGAGAAATCAGACAGACTTGAAGGGAGAAATGGAGCTTACCTTTGCTGCTTGAGGGGTACAGGCAATGTGAACAGTGCTGGGTTTCACCCCATTTGCCTTGGGCCTTTTAAATAAAGCAAACCTACTTTTCCTTCTTCCTCTATCTCCATTTGGGAGAGACCCATTGTACCTATCAATAAGCACAGAAAAAGAACAAAGTCCATCGTTCCTGTACTACTTAGTTTCTCATGAGATACAGTCCCACAAGAACTTCCATTCTAAGCACCAAGTATTCTTAATTAGTATAGTTTTACTAATTACAGATTTTCAATAATCACATTTAATCCAAGAATTGATTAACACAATACTGAGACATACCCACAGAACTACAGCATAGAAAACCCTGAGACTCTCTTACACACAAAGACTTACCCCAATACAATCAATTCACCATATTTGACTGGTGCTTTTGATGGATGATTTTCTTGATCAGGAGAAAACATGAGCTTAGCTAATGACTTCTTCTCAAACTTCAGGTCTCTGATCAAGAGTTGTGGCACACTTTTTTCATTATTTCCTGTAAAAATAAAACCAAAATTAAGTGTAAGAGAAAATACTCTACTCCAATTACAAAAACTTGCACACCAATCTGATACAGTAGGTACAGTATTTTGTGTTTTTCATGTTTCAGTTCTGCCTGAAATAATTTTTTTTAAACGTATATAAAAAACCACATGAATTAAGGTTGAATACCCTTGTAGAACTGCTACATCCCAAAAAAAAAAAAAAAAAAAATTTAGAAAACTCCGCCATGGCCTTAAAGCATCTACATTTGTTTTCCTCCATGCTAGTTTTTAGATAAAATGATATATAGCTTCATTTATTATGTTTTGTTCAGCTATTGAGAAGTGGAGCCAGATAGGCAATACATTTCAAGTAAAAAACCACAAAGCAAGACCAGCCCATTAGCTAGAGAGGCAGAAGTTTTCATGGGAAGTGTCTAATTCAGAGCTTTCCAAGAAGTTTCTGGATTTGCAGATGGAAGGAAGTTCTATGACAATTTGATATCAAGCCTACCATAAAAGTTTAGGGTGTGCAATGTGATCTCTCATGTTTAGCCAGGGACAGAATTGACATAAACATCTGTCTGAAGGATATTTTCATTAGGATTTGTGTAGAATTCCCTCAGGAAACAGTCTTGAAGTGCATTTTTTACTCAGACTTCTGCTTTGAGGAACAGTTCACATTGTATTTTTTACAGCTTCTCATTAGTAGCATTTCCAGACACTTTTGACTTATGCAGCTCATCTCTGACCTTCCTTTAGAGAAAGCCTACCCAGCAGAGCAGTTGCTTGATAAAGAATAAAGCTGTTGAGGGCCTGTTGAGGCTTTAACAGAAATAAGAACATTCCCTTGGTCCTCCCAGGTGAGTTTTCATACCAACTCAAAGAGCTGCTAATCTTTTTTAGTACTGATGGTTAACATTCTGTCGTCAGTGCAAATGCACTTTTTGACCCACACAGCACTTTTTGAATCCTGTCATCAACTTTGATCACAACTACAATGCTGTATCTTCACTTTCTTCTACCTTAACTAGACACAGTTATTAGTAGAAAAGATGTCATCATGGAGATTTTATCAGCCCCCATGTTATGTTGTAAGAACAGAGAAAAGGATGTGGCAGTGCTTGACAGCTTGCTCACATTTGTTCAGAAGCTGATGCAAAGATCCCTTTACTGACCTTATCGCTGCACACTCTCCCAGTCTTTGCTCCTTCACAGAGCAGTTTGGCCCTCAACATGTTTCTTCAAATCTACAGCTTCATATTCAGCATGCATATGTTGATTGCCATCCATAATCAGTTCACAGTGCTCTTTAAAAACTCAAGTTTGCTCCTTCACGCTATTCCACGTATTTGGGAGGGTTTCTCACAAATACAGGCAAAGACATCACACTGTCCTCAAAACGTTTGCTGTGACGCCCACACAACAGAGGAGACTAAATAGAAATCTTTGTTTCTCCTTTCATTTCTCATTATTTTCCAAATATCTTCTTTTTTTTCAAGTCTGAGTACTGTAGATTTAATAGTGCTTGAAACAAGTTAACTGCAGCCTGTCTTTGTGGCCAGCACACACAACATTATCACACCAGTACCCTGACCCACTGAGAGATGATGCATTGCAATAAACCTGATTTGCACAACACTGCTGTGAAGTGCCTGTGTCCCATCTCCAGGACAGTGACATCAAACTATTTCTGCTGCAGCAAGCACTTTCACTCGGCAGCTGTCCTGGGTCAGGCCTTAGGGTACCCATCATTCAGCTGGTGCTGAAAGTGCATTTTACTGATCCAGCAGTCTCCCTCTGTCATACAGGAACAGTGGCACTGGAGACAGTCAAGGAATACAGTTTGCTCCAAAGCATTTCTGGATTGCTGACCCAAGCGTAGCAGTAACTCCCCTGGGATTGTGAGGTTACTCACTATTGTACGTTTTGCCTTTAAAGTTATAAAATAAAGACATTAAAGCAAACTTATCACATGAAAATGTGACCTTAAATCTTTATGATACCAATAGTCACAACACATTGAAGTGGAGATTGCCCCATTTGATAAAGAGAACTCCACAACATGAACTGTGTTCACAGTTTTCCTGCCTTTCAGAGTCCTCCTTACCTCCTAGCATCACACCCTGCTTTGGAGGGCCACACTCTCTGAAACTCTGTGCCTGTGAACACACTTCAGAGCTGCTTTACTGATGTTAATACTGAACTATACAGATCCTAGTGTTTAATAGTGCTCAGTTCTTTAGACACATTTCCCTTCTGAAGTATCTCTACTTATGAAGTAAGTATAAATCTTCACAATTTATCTGTATATTAAAATAAGGATATATTTTCTATTAAGTATTTTTACAACAAACTTCAGCATTTCTTGTTTTATTTTAAAATCTTCTTGCATTATAGTTGCTTGTACAGTTGTCTTCTGAAATAGCTCATGTTCTCATCTCCTCCCCACATGATTAACCTATTTTCTGCTTGAATACTGATCTCCTGAAGAGCCTCTCCCCTGCAATTCAGTATTCTTCATATACAACTAATTTCATCTTGGCCAACAGTTGCCCTCTGCCTTGACATTTAACAACTCACAAGAAATACTGCCATGAAACCTACAGCAGTGCCTACAAGGAAACAGCATAGGACTAGCAAATACTATGACAGGGTAACCAAAGATTTAAATAGTATAATCCCACATTATAGTGTTAGATAAAGAGCTAATCCTTTCACTTAGAGAAAGTAGGAAGGCAAACATTTAAAATAACTTTAGCCATTAGTACAAGAACAGGTTTGGCGCAGCTTCTCCTCTTCATCTGTTCATCCAAGAGAAGAATTTTAATGGAAGACTAAAAAAATACATATCTCAGTCTGAGTCAACTTCAAAGTCTCATGAAAATAACACGTGAACAGTTAAAGAAGACTCTAAAGCGTTACCTGCACAAGTGGCCAGAGAACTGTGCAGAAATGATACAAAGGGCCAGCAGTTCCCAGGGACAGACTTCAGCAATACAAGGGGTTTTATAGAAAATCGCAGTATAAGGAAAGATGTCCCATATCTATCGCTCAGTTCATCTTTAAAACATTTTCTTTTGCTTTACATTTAAAGAAATCCACTCAAGTTTGTTTTGCACATGATGGAAATCCAATTAGACTTAAGGAAGGTTTGAGTGTTAGGAATCTAGAGCCATCATTAATAACACAGTTTGCTCATCCACTTTCAAAGGTTTGGCTGGAATGTTTGAACTTCATTTTTTTTTTTTTTTCAAATTAATCTCAGAACCTTTATGAGCTTCACAACCACTTTCACAATTACTACACCCCCAGATTACTTCAACTCAAGCACATACAAGATTCAGCACTCCTAAAAAAAATAATCAGTCCAACAGACACACTACTTCTCATCCAGCCTGGTGCACTGTACCCAAGAGGAAGTATTTTTGTTCCCAGAAGCAACAAAGATTAATGATATCCTTCCAATGAGGTCCTGAAGATCAGTCCTAGGGAAATTTCATGTCTGCAAATAAAACTGAAGTGCCCACTAGAGATGAGTCTAACCTACCATGGGATAACACCTCCACTCCTGAAACAGTGCAGTATTATGGATGCTTTGAAGCTGAGTGAAGAACTTACTGGAAGGAATGGTGTGGAGTACAAAAAAAAGGATCCACTAAAACAAATGAGCCTTCTCTTGTGGTATAACCTGGCCAGCTTTTATTCCTAGAGTACTACAGGAGACTTCTTCAAAAAATTAGGAAAGGCTACTGAAAAAGACAACTTGGTTTTGAAGTGCCAGTATATAGCTAAGGAACCAACTGTTTGAACAAAATACATGCAAATTACATTTTTGCTGCTTCTTGTAGCGGCATTTCCACACATCAGTGGAACAGGCTTCACTGAAGCAAGCTCTGAACAACAGACTCTTCCAAACTCCTCCAAGAACCTTCAACACTGATAAGGAATAAGATGTCAATTACAAGATCCCATCTCATCCAACATTTTTCCAAAAATCACAAAACTTCCAGCAGCAAACATTTCATGTCATGATCTCCACTTCTGCCAAAGAGAAGAGATCAAAGCTTAAAAATGCTTACCTTTGCACAGTCCTGTATTATGGATTTGAAAAGATTTTGTGAGTAAAGCAATTTACATGGCTAAAGGCAAGCACAATTGTTTGCAGTTAGCCCCAAACCACAATGGGTGCCAGTTAAAATCCTTCAGTATCAAAAATAGGGAACTAGAACAGGAAGAACTCATGAACAGGTAATACCTTTTTATTCTTAACACTGGTTCCTCTGGGGGCAGCAGAAAGTTCAATGAGGACACTTGCTCAATACTATCACATGCAACTGTTTTGAAGGACTGGAAAGTGACAACAACTGAACTGAGAAAAGCATTTAAAATCCGTTCGAGAAATGTAAATGTGGTTTCTCACAAGCCTTCCTGTTCTCCAGTACTCACTAAAGTCACAGAAGGCAAAGACTGCTATAGCACAGAAAGCAAGCCACAGCTTACTGACTGCACTCTAGTCAAAGGAAAGTCTTATCCTTGTAGTTTCTCATGTCTCATGCAAACACTGGTCCCCGCACCCAGACTGTCCCCTCCTGAATGTAAGACCTCACAAACGATGCTTCAGAGTACATGAGGTTAAGAGCTCACTTTCACTGAACACATAATTTTCTTCGGGGGACAGAGACATTGAATTTTGGGTGGTTCTGAACTATCAGCTCTAGCTTACCAGTCATCCTCAACCATTCAGCTGCCTTTCCTGGTCACAAGACTCACTCACAACTAATCTTGAGTTGCTTCAGCAAGTCTTCAGATTTTGTTTGCAGTAGGGCACAGTACCTTGGGAGTAAGTTTGCTTTTCTGTAGATCAAGCACAACTTCTGGAATTGCAGCAAGAATAGCAGTATTTTAATGGTTAAAATGCGGTGGGGGAGGGGACAACATAAATTCAATGAGCCCAAGCAGAGATTCATTAAACACTCGGCTGCAAGCTAAAAATACTAGAATAAAAGTCTCTTTGTAATAAATTACCGTCATTTTCTAAACACAGAGCCAGCATTATAGCCTGCTAGCAACTGTAGCTAGTGCCAGACTAGCCCTTTTCTAAAATACTGCATAGAAAACCACTTTCACAGTATAGACAGAAGTCCTCTGTCAGTGAATATATTAAAATAAAAATATGCTGATTCAGATGCAAAAAACAGGAATTTTCCCCTCCCTCTTTATATTATTATCCTGATGTTCTACATCTACATATCTTAAGGTTTGGATTTTTTTTTTTTTGCTTTCAGAAATAAAGCACGAGACATTTTTTCTACCGATGTTTTTCTACTATTTGCAGTTCTCCATTGACTACTCTTGCAATTCTCACATCCAGTTCTTCCCTCAGCAATTCTGTACTAAACCAGAGGGGAGAGGGACAAAATGAAATGGAGTCCTTTTGACAGGTATACAAGTAACAGAACAAGAGGCAACAAATAAGCTACAACACACAAAATCCTGATTAGCTCTTATGGGGGGGGAAACCCTCAATCCACAGAAGCTATGGGATCTCCATCCCTGGCACTGCACAGCCTGATCAAAGGCAGTCCAGTCCCATTTTGAGTCCAGGGACTGAACCAGACAACTTCCCAACCTCAATTATTCTAGGAATACAATTCATTTCAGGAAGTCCACACAATTCCATCAAGCAACTGGAATATGCACTTTAGGTGCACTTTTGACCAGTTAGACATAAATTATAAGTAACTCCATTATCAATGAAACAAGATTTTGTCCTTATCCTTCAAGATTTACACATTACTATCTACAGCTTTATTTGGATTTAAAATCTCATACTGCAAACAAAGAATTCACATTGAATAGTGTGACAATACACAAATAGGACCGAAGTCTGCCAACATCCACTTAAACATTTAAGCTCTTTATCACTCCAGCTTCCACTAGGCAAGTCTCCTGAAACCAAAATCCTCTGAATACATGTACAGTATTTCAGCACTGCATATTCTCTTCTATGGTTACATCTCACCACTTCAAAGTAAAAATCTTGATTTCCAGATTTAAACAACCAGAATACCAAAGTTAAAGTCATTGAGAGACACAAACAAGCTGTAGAGAATACTAGTCTCTCAAGATGAAGATATTTGCAAGCACAGAAGAAGGAGGAGGAGGCAATAAGTAACCAGAGAGAAGGGGGGAAAAAAAACCCAACAAAAAAACCAACCCAAAAACCACAGTAATTCCTAGCAGACTGCTTATTTGAGTGTGTGCTCCCACCAAGCCCAGGTTGCCAGGTTTCACAAACAGTATCAATAATGTTACTGATCTCCACTGGTGTTAGCAACAAGGAATCAGCTCCTTACACCATGGTGTTTCCGAAAGCTGAGACAAAGGTTGAGAAATCACTTTCTTCTACGTGATGGGTGAAGCAACTTCTACCACTCCAAAGTTATTCTCCTTTAACTGTTTTTCCTATAAAACTTTTTGTAAGCTTGTATTAAAATAGTTTTTACTGAAGTGATCACTGGGTAAAAGGAGCATGTGTTTATCAACCACATATAAACTGTGGTATAAACCACAGTTTTAACACTTCTCCCAGTTTCCAGTTAAAAACAAGCTCATGTTTCCTTCCCACACACACCTGCAATTTTAACATCAGCAGGTTTTAGACTCCACTTTTGAGATTAGCCACATTCTGTCTACAGCTTGCATCCTTCACTACAGATGCACAGGGAAGGTATAGTGATGCATCTACTAGTGCAATTTAAATGTCTATCATTTTAGATCAGTAGCCATACACTACCTTTCTAAAGAAGGATAATTCATTTTCTCATTTCTAGAAAAGGGAGATTTTCAGCATCAAGAATAAGCCTTGGGAGTGTGGAGTATAAGTCCAGCCATTTGCTTTAAAATGGCTTATTATTTCCTTAGTCTCTACTGTACACCTTTTATTTTGTGATTCAGAATAAGCTTAGTCACCCACTACACACACGAGCGTCTTATGATATGAAAGCAAGACAAAAAACAAGAAATCAAAAACAAGACAATGAGGCCAAGCTCTGGAATGAGCAAGCAGCTGATCCTGCACAGGACACAAATCATAAACCATTGCAACAGCTATCTACTACTATGCCTTGAGAACATCTGTAAAATCTCAATAGAGGAGTTTTTCATTGTCACAAACAGAATGAAAGCATCTTTTTACCATGGACATCTGCCATTAGTGAGCTGGTCATCCTGGAAACAAGTCCATGCAAGAGTCAGAGCACATACACACACAAAACCCCATTGTCTGTATACACTTTGAAAGGGGCATTAACTTGATAGACAAGAGCAAATCTACTGTTTTGCTCTAAGGCCACAGCTAACTTTATCCAGTCTAAGAAACAGCTGTTTTAGCTGGATTGGCATCTAGCATTCTGCTTCTGTTACAGCCTCAGAAGCAAGTCAGAGAAGTTCTCAGTATTTTCAGGACAGACAGGAACAGCATCTTGAGGACAAGCAACCTTGGTCAATGAACAAGGGAAGTCTTTCAGAATAGGACTTCTATTACAGGCATCTATATGAAAAGCTGTACTTTATGATAGTACTCAAAAATAGCATTCCTCCTCAGAAGACCAAAAAAAACCCTATCTAAGCACAGGGGCCTGATTTCAATCAGACTTCTGCTAACTTCAGTTCTCTTCTTCTGAATTGCCATTGATGACGTGAGAATGTGGTTGGGTGTATTAAACCTGGAAGATTTATGTAATCAATAATGATCTACTCCAACAGACTGACAAAAGTCAATTCTGAAAATATTCCCTTGGAAAAAGAAATAGTCCCGAATTTTTTTCAGTTATGAAAAGTAACAGCTGATCCTCCCTTGAGGAAACCACGATAACCTCCTACGGGTTATAGATGATGTAATTCAGACTGCGTGTGGGAAGCCAAAAACATTTGTCTTTTAGCACCAGGTGTCTATTTTAAAGCTGTCACTGCAATATTATCTGTATCCTTAATTAGCTGAGAAAGTTCTTCACCAGTTAACCTGCTCCATTTACACGCAGTCTGAACCCCCTTGCCGCCCATCTCCTCCACGTCAGCTTTCGGATACAGCGGTGACGACGCGCGGAGCCTCGCACGGGGCTCAGCCCCTCCGGCACAAGGACCAAACACTACAGCTTGTCCTTGCTCCATCAGCTGAACTACCTGTCACAGCTAATCACACAAGCTACTTAAGAAGATGAATTTGCAGCTTTCTCCATGAAGTTTTGGCTGCACTTGTACTTTGCCTGTTGGTACAAAATCTCTGTGCTACACTGAAAAAAGTATAGTTTTGATTTTATTTTCATTTCACTCAGATTATCAAATGAAGTTTATTTGTAACCTGTAACCAGCATTAAAAAGCCATAAAACAATACTACATAGAGGTACACTGGGAGAACATCATGTGTTCATTAGCCATAGCATACCTATTTGTATCTTCAGAGAGTGCCTTGCAAAAGGACAAGCAGAAAAGAAAAAAAACTTGGTACAATACCAGTAGAGAAGTATAGTTCTGCTGCAGAGAACTCTAGTTAGAAACCTTTAACATTACCCTCTCCACTGCTTCAAATTACACAGTNAAAAAAAAAAAAGCAGCCCCAACTTTATCTTCAGAGTCAGTCACAAGAGCAAAACCTCTTAAGAGTTTAGACCAAAACAGAGGCATCTTATTTTTACACAAAGCAATGGTGCTTTTCAAGTCCAGGAAAATCTACTGTCTGATGCACCTGTACTGGAATATATGGCTGATGAGCCTGGACTTGCAAAAAACCACAATGACTTCTTGTTCTACAAGCTTGAACAGTACAGTTTTGCTTTTTATGAGCCTCTGACTTCCTGATGAGGCAGTTCATGTACCAAAGTATCTGCTAAATAGCTGTTTGTATTACACTAAAGCCTTTTCACATAGCATACTAAATAATCTTGCAAGAATAGGAGTTACAGTTACATTTAAAGCCTTTTTCCTCAGTTTAGACAACACAAACATTTAACAGCTCTGTGAGAAATTCCCCTTGGTACGATTTTGTTAGGTAATGAGTTTTAAGACACCTTGCTCTGTACCCTAAAAATGTGAAGTGACTGACTCTTATATCAAACAGCACTTACTATGCTGTGCACTTTGAATGTCTCTGTCTCTTTGAGGTAAAAAGGGCAGCCTGCAGACACACTGCCCACTCTCTGATTTCCCATCCACCACATCACTGAAAACCACTGCAGCTGAGGAGGCTTGTAGAAGAGAGACTGAAACAATATCACACCAAAAGGGAAAAGCAACAGCATGCAGAGCACTTACCAGGATACTGGCGTCCTTGCAGTTTTCCTACACAGTAGAGAAGAAAAAACCCAACCCTTCGATCTTGTCAAAAATCAGCTGAAATCCACCAACTCCTTTAAAGCCCCAGCAACTGCCAGACTGAGTGAGTGCTCTGTGTGCTTTTACTTCAGCCGTGGGAAGCGCCTTCTGCCTCAAGAGGGGCCGGCTCTGCCTTGCGTAAGCTGGGTAAACACCGCGGCAGCACGCAGCATTGGCTGGAGGCAGAGCCGGCATCCTGCTCCATCAATTCATCCATCCCTGGCCCCAAAAAGGAAAAAAGGAAGCAGAGGGTGTGTTGAGAACAATACTGCAGCCCAATTGCTTGGCAGCTCTGTGGATGAGGTTTTCAGAGAAACACTGATTTATTTCCTTCTCTTACATAACTGTACCCATGCATGCTATACCTTTTCTTTTTTTTTTTAAACCATAATTTATTAGCCTAGCTAGCTTTCCTCACCTCCCACACAAAGAGTGATTTCTTAATACAGTGAGATTTATACCAGCAGAAACTCTTCAGCTATTGCTATCTCCGTTTTCACTAATGCCATAGGACTGGACACATGACACACCTGCAGATGCCACCTGTGTGTACTGGACTGTCATAGCTAATGATTCTACAACAGCTCATTCCTATAGGATGCACGTTTAGAAAGGCAAATCTGCATGTGTCAGACCAGGTTATGAGCTCATTTCTCATTCCACCAACATCGAAATCCCTGCATCAAGCCAGTGGGTGGGATAATTAAATGTCTGAGCCATAAAGTTGTGATCAAGTTACCACAGCTTCCAAGTTACCTCGCGGAATTGATCATGCAAATGCTGCGAGGCTGCTGCAAGCACGATATGACACAGCAGCTTAACCTTTACATCAAGTTTTACATCACAGCTGTAGTGGGTGAAGAAGGGGTACATGGTTACCCTGGCTCAAGTAATGTAGATAGAGCCTGACATTTCATGTCTCCAAGTTGTACAAGTGACTTGCTCCTGTTTCTGCTGCTCTCTCCTTGGCTTGCCACCTCAATCTTTTAAACATAATTTTATGGACTGATCTGTCAACATTTCTTAAAAAGTTGGTTAATCTGCTCTGTTATTTTTTAGCTGGATCTCTTCCCCAGGTCACCTCACAGTATAGCCACTGGGTAACACTCAAATCTAAGAATTGTCAAAATAGCTTTTCTGTTCATAATGCCATAACATAGCATAAGTTGCAGCTCCACAGAAGTCAGCTTCACTGGTGAGAACAAGGTGAATGCATCTGTTTTCCCTCTTCTCAACCTGTACTCCACATTTCCCCTAAGTAATACTGTACAGCTGTTCTGCTGTACAGTATCTTGCCACCTACCCAAAAAATTCAGCTGCAGAACACCTTGTCATAGGATGTTCTGGATAATAAAACTGTACATAGGCTCAAAGACACTTTTTTTTCTCCTACCATAGATGACTAAGCACAAAGATACCACTTTCCTCCACAAAAGTGGTTGAGCCATAGCTGCTGAACACCGGAAAGTACCTGGAAAAACACTGATGTACAGGTGCTCCCTTGTTTCCACTCTTCTGGTCACCAGAAAAACCACTGTTCAGACTGAACACTGCTCTGAAATGATACGGTCACAGCTACCAGATTGCTGAAATGGCAAGGATCTAAGGGAAAAACCAAAACCACACACAAATCTCCCACTATTTCAACCCATATAATTTTGCTTATCTGTTTGTGGGTTTATTCTGAAATCCCATTATACCAATGCAAATGAGGGGGTAGGGACCTTCTGCATCAATCTCAACAGTAACGCCACAATCTTGAGATTTAAACTGAATCTTCCTCCCGACCAAAAATCAACAGCCTCATGCTACTGAAACACAAACCCAGCTTTTCCACTGGTAACATGTTGATCCTTAAAACTGCAATTTCTTACTGGGTTGGAGGAGTCACACTACTCCATTTCCCACATAACTTTCAAGTATTTTCTATTTTGTCCCAGCCTATACCAAGTTGGCAGCTTGAATGCTGTTTTAATCGGGGCTAAGGGTTTGCTTTTGTGATTTTTCTTTAAAAAAGAAAAGAAAAGAAAACCACATCAGGGCTGCATTAGTATCACTTAACGCACAGATATGGCACCAAGAGTACAAAAGGTGCTCTGTATTCAGGTATTTAACTGCAGTGATTAGTTACATCGGTATGACCACTTCTAGGTTGCATTACTTTTCTCATACAAGTTGTAAGACTTGAGCTGTGCTGTAAAGCTTTCATCCTGAAAAGCAAAACTTGAAGACTAATTTGCTTCTAGAACTCCTTTTTTCTCATTTTCCAGATGCAGCTGTTCAGCTTTCAGGTTAATAAGCTTGTAGATTATGTTGTAGCCACCTAAGAAGCAGATGCAGGTGGATTTGTTTTCTACCACCCCACCCAGCCTCCTACAGATAACAATCCTTACCTGCCTTCATATTAGTGACCCTCTGGAGCTATCAGGCAACACCACAAAATGTCCTTTTTATAGCTAATCATGCCCCATCTTAATTCAGGTTTTTTGAGGGTTTATTTTGCCCCTAGGCATACTACTATGTGTGCTGCCTCTGAATCTCACCCAACAGAGTCTGAAACACTTTGTTTCCCTGTCTGTGTTTACTCACAGCCATGCTCTACTCAGCTGTTCTTGTGCCAACATTGCCCCCCACTTTTATGATGAGGGTTTAATTATTTTCATGGAATCACAAGAACTATGCCATGCCTTGAGGACTGGAAGCAAATGCTTCCAGCATGCTGTCACTAGGCAAGCTGAGTACAGATACCATACCAGACTAAAACAATGCAATCTATAGCCCAAGATATCACTGCTAATTTCATGAAGTGATGCTGAACTGCAGGGGAGGTTCTTTCCTTGAAGCTGTTAAAGAAATAAAGGGCTGTATCGTCATGTTCTTCTATCTGACTCAGAAGCAGATGCTGTACATAGTCACATATCAAACAAGCAGTTTGATACAATTATGTGATTTCACATGACATTCAACATGAGCTTTGAAGAGGAATGCATTTCTTTCTCCTCCAGCTAAAAACACAGCCTCACAGATAGAGGCAAAGGGCAACACTATGGCCTCTAGTGTCCAGACTGGCAAGAAGCCTGAATGGCAAACTCTTCATGCTGGAGTTAACCTGATCAGTATATTACTACTAAATTTCAAGACAGATATTTTTAACACCTGTTGATAATTTTATTCAACAAAACAGGCAAGGAGCGGAATAAAAACCCCACGCAGGATAAGAGTTTGAAATTACTGCACACAGGCTATATAAAAACAGAGACTGAAGGAAAGGAAACACAGAAAAGGCAGCAAAAACCGTGAAAGACCAGGAAATGTAATGAACCCACAGGGGAGGTATATTTGTACACTCAGTACTGAATGCTGAATATACACTATAGCCAACCTGAACTCTGTTTCCCATTAAGTCAGGGGCTGAACTCTGATCAAAGCAAATGATATCCAAAGAAGAAAAATATTTCATATGTTGTGAGGCATTAACACTGTTAAAGGGTTCCCAGAAGCCTAACCTCAGGTGCATGAGGGAAGAAGAAAGAAGGGAAGATTACTGATTTACCAGCCCCATTAATCTCTTATTGTGTTACGGCACATGTAATCTCTGTGCAAGGAGTTCCCATGTCACACTGTTAATAAAAAGTCATACTACAGTGTTTTAAAGAGATTATAGAGGGGGGGGACCAGCCTGAAGCCAAGAACATGCTATTTAGAGTACACAATAGAAATGCTAATCAAATAATCTGCAGGAAGAGAAGTGGGGAAGGAAATGACCTAATCCCCTGCACTACTGTGTGGTGGCTTATAGCAAGAAGTAAGAAAGTTCTTACAAAGGCCAAGAAAACAAACGTCCATTGTTATAGCTACAGCTTCCAGATAAGAACCCTTCTCTGCATCTCAAGTTTCTGTGACATGAATGGTAGATGGTACTTTATGAACTCTTCTACAGTGACCACTTCTGGAAGGGGTAGGAGAGGTTAATTAGAATCTGGAGCTCTTAAGGCACAACAAATGCTCCTTCAAACAGCTATACCAATGCTAAAATGTCTTTCATCTAGCCACGGTGAACTGTAAGCAACTGTGGAGCAGTTTGTCACCAAAGCAGCCCAGTTACAGAGTGGCAACAAGTCATCACACTGCACAGAGGCATTTCCCATCTCAGGAGGCATACTTTGCCATCAGACAAACCTAATGAGCATTTCTTATGAAGTCCTGTTCCATCCTTACCATCATTGTGTGCCTGTTCCTCAGCTACACCAGGCAAGTCCTTCCCAAGAGAACTGGGGCCCAATGAGCAATTCAACACAGCAACTGTTGCCCAAGTAAGACATTTGGAAATTAAGCTGCTCTTAAAACAATGTTGTGGTTTAATCAACCCCAGTCAGTCACCAAGTACCATGCAGTTGTTTGCTCAAACCTTCCCTGCCACGTAAGAAAGGCAGGAGTATCAAGGGAAAAAAGATAAAACCTTCAGGCTGAAATAAGAACAATTAAGTAATTGAAATAAACTAAAACAAAACATAGTAAGGAAAAGAGAGAACATAAAAGGAGAAAGAAAGGAAACCCAAGAAAGTGATGCACAACACAACTGCTCACCACCCCATTGACTGATGCCCAGACCATCCCTGAGCAGCAGCCAGCCCCTCCCAGGCAACTCTCCCCAGTTTATAATACTGGGCACGACGTCCTCTGGTATGGAAATCCCTTTGGCCAGCTTGGGTCACCTGCCTTGGCCATGCTCCTTCCCAGATTCTTGTGCAGCTCCTGGCTGGCAGAGCATGGGACCCTGTAAAGTCCTTGATTCAGAGTAAGCACTGCTCAGCAACAACCAAAACATCAGTGCATCAACACTAGTCTCATCCAAAATACAAAGCACAGCACTGTTCTAGCTACTAAGAATATCAACTCTATCCCAGCTGAAACCAGGACAGATGGTTCTTCACCTGGTTTCAAGTACCACCTGAAGCATCAGATGTGCTGAACTCCTAAAATTTCAAGACTGAAATAATGATAGGCAAAGCCTCATTCTGAATTTTTGTTTCCAAAAAGGTCAAACTGATGCAAGTCATCTGCCAAGTCAAGAGCCACACAGATGTGGTCACACCAGGCTTCTTTCCAAGACAGTAAACTTTTATTTCCCAGGTACCTGGAAAAACCTATTGTAAAAGATTTTTTTTTTTAAGTTCTCTAGGATCATTTCTGGTTCAATTGATCTTGGCTATGCAAAAGCACTTCCTTGAAGAATTCTTTAGCTGTTGTTCAGCAATTTTTCAGCATCTGAACCCAGATTCACTGAGCTTCAGGTATTATGGTTTCCCCTAAATAAAGAGAGCCCAAATTTGAATTCATTTCCAAGACACAATTTTTGTACTTGCAACGCCTTTAAGGTTATAGCAGAACTAGCTGGACCTGCATTACCTGAAATTTTTAATTCCCACAAAGCCAGATCATTTGACCATGGACTTGTACAGAGAATGTTAAGACAGTTGCTAGAAGTAGTAACACTTGCAGCTCTGAAAAACACTTTTGTCTCAGTGATGAAAAATATTTCATGTTATTCATTCAGATTAGCAACAAATGGATAGACAAAGTATTCAGTTATAGAAACTCAGCTGTAACTGGTGGTCTCCCCACACTCATATTCTAGGGAAAAAATATGTTAACAGGGACAAAGTTTAAAAACTATTCAGTACAGTGTCTAATCAACTCCCACTCCACACAAATGGATCTCTTACAAGAAGGCAAATTTATTTACCCTCAAAGAGATTGTGAAGCAAAAAGTCAAGTTTATCCAACTGCCCTCTGCTTTACCCTAAATTCCTAACCACACTTACTGAACTCTTGACACTCACCATTTTGACTGTAGTCCCTCTGCCATTCTGGTAAAAAAAGTGCTGGATAATGTCAAAACAGCTCCCCTCACCTCTGCATGTCAGTGTCCCAAGTCCATAGTTCATACATGAATATTATGCAAATCACTATTTTTAAACATAGCCATCCTACTATAGTCTTCATCCTCATTTCACACTTCAGACAGTCTTTACACAAGGTAGAAAACCTGGTTCTTTCTAAACATCTCACCTCCAGCATTTGCACATAAAAGCAAGCATATGACCTACATTCCTCTGGAGAGCTGTCAGAGGGCTGCCTCCTCTCTGCAAGCCAAGGGTCAGGTTTGCACAGTGGCCTGCTAGGAGATGTCAGAGCTCTGTACAGACACAGGGAGTTTCTGACAGTCAAGGATGTCTTTTTAGGAATACTTTAAATACTGACTGAAGCTCATAAATACTGTTTTATGAGCTTAGGTACAGAACAAATGTTACTTTAGGCAATAACCCAAGATAACAAGAATTGATTACTTGTCACATGCAATAGGTTTCTAATAAAGGTATACTGAAATATGTCCAGGTACATTAAAACCTGCCCCTTAAAAAATAAGGTGAACCAAATTTTACGCTAATGCAACTTGTATTTATACATAGACACAAAAATAACTTTTTGGACACTTTAGTTCCCATGTGCATCACCTCCTACAGCCAGCAATTCAAACAGGACAGCTTCAATACCTTCTCATGTTAGACCACCTGCCTGTTCAGTTTGTTACTGCTCAGAGAAACAAAAACCCATGCCAGTTGATCAGATCTTTTTCCTTCTCCTCTAATCTCATAGACAATGCATGATTTAGCATATACAGGCACAATATTTTACTTCCTACACTTCTAATCCAGTTTGGGTAAGAGGTTTACTGCTTATAAAAATAAAAGTTGCACTTTACCTCTATGCAGGCACTGACACAACAAAAAAAAGGTCATTCCCAAATAGAAACAATTCAGTGCTAGAGATGCCATCCCTAAATTCTACTCCTAGATTGAGACAGAAATACAGTTACTTCTTTCAAGGTACAAGGGAGAACTGGTAGGTACTCTTGGCTCTTGTCACATGCAATGTATGGTACTATTGTGCCAAAGATATACTCACCAGTAAAAGCCCAGGACAGAATACCTCAATCATGTAGATGGAGCTGTACTATTTCTGTAGGGACCCAAGGGACTTTGGTCTGACCATATGGTCCAGTTTAAATTAAGAGTTAAGAAAATCATTATGTTTAACATTTGACTTGAAGTTGCAGGTTTTCAAGGTCATCACTAGTTTCAAATCTTCAATTTTTTATGTCCACAGAAAAATTTTACCTTCAAATAAGGGAAGGTATCTAGCTCAATATGGCAACTTTAAGTTAGTACAGTCTTCAGTTACAACTGTAAGAAGAAATATTCCCGGGAGTATGGGTCATAAAAGATAAGGAAAGGCATTTTGGTACCAAGAGAGTGGCCTGTTTGTTTTCAAAAAACCCATGCATTTGAAATCTGTATTGCTTCTTGTGTACTCAGCCAAAATTTAGCAGATGAAGACAAACGTAATTTTAGACTGGTTGAGTATGGGGATAGTGTCAGGCACTGTGGCAGAACAGTTTTCCAGCAACTGCCTAAGTGATGCACCCATAGTGAGGCAGTGTTAAAAGGTTCAGCTGTAGTTTCATGGACTGCCCCAGCATTTTCAATGATGCTACGTCACATTACAAACTCTAATGCAATTATATTAGCAAGGCAGCACTTTGGCTCTTTGTAATTCTACCAGCAAAGAAAGTGCTCCCGAAGACAAAAAATGTTCTTCCTTCATCTGCAAGAATTCTGTGTGAATATAAACCTCCAAAATCTGGCATAGAAACCACGGCTCTTAAAACTGAGGTCTGAGAACACAAGTTCAGCATATTTCTCATCAACTAATGCTAGTTTATTTACTTCACATAAAATGTTCAAGCAAAACAGTTTAACATTTTCTTCTGAAAAAAAATCCCAAAACAAAAAGCCATGCCTAAAGTTCTATCTTGGCCAGGACTCTGTCTCTCTGTATTTAACCAGCTCATATTTCAAAGCTACTTGGAAAAGCCACCACAGAAAGAAAAAAAAAGTTGAACAATTAAAGATAGAGCTAGATTTGAACTAACACAAGCATGAAATAAAATCTACATTTCTTTCTCATTCAGGCATTTTTCTGACATGCAGAAATATCTTCACAGTGGCAAACTCGCTTCTAGCAATGACCTCTGCTTTGCACTTTGTACCTGTATGGCTTGAGAGGCAGGCTTTGTGCAAAGAATTACTTGTTTTCTCTCAAAGAAGAATTTTTCCATTCACAAAATAAGAAACACTGTTGGGCAAATATACTGACTGAAAAGAGCATACAGCCCCAAAAGGGCAGTTTTGACAGCATCACAACCAAGTGATTTTTGAACAGTACCAGACGATACAGAACACAACAGTACTTTAGAGAGTTTGGAAATAAATTTCACATGATTTACAGCATCGCTTATTTATTAACCACATTGACTGGTTAATATAGTACAGATTTCATCCCTTCTGAACCTTGGGAAAAAGATTAAGAGAAGCCTGTACTTTAACCCATGGTGTGCTCTCCAGATACCCAAACATAGCCTGTGCGGTATCTTCAAGTGCATCTCTGCATACCACGGAAACCTTGGGCCCTGTTTTTCTAGTACAGCAAAGTTAACAGTAACAATCCAGTTTGCAGGAGCCGTTTCACTTGCCCCTTTTCAGTCAGCCTTCAGTGCAGACCGATTCCTTCCAAGAAATCTGGCTCTTCAGAAGCAATCTTTGCGAGCTTCTCGGGGTAGACTGGCCCTCTCTGGACTGACACTGTTTATGAGCATTGTTTCAAATTGGTAACAGCTACTCACGCTGAGCTCAGCGGTGCCGCGTTCACACCTATTCATAAAGGTTTGTAGAAGCACTGCTCACGTTCAATTTGCTGCTCGTCATCAGTTACTCTTGTGCCTAGGGATGTCTCCTGCCACCCCTTTGCAGAGCAGAAGGCTCTGAGGGTATGAACTGCCATGGGCAATCTTGGCACATGTTAAGAACTCACTACTCATATTCGGCAGAGACGCTTGACACATTCAAGCTTCTGGACCAATGCAAATTCAAAGTAAAACAAAACAACCAAAAAAGCCTAAGACATTTAAAGAATACCATCTATGTAATTAACTATTCAACAGACATACTAAAAAAACTAAAGAACTTCAAATATGGCAAAGTCATTGGAGCCAATTTGACACTAGACACCCAGCATGTCTTTCTGAAGTGTCAGGTGAGTCTTGATGAAAACCACAAGTCCGTCTGGCTGATCATCAGAGCTGCCTTTAGCACTCACTGTGTGTTGTTGCCTCAATGCAACTCAATGGCAGAACAAATTTTCAAGCGTGCTGAGTCTCACTCCAGCAATATCAACCCCAGCTGTAGAATAGATATTCTCTAAACATAAAGGAAAGTAAACACTTTCTCTGGATTAACAGCCACTGTTGTATCTAAACTTTTAAAAACACTGAAGTCATTTTAGCATTTCAGTGATGGAAATGTGTGGATTACATGTCTTCAAAATAAACCTTGAACCATACAAATAAATACACTATTGTAAAAGATTTGCCCTCCTCAGTTTTGTAATAGGTATTCCTTTGTGTGCAAACATGACTGCTAGGACAAAAAGATGCAAGGTCAGCTACTCTGAAATGTTATCAACACTATACAATGTTAGAAAACCAAGAGGAGGAGTATATCAGTTCCAGTAATTTTATTAATTTCTGAGGTGAAGCATTTTTCTTTTAGTAACCACTTCCAAGCTGAGGCTTTTTCCCGTGTTAGAAGAGAGGCACTTCATTTAAATTGCGGAAAAATTTAAAAATACCCGACAACAATAAAAGCAGGGAAGCACGAAAAACCTATTTGCTATATAAGTCTACTTTAAAACCAATTTGTGGCCTCAGCTCTTTATTTTGAAAGTATAGTTTAATATCCTGGTGGGAAAGAACCTGTAACTTTAGATATACAGCTATTTAACTTTCATTATATCAAAAATCTAACAGTTACAGTAGCTCTCTCATATCAGAAATAAGATACACCTTTTTCATTTACTCAAAAGACTGATGTAAATATTATAGGCAAAATGCAGACGTGTAGCTGTTCATGCAAAGCTTCAGCCCTGAGACTTGCCCAATGAGAACTGTGAGTTAGAGCTCAGTGCCTGTGGGGCAAAGCACCATTTTCGGGAACAATTGCACATTCCCAGTTTTGTGACAGAGAGCTGTATTTTACTGCTTCTGGTATTAAAACTTACAGCTAAGCATCCTCACATTTGCTGTACTGGAATTTGTCCAGCTGCAGGACTAACTATACATTTCACTTGTTCTAGGTCCTTTTTAAAAATAGGATTGAGCCTAACATGAAGGGATGTGAATTTAGGAATTACTGGATTTATTTTCATAGCTAGTCCTGTCTTTTTCAGTCATCCTCCTCATTCAGCAACATGGAAATTCTCACACATTACCTACTAATTATTTTATTAACACATTTAAATAAATGTCTTTGTTTCCCAAAGACACAGCATGGTGCTTATACCTTAACTTTTAATACAGAAGTCTACCTAAAACAAAAATTGTATAAGAACAAAAAAGGCTGCAATTCTCACCCCCAAAGCAATACCACTATGATTTTACACAGAAGCAGCAAGACTTCTCTTTACTGGCAAAAAAAAAAGTCCAGAACACAAAAGTTAAGCAAAGATAACAGAAGGTCTAACACAAAGGGGCATTGAAATATTACAATCAGAACTCCCAGTGAAATGGCAGCCAACTGAAATCAAAGATCATAAGAAGAGCTTTCTTGTTAATCGAAAGCAACATGAAATCTCTTTACGACCACAAATGCACAGAGTAATCTAAACCAGCTCCAGTGTACAGAAGACTGAATCCTTTGACACAACTTCAGTCTTTCAGGTAACTGCCTGCAAACTCAACATGCTCCAAAGATAGTTTTTAGTGTGGCACAAATGAAGAATCTCTAATTAAATTTTAAAAAGTAAAAATACTTGCAGCCTGTAAGTTTAGACCAGATTGGAATTCTGCAACAAGATCCTCTTCCTTAAGTGTCTTTTTAAAGTGTGCCAAAACCATTAGTTAAAAGGATCATCTAAATAAAGCCATTGTTAAAAAAATAAAACTACATCATGCCATGGCTGGAACAGCTAAGGTACTGGTCATGGAGGAAGGATTATTTCCTGGCACAGTAATGAAGCAGTAGATTTAGTCCTCTCTCTCTTTTTATTACTATATTAAACCTTCCCAGTGTTTCACAAAAAGAAAACTGAAATTTGTAGCTCATCTGATTAGCAGATGATCAATTGTACCGAGCAGCAGGACTGACTTTATTCCTAAGCATACTGTTCCAACAACACCCCCCTGCCAAAAAAACATGCTCAGGATAAGAAATTGAAGCCCATATTCTGTTTTTCTTGATCTACCAGGTCAGTTCACCAAACCTGATACCTGAGCCCAATTATACAGGTGTAAGTAAGGATTCAGCCGCACTGAAGGCAACTGAATTCAGCAGCATAAGCAAGATCACTATCAGCCCACCTAGGCAAGACTGTACTATAGCAAATCTTGGCTGGACATGTAATTTAATTCACCACTCTGATTCTGGATAAGCCCCAGACCTTCAAAATAATTACACTGCCATCAGAGACAATGCTTACTGTCAGGTATATTACTTAAGTTGTGTATTGTTTCTCTGAAGAGATGAAGCACTTAAATGCCAAGCACCGTCCAGCTTCCCAAGCCACCAGCTTCAACGCCGTTTCACAACCCTTCCTAGAGTTTTTCCAAGTGTTTTTGGCCTACATGCAAGTACTTGAACACAGCCAGTCCTCTCTGACCCACCACGTTCCATTAGATAGAAACTTCTTCCTAATGCATTTTCCAACAAGACTCTTAAGTTTATAAAACAAAGCTGTAACACCTACACTACTTTTAAAGCTCTAGACCATTCTGCACTATCTGTTGAGCTTCCCCTTGAAACACTTGCAGAGTTAAGGACTTTTGGACTAAGAATTCACTCATGATTGAAACTTGACAGAAAATCAAGAGGCACAGTGGAATACATGGCTGATCAGAAACTAAAATAAATATGCAGCACGAATTCAAGTTGGCAAACTTGTGCGAAACAACGACGTGGTGTTTCTCATACCTAAAATGTTTCAGGCTGTTAACCACCAATACTGACTGCTCATAACCAGTTTCAGGACTTTGGCAGCTGAAACAGAAATTGAAGCCATTGAAGTACTGATAGCTTTGATCACGAAAAACATTATTATGATTAGCATCTCATGCCTATTTGCTCCAATCCCCTGAGATGTAAAATAAAACTATAAACATTTTCAATGTTAGATGCTGAAAGTCCTCTCATTATTAATCACACCCTTTGTACTTGAGGTTGTACTCTCAATTTCACTAACATTAACTCCACTTGAAAACTGGTCTAAGCAAGGTAAAGTTGATGTTTTCACAGCACCACATTACTACTTTGGTGCAAGCAATACTGAAAGGAGGCAGCAACTGTTGTCCTCAAACCAAAGGGCTAAGGAAAAAGAACAAGCCACAGATACATTCACAGGCAAAGCTACAGAAAGCAATGCAAGAATTTTAAGCCTACCACATCAGAAGGATATATAGTCAGTCTAATAACAAAACTTAAGGTACAGCTCTTAGGAAACTCCCACAATTAACCTGTTTCTCTTGAATTAGTGAAAAAACTCAGCTCATGGAAAAACTCTGGTCAGCAGGTCTGGAGTAAAGACAGGCCAAGGACTGCATAGCTCAGATCTGGGGAGTGGGAGCTACGTGTGTGTACAGGCCAGCGAGAGGAGATGGAGAAGGCATCACTCACCAGGCAATAAATATTGTATTAGAGCCTCTGGAAATAACCCTAGGTAGAAATATAATAATCTGCATTTTTATAAAAGCTGTGAGTGGTTGCTGTAGAGAGATACTGTCCAATGTACTACTTAAAGCATTCTCTTCCACTTATTTTAAAGAAAGATAGCGATTAGAGAACAAATACCTTTACTGATAGTTACAGTAAGACAATAGAAGTAGTTTGTCTTGTTCTACACTTGTACTTTTAACAGCTAATCTCAATCAAAATCTTCCAACGGTAAATAAAAGCTTTTTGAAAGCAACTACTTTGAAGTAGTTACTGAATTCTCTAGATGAAAAATTTGAAAAGAAGTTCATGTGCAAGCAGAAAAGTTTGTTCTTGTAGAACAACTATTTAGATGCAAACTCACCGTGTCCAAGCCCCTCGAGATTGTAACCGTGCTTCCACTTGGATTTACGATACATAATGAAAAGCCTCCCGTGGAGAGGGAAAGGGACCTGTTGATGACGGTGGCTGCCAACAATGAGCTGAGATCAGTTAGCTGCTAGTGCAGACAGGACAACGATTTTCAACACTGCGAGAGAAAGCCAGAGTGAGACCATATGGTTAAGCCCCATCCACATCAGCAACTGAGAACTGTCAGCTGGCAGAGGCACAGGTAGGAGAGCCACCTGGCACTATAAAGAATGGTTTTGTAGAGGTTGGCTCAGTGTCTCCTGGAATAAACGTGTCTTTCAGTGCAGTATATATCCTTCTCTCCAGTCAGTACTCCTAGTGCGAAGCAACTCAAATGCTCAGTTCTTCAAAATTATTCAGGGAACTCAGTTGCCAGTTGGTGTGCTCAAGATTTACTGAAATTTAGGAATATGTTCTGCAATTACACTGGATAAGTCATAGTTTTACACTTACAGAAGACTGCCAGTTGCAGGTAAACAGTAGACAAGCACTGTCAGCAGATACCCTGGCTGTGTGTTATTCAAAATCGTGCAAAATAAAGGAATGAAAGGGCTGGCTTTAACTTCAAACTACTTAGTGTAAGGGGAGCTGGACCTGATGAACTCCAGAGTTCCCTTCATTGACAAACCTGGCCACTAGCATGGAGGCATGAGCATGGCATGCAAAGACAGAAGCCCTGCATCACAGAGCTATTATTTATGACCTATCTGTATGTCTGCAGGAATGACTGAACTTAGTTGTTAACATACAGTAGGAACATATTCTGCAGTTAAACAATTTTAAGGTGGCAAAAAACACTGCTGCCTGCAAAAGCAGCAGGCCTGCCTGTGGCCCAGCAGTTACATGGCACAAGGTTCTGCACAGACATGATTTCCACAGATCCATGCTACAAACTGTTTCTCAACTGGATTTACTCAGTGCCGAGTGCACCTGAACAGATGACAGGAACAAAGAGTTGGGACCATCTTCCATATGGCTGTGTCCATTTCCAGAAAAATAGTAAAATTATTAGATTTTTAAAGGCACAGACTAATTAATAGTGAGATAACAGGAAATAAGAATTTATTTCTGAGCAGTACTTAAAAGCTGTGTTAAATCTTGAAAAAACAAGGAAACTTAGCTATTCCCATTTTTAACTAGAGCTAATTTTGTTTTCTGTATACTCACTCTTCTATTGAACTTACTTTGTTCTTTTAGGTAACAGAAGCTATATTCATCAGTAGAAGACTGCTTAGTACAACAATAATCTTATTAGCATGCATACTGAGTTAAAACTAAGCTTATATGAAGGATGTTTTAAAATTAAGCTTGAAAACATACAGTTAACAGCAATAAATGATAAAAATTATAATTCTGTCTCAGTTACAAAAACACATTTGGAACAATCTATAGTTCTGTCTTCATCAAGGCTTAGTCATTTCCAGTACATTTCTTCACAGGGCAGTAATTTTGTCTGCTCACATTAATGCAAGGTACCTCCACAATCAGTTGCTACAATAAAACCTGGGGTACACCAACATTAACACAGGTTATGGTTGAAAAACTCTTCCACCAATAATTCTTCTGAATTGGTTGCTTGGTTGCATGCTGGGAAAGCATCTTCTGACACTGCCTGACAGAGAGAACCTGCAGAAACTGAACAGGCCCCAACAGAGAGTCCAGTACATGGAGTGGAATGAGAAGACACGTGTAGGTCACAAAATACGGTCTCTGAAGATTGTGAGATAATATCTGAAGATTGTCAAAGCCTAAATAATATTTCCAAAGACTAATCAGCATCTTTGAGATGGAGTAAAGTCTGAAATATAAACTATGGCTGACAACTAGACACCTGACTTAAAACCATGCTTAGTACTTCAGCCTAAGAAAAACCACCAACTGCCATGGTTAAGCTTACAATACAGACTAACTAGGAATTCTCACATACTTTAACTACAATTATTATTATTAACAGGGAACGTAGAACTCATTGGGATTTTAAGTCTCTCTCTATGAAGAGAGACTCTCCCACTTAGATATAGCTCTTTGAAGCACTGAGCAACTTTACCCTCTGCTAGAGTTGTTAAAGTTGCAAAGCAGAAACCAGAACAGACTGTCATTTAACAAAAGCAGCCTCAGCAGAATGAGTGAAAGGGAAAACCCAGGCTCCACCAAATGCCATGCTGCTCCACACCAACACAATGGAAGGGAATCCTGTTCCACTCGGAGTGCTATGAGCCACCTGGCCACAAGCCATGCTTATGCACAGTGACTTGGCCTTGAGGGTTGAAAAGAAAAGATGAACAGCTAAAACTTGAGGCCAGCAGACACAGCTGTCAGGCAGGGATCATCAGACCTGAGGACTGTAGCATTACAAACACTCCAGCCCATGTTGGTTGGCAGTTTTGCACTATTATCCTATTCTTTCCCTCAGTTATTTCCTTCCCCTCTTTGTCTACCTACCATAATTGCTACTTGTGCTCTGCTTCTCTCCCCTACCTCTTCCCTTTTTTGTCTCTTCTGAGTCCAAGGTCTTTCTGTCAGGCTTCTTTCTATTCATACAGCATAGAAGTGCTGAAAAATCAAAGTTCAAAATTTTTGGTATGGTCAGCTTCCTGTCTCAGGATTTTATAAAAATCAAGTTTCTTGAAAGATGATCGACAGACTCTGTTTTTAACACTGTCCTCAGCCATAACATACCAGCCAGTATTAAAGAAAAGAGTTCACATAAAATGCAGTGTGCTGATTTAGCTTCTACAAATGGAGACTTTGGCCACTGCAGAGATGTCTGATCGACAGTTCTCACTCATATAAACACCTAGCCACACAGATAGACTGTCATGATCCTTCCTCAAATTCCTGCAGGAAAAAAATTAAGATAATAGCAGATTGGATGGAACAGCTCTAAGAAAATTCAATAACAGTAACTGTAAAATCTAAAATTAAAGTAAGTCTGTTTTTGATGCTTTCAGTACACACGGTACATTAAATTTGGCATAAGCCCAATGGAACATGAAGTACTTGTGGACAATGTCTGCCAAGAGCTAGAAATACAGTACTTAGTCTTTAAAGAACAGAGAGCCTCAGTTCATTTCTACTTTATGCATCTGAAAAAAAATCAGATCAAGGTGATCTTTCTGGGGGAACATTTGTATTAAATCTAATTGGCATGCTTTATGCAATGCTGAATGGAACCCATGCCCATTGGCAGAGAATCACTATTTGTCATTCTATAATCCCTTCCACTTGTGACAAAAGGTTACAAACAGATGTTAGACTTCCCCACCTTCCAAACCACTGTCCCTTCCTGCTCAGCATCAGGCTTGTGCCTCATGTAAGCACTCTATCTGGTCCTCAGTCATGCTGATACTTCCAAACATCTCGCATGGTGAAAGCAGGAGAAAAATGGGAAGCCTGAACTCAGGGAACTCACTGCTGCACTATCATTTTTTTCACCCACCTTCACATTTGTCGATACTTCATTAGTTTATGTGCCTCAAAGCAGCGCAAGGTTTGATTAGTAACTGAATACTTATTTGCATTTCTGTAGCAGCCTCCAAACATTAACAAATTAGGCATCAACACACCTGTGACTTCCTTACCTTTCTTAATATAAGGACAAAAAGCAAGAGACAAACCTAACATCCATCTGGGGCTCTGGAGACATCCTCCACCATCCCAGCACACATCTCCCTGCTGTCTCCCATATCCTGCGCTCCTTCCTAGTTGAACAGGAGAGTGGAGCACAATTCCAGCTTTGTTACATTTCAGCTGCAGCCCTGCCTTGGGAAACTGGAGCAGCAAGAGAAGAGGAAATAGGCAATGCTAGACTTGACACCAGCCCAAAGCAAGGCAAGAAACTTCCCATGCCATCTCACTCCACATGTCAGCCAAGCATGATCTGACTCTTTAAAGCTGTTATTTCTTGGTGATTGAGGTTTTGAAATATATAAAGCAGCCAGATACATCTGACTGTTACTCCTCCTCATTAACAGCTGTAAAATAATAGCAGAATGTCTACAGTACTTGCTGTTGTGGACTCCAAGAGACTGAAAGACACCAGACACGAGATTATTAACCTGATAATGTCCACTTCTCCATACGACTGGTCTCTCTTGGCTTTAAAGTAAGTGTTAACTCTTCCCTCACCTTTTGGATCAGACTCCTCTCTCTGCTCCTGTTTGTACACCGACTTGAATGAGTCCCTCCCCAAAGCTGGAGAGTAACGGAAAGGCAGCAAAATTTCTTGAAACACTTCCCCTCTTGAGGCAGAGATTCCCCTTGCTGTCTATGCATATCTCAGAAGAGTGATATATGAATGCTTATTTTAATGAGGAAAAAATTAAATAGCCTATATATATATTGGCATAGAAATTCAAAAGCAGTTGCTGTATCTAAGTCACAAATGGCTTATAAGCCCACATTTTCTACTAGAGCACCCTGACCTTTCTCAGCCAGCAGGGAGAGGTACAAGAACCTATGTTCACATCTGCTACTCAGAAACCCTCTGACAAAGCTAAAATACTGGCCACAATACTGACTGCATAAATATGCACACGTGCAAGAAAAAAAAAAAAGATAAAAATAAAAGTTACTTGTGCATTTATTAGCCTGCATGATCAAGTTGAGTTCCTCAGCTGCAGCAGGTGGCTGACAGCCTCAATACAGTAATACATCACTTCTTTTCAAAAAGACAAGAGAAAAACCCCACCAAGCTGTTACTCTCACCATGGTGCACTCCAGCCCTCAGGAACAACCTTGAGCAGTTTACAGAAACCTCAACCAAAAGGCAACAGCTCACACTGCACCAAAATGGAAAGCTCAACTGGGATGATATTTCACATCCACCAAATGCAGCACCTAATAAATACTAAAACAATTGATGTGGGCTACCAGCAGCATAGTAATTACCTTATTACTAAAAAAAAAAAAAAAAAGAGAGAGAGAAAAAGAACAAAGACCCAGTATGATGGAACCACCTACCACAGGAATCAAGAGATGATGACTTGGCCATGAAAGTCATCCAAGCACAAAGGGGTGATCACCTGTCTTCAGACTAATATGCATTACAATGTAATTTGTCTAAGGTTTGGTCTGCTAATCCCAGGGTACAAAGTGCAGTTATAAATATATATGATATGTATATATCTCTCTATATACATATGTATGTATATTAAAACACAATCTTTTAACTCTAAGAGGCACAAGGACAGCAGATTGGAGCAGGAAGCAGTGTTTATCTGAAGTGTCAGCCCTACCATCACAAATTTGCCTCAACATTATCACATGGGAAAAACAACAAATGAAACATTCAGTGTCTGCTCTTGGACCTTCTGGTTCTCTGCACTACCTACTTGAAAAACTGTTAGACCTCTGCCCTGTTAAGAAGCAGTTTTTAACTGACTATCTCTAAGTTTCAGGCCATTTGAGCTGGTTCTCTCCCAGCTCTTTATTGAAGGTACATTAAATAAATACCCCCATAAGTAGCGGGTATTGAAGTTAGGTGTTACCACAATGACTTGTTTTACAGTTGGACTATTATCTTCTCCCACTGTAATTATTCAACTGTGCAGACAATGTGCTCATGCCACTTGCAGACATGATACAGTTTTTTGTGGACTTCTGAAAGCAGCATCCTAAATCTGAAACCTAATTACCATGAAAGCTTGATCATGAAGAGAAAAAGAGCAGTATTGACTGAACAGTCCATAACTCTGGCTTTTCAAATATTAAGGCAACTACTATGGCTTCCTACACAGGAGGAACTCTTCCAGTTTCTACCAGATGATTTCGTAGCATGGTCCACTTTCTTTCTTAAATCCAAAACACAGCAGCTGCCCAGCAAAAAGGAGTCAGAACCAAATCCAAGAGGGAGAACAAACCCTACCTCCAGTATTAATAAGGGTTGAGGCCACTTTACTCTTCGCACTGCAGCATGGAAGTTCAAAGTCATCTTGTGCTAACCTTAAAATACAGCAGCAATCCAAACACAACAACACAAATATCTACCTGCATTTCTTTTCTTCCATGGTGAACACTCCTCGGAGTATTTGAAGTGGCTCAGGAAAAATGTCAACCAAGTCAACAACAACAAAAAAACAAAACAAACAACAACAACCAAAAAAAAAAGTGTACCATGTATTTTGCATTTTTACCCCTAACCTCATACCAAATAAACAGTTCCGCTCCATAATCTGACGTAAGGATCACTGCTTATTTTCCCCATTGAAACTTGCGTTAAACCACAATTAAGGCAATAATTATTCTTGTAAAAAAATATCCTATGAACTACAACTGCTTCAGATAAGTGGAAAGGATTATCAAGGTAGCATGAGACAAAAACGTCAGTATGCATATTAACACTTAAAGAGAAGAGGAACCTTGAGATTTCTTAGCAGAAATTCTTCAGGGACCACTTTTATCACTTAACACCAATAATTTGTCTTAGGACAAAGAAAATACAGATGCAGTACTCCAGCTTGTATGATTTTAAAAATAATTTTTAAAAAGTCTTCACTGTTTAATATTGCTAGACTGCTAAAAGCAGAAGGATTTGGAAGCAGAGAAAGTGGGCACTTGGGGCAGACCTGTAACTGTCGGAAAGGCATGATCCTGACACAAGGAAAAGAACTACAAACATACGGAACCCCAAGCCTAACTCTGTGACTAGTTAAACCTTGTCTTACAGTGTCCCAAAGCATGTGATGTTTAAGGGGGCCCTATGTGCACGCTGCTCAGGCACATGAGCTCCCTTCCCTACAGCCCGCAGTTCCACCCGAGTGCCTTGCAAGCTGTTCCAGACAGACATCACCAATAATTCCGGGGCAAAGATGAGTGCCTGGGTGAAACGTTTCAAGCTAGATCTTAGCCAGAGATGCCAGGTTGACTGCCCTGACCCAAAGAACAATGGAGCCATTAGTGCTTTTGGCCCAGATCAAAGGGTGACCATCCATGGGGATAAACTGGCAGGGACAAACTAACCCAACAGCTGCAACCTTCCAGTTGCTCACTACATGGCTCATATAATTAGGCAGAAACACTGAAGAGACAAGCAGGACAGTGTGAGATGTACAAATCACATCACCAAGTTTGTTCTCACTATGCCTTCACAAATTCTTGCAGGCCTTGAGCTCCACCAATGTCAAATCTTAACAGTCTGCTCAACAAAAACCAAATCAGAGCCCTCAAATTCAATCTCTATTCCCTACCTTGTCCATAAAATAAGGGAAATAGGTGCCCCGGCTCAGAAGAGAGTATTTTTAAGCATTTGTAGTGAAGCCCAAAGGGTTATATAGTTACAGACACATTACAAACTTGAAATATAAGCAGCTAAGTATATCCAGACAGGTGAATCAACTGGCAATGGAAGGAGAAAAAACATTGATGGTGGTCTACTTAAAAAATAATTCTGGCTAGACAAGGATTTGTGTTTTATTATTTTTCTGGGGTTTGGATTGGTTTTTTTGTTTTGTTTGTTTGCTGTTTTGTATCTTCAAGTCCTAGGTCCAACAATCTATCCCCCAGAGAATCCTACTTGACTAACTTATTCCAAACTCATAACCTGCAAGTACCTACACTTTTTTGGTATATCCCATTCACTCAAAACCTCAATCAATCCACAAAACACCATTATATAGTAGCTATTCATTTTATCAACTACCCTAAATAATAACAAAATACATTCTAGAGATCATTTCTGGTTTGGGTCTCTTTAACTATAGCCTTTCAATACCCTCTTTGCTGTTCACACATATATACATATCCTAATGTAGCCAGACCAGCACCTCCCTGCCCCAAATATCTCTGTACTATTCTTTTTTATTATTTTAAAAAAAAACTTCTTATAAGGAATGCTTTTCTCCCTTCCAAAAACACATTTATGCAATTAACTTCTACAAACAGGGCTGGCACAGAAAAACATCTGGTTGGCATAGCTGTCTATCCAACATCAAGGCAGATCAAGAGCGTTTTGAGCCAACACTGAGACATATCCCAAGTCTTCTAAAACATGTACAGGTGAACAAGAAAAGTGAGTGTGAACTGAACAAATTCTCTTCCTGACAGGAATATAATTACTAGACCAGAGTAAGAGGTTTTGACTGCTCCTAATCTAAAAACTGCAATATAGCTTTAATTAGAAGAGTAAAATTATAGGATACTCCCAATCCTGAAACCACAGCCAGAAATTCACTGCAAGCTTTAGTCCACTCTGCTCACGAGTATGAGATTCAAGCCCAAAATTCAGCATTTCCACAAGCACCATGGGTGGTATTCAAGTCACTGTGATTAAATTCAGCAGCATGGATTAAAACCAAGGTCAGCAGATTAACTTTTACTACCTGTTCATGAACTGAGCCGTGCTCCTGCATGGCAGGCTCCAGAGGATACCATCAATCCTTAACCAAACACTTCCAGCCAGGCACTGCATTCAGTCTCAAACAAACAAGCTGCTGACTCGTTCTCACTTGAGCCCACATCCCCCAAATGCTACCTCACAGTGTTTACATCTCACATGCCAGCCAGGAGTCATTGCTGGAGCAGGACTGGTGTTGATGAACACCTACCTCCAGCACAGGGTGCCAGCAGAGGACAATAGCTTTTTCCGGTAAAGCATGTAGTTTCCAGTCAACTATTTCACAATCACTCATCACTGCAGGATTATTCCAGAAAGGTCACTTTGAGCAGCTAGGAACATTTGGTGCTCCAAATCACATCACATGGGTCAGCAAAAGATGACCACGGCACAGGGCTCATCTAGGTAGCCCATAAGCTGTGCACTCACTCATGCAAAGCACCCAAGAACCTCTGCCTATCTGAAGAAAAAGTTTCTTTTCAAACCAATATAAATAAAAGATACTTGTAAAAGAACATGCTCAATAGTGCAAGACCATCATTTTTCTGCAAATCAAGTTATTGTCAAAGAGTTTTTACTGCTTTTTGCAGAAGGCAGAAACAAGGTAGAGCTTGCTTCTTTTTTTCAAGTTTCAGGAGGATTTTGAGCAGGACAAAGTGCTTCCATCTTTTTTAACTTGAAAGGCAAGCTTTTGAATACATGCATTCAAATATTTTAAGCAAGAAACACAATCATTTTTAACTATTAATTGCCACATCCATTACAAAACATTAAGGCCACAAAGAATGTGCCATGATGCTACCACCTTATTGCCCCAGCCCACCCTCAAGCACCCACTGGAGAGCCTACAGCAGCACAGGGACAGAGAAATCCATCCCACGAGCTACCCACCACCTCCTGAGCAGCATAGAGCCACGTAAGTTTTACCCAACTGACGTGATTTTTCACAACTAAATTGCTATTTTACCTTCCTCCCCACAAATCTTTTCACCCAGGTAGACTAACCAGGCCTGACCGGAGATGCAATATTAATTTCAGTAGGACTGGGGAACTACAGTAAGAGCATGACACTTCCCGGTGCATCCTGCTAACTGGTAGATTGAAAGGAAACAGAAACAAGATCAGATGGAAACAGGCTCACTTTTTTTCCACTGACACTCAGCAGCATTCAGTGGTGCTCGACCTACTTCCTATCCCATGTCTTTGCTGTCACTTCCTTTGACAGTTTGTCAGCACGCTTGTGAATCTGGAGATTAAGGAATGAATGTCTAGGAGGCAAAAGAGATGGACTTTTTCATCCTGATGCTCAGTCACAACTTCTACAATCCAAACAGCAAGGCTCACAGTGACCAGCCAGCAACAAGTACCTCCAATTACAGGCATCCAGCAGGAATTGCTAACCAGCTGTGCCATTTTGCTTAGGAGTATGCACTTAAAGGTGACTGATTTCTCATGAAACACCCTCAGTCTCTCTTTTTTTAGCTCAGGGCATGGATTAGCATCTACAAGCAGCTTTGGGTTTTCTGCTTTCCTGCATTCCAGAGTTCCTATCTGAAAAGACATTTTATATTGAAAAATACTTGTAATTAGCTCCTTGCAAATGAATAAGAGTTTTAAATAACACTGGCTCCAAGCACATGATCCCCTATTTTGTACCTACAAACACAGTCAATAGCTATAAACGCTGAAGGAAAAGGATCCTGCCTTCCACGCCAGCTTTCTTAATAGAAACCAGTATTACTATCAAAATACAAAATGGTTGTAGCAGAGGTAGTATATTAAGTTATACGTTAACTGAAATAGTAGTCTACTCAAAATGTTAATTTCCAAGATGAACACTAGCACGGTGACCTGCTGTGTTGAGAAATACATTCCAGCGTTTAGTAAGAAAGGAAACATTCACAAGCCACACGTTACACGACTTTACTCAGCGTAACAGTAGGTGCTCCTACATGTTTAATTCATTTGAAATAGGAGATGCTGAAGCTTAAGGTACCCAGTAGCAACCTAGATACAACCTAAATGCATTCCTAAAGCTTCCTGCTAGGTCATTCACACGACTTCAAAGAGTTAGACACTTATCTTGCACAGCACTAAGAGAGTCTAATTTTCCAACTACCAATGCTCAATTTTCAACAAACCACACTTTTTCTTGGGGGAAAGGACAGTGCTGGAGAGGAAAGCGGGAAGTGTCCCGGGCAGACGTCTGAACTTTAGCTCTACATTACTCACTCCAAAACTGTCAGCCTAAAACATTACAAAGCCACACAGACCACACAACAACACATGCAAACGAAAATCTGGGCAGCCTGTTCATCTCCACTAACCTACATGAGCCTTCTGGAACAAAAAGAAACTGAAGATGTATCATCAACAGGTCGTCCGGCTTCTTTGTGGGAAAAAAAAACCTCGAAACGCTGCTGAACAGAAACCGGAAACGGCCTTTTTTCCCCCCCGGGTCTCCCCCCGCCCCCCATACGCGNGCCAAAACCTATCGTCCCTCAGCTGCAGAAGCGCCAGCTTCTAGCTAGCTGAAAGGCTTTGTAATTTTCCTTGCCAAGTAGTGTTTTTTCAGGGCAGAGGAGTCCCAGGGAAAAAAAAAACCCAAAAAAAAAAAAAAAAAAACCCAACATAAGGGATGGCCTTTAAGGCCAGAAACACCAGCGTTACAGCCAGACTGCTTTTTGCTCGCATGTACTCGAGAAGCTGCATTTTGCAGAGGTGAAGTAGCTGCAGTTTTTGAGATAGCAGTTAAAACAAAAACAAAGGGGGGGGGTGGGAGGAAGAAAAATGCTTCCGGTATAAAAACGTAACTGCTTTAAAATATACCCTTTATAAGACAAAAATTATTCAGCTGAAAACGTAACTGCTCCTTCTCTCCCCCTGCCTTTTAAATATCTTCTGTTGCAGGCAGAAATGTCCCCGTCGTACGTACTAGATCCTCCTGAAATCGCATTATTTAACAAAGTGAAAACAAGAGTGAACAGAAAAACCAGACACAAGTTGCGCTGGACGGCAGGCTGCTCACAAAAGAGCCAGGGCTGAGGAGATGAGAGA
>VZTR01022672.1:63331-132818 GCA_013400775.1 Chaetops frenatus | reverse complement strand
TTATTTTTTTCTAAGTGATGTTTTTCCCGAGGGCAGACGGCGCGGCAGCCGCTCCATGACAAAGAGCACATCCAGCCCCAGAGCGGGGCCAGCTCCGGGTGGGTGGGAAGGAGCAAAATATTAAAATAGGGAAAAAAAAAAAAAAAAAGACAAAATACAATAAACGAAGACAAAAAACTTCCCAAACACCGGTAGGGAAAAAAAAGGAACGGAAAATCATTTTAGAAACAGCCACAAGAAGGGAGCCCTGCGAGGCGCAGTACAAAGCACGCAGGGCGGCGGGGAGGGGAGGAAGGAGCCCGAGGAAGGAAGGAAGGGGGCAGGCCCCGGGCAAACCCCCCAGCCTTTCTATAGCGACGAGCGGATGGGGCTCTGTCGCGACAGGCGCGATACTCACCCCGGGGAGGAAAGAGACGGGCAGAAGAGGCACCCCACGCCGGCAGGCCGGGAGCGGGGGGGAAGGGGCAGCCTCAGCCTCCTCACGGCCGCACGGAGGGCGATAGTTCCGACTGGGTGACAGGGGAAGAAGCCTCAGAGCGCTCACCTTCGGCCGGCAGGGCTCCGGCGGGCCGGTGCTGAGAGCCACAGGCCGGGGAGCAGCGGCGGCAGCTGCCGGGAAGCGGCCGGGGAGAAGAAGCCGACAGACACCGCCGGCTCCGCCGCCCTCACACCGAGTGGCGCGCGCCGCCCCCCAGCCCCGCCTCACCGCGCGCCACACCGCCGGGGGCGGGGGCTAGGCGTGGCCCCGCCCCCTGCCCGCCCCCCGGGGCATGGCGGGAGTTGTAGTCCCGTGCACCCCGCCCCGCCATCATCACGGTCTGTGTGCCCGCAGCCCTCTGTGCGGATGTGTATCTCTGTGCAGGTGTGTGCACATCCCCTTACCTGCGCTTTGCGTGCTGCACAGCGCCGAAAGCCCACAGACCCACAGGCTGCCTCAGAAGGAGTGTGGCCAGCAGGTTCTCCCCTTCTATTCTGCTCTTGTGAGACCCCCACCTGGAGTACTGCGTAGGGTTCTGGTGTCCCCAACATAAGAAGGACACGGAACTCGTGGAGCAAGTCCAGAGAAGGGCCATGAAGCTGATAAGAGGGCTGGAGCACCTCCCACATGAAGACAAGCTGAGGAAGTTGGGACTGTTGAGCCCAGAGAGGAAAAGATTGTGTGGAGAACTCATGGCAACCTCCCGGTACCTGAAGGGGAACCTCCAGAGGAGCCAGAGAAGCTGTAGAGATGGGACAAAGAGCAGTGGGTACAAACTGAAGGAGGGGAAGTTTGGGTTAGATATTAGGAAGAACTCTTCAGCGTGAGAGTGGTGAGACACTGGAACAGGTTGCTCAGGGAGGCTGTGGATGCCCCAACCCTGGCAGTGTTCAAAGCCAGGCTGGACAAGGCCTTGAGCTACCTGGTCTAAGGGAAGGTGTCCCTGCCCAGGGCAAGGTGTTGGAATTAGATGATCTTTAAAGTCCTTTCCAACCCCTTAACATTATATAATTCTGCAATTCCATGTGTGCACGTGTGTGTGTATGTATACATAGATGTGAATGTATAGAAAAATGTATGTATGGGTATATGCCCATATATGTATGTATATATATATGCATTTCAGCTGAAGGACCCTTCTAGCCATGTAGAGAAGGATTGTATTAATTGATTTTGTTCTATGTTTTCCATAACTTAAGAGAAATCACAGCCTTGATGTGGTCTTCAAATTTATTTTTCTTATACGTGGTGAGAAACAGATTTTTAAGGGAAATGGGAGTTTTTACCACCACGTCATTCAGAAAACAGCATGGTGCTGCCCCAGCACAGCATACAAAGTTAATGGAGATGCTTTTGTAGTCATCACACCACGGGCTGCTGAAGAATTATCCAGGGTCAGAAATATTAGTGGTGCCAGGCTGCGTAAACTCTCCCCATCATTAACCTGAGTTTCACTGGCCCTGGGGTTTTTAAGGAGAGACTGAGAAATATAATTTACAGCTCCCAGATTATAAGAACAAAGGGGGTCTGGGTGATCATCCCTCATGATCCCCGTGCATCCCAAAAATAGCTTTTTCCTCAAAGGCGGTGTCCTTTTAGAAGACCTGAGATAAAAATAGTCCTGATGGTAAGTTTGCCACAGCCTGGCTTTTGGTGGCTGCTGCAAACTAAGCCTGGTGTTAAAACCGAGCTCTCCTCGGAGCGCTTATTGGTTTGCCTTTGGATTTGCTGTAACTTTGTTCTCTGTGCTCGGCAGCTCGTTATTCTCTGCCATATTTGCAACCCAGGTGTTTACAGCCCTCTGACGGGGCATGTTTCAGCCTCCTCTTTGCTGAGCTCCCAATATTGGCATCCCCTCATCCTGCGCTGCGGTGCCCTCATACCTGAGCAGGAGCGTATCCCACGTCTCCCCAAAGCTGCTGGAGGTTCCCACGGGACTCAGGCACGAGGGAGTGGGGAGCCCACGCGCAGGCACGTGGCAGAAGGGTGGCAGGTGACAGCAGTGCCGTGGCACGGGTGGAGAAGTTCCTGGCTCCAGCTCTGACACGGAAAAACCTGCTGAGTCCCACCTGTGAGGAAGCCGTGTCTCAACCCAGGGACCAGGCTCTTCCTTTCCAGGGATGGGGGGCAAAAGCTGAGGGAAATGGGGTGGGGGAGAAGGCAGGGGATAGGTGGAAAGCTGCTGCAGTCACAGATAGCCATCATGCTGGGATGAGTGGCTGCTTCCTGACCCCTGCGTGCTGCCTGACGTGCTCAGAGCTGTGCGTGTAGTGAATCACTTGCCACACATGTGATGTAACACGACAGTGGTAACAGATCTCATTATTATCCAATTTACCAGGGGAAACCAGGGTGTGGAGAAGTGAATATTATGCCTGGGGCGTACTGAGACCAGATTACAGAAGGCCTCACGCTGCCATCCCATGCTCACCTTACTAAGCCATATAGGAATTAGGTGCAGCTGGCAGAAGCAGACACAGTGTGTGTTGAGAAAAGCCTGGGGGGAGAGGATCAGCTTGGCATTCACAGTCCAGAGCCTTGTCCCTAGAACTTGTGTCCTGCCACAACAAATAGTTCCTCTTGCCATGTTGAATGGGGTCCCCTTCAGCTCCCAAGAGATGCTCCATGTTGCTGTCACACGCTGTGCTCTTTTGTAGCATCTGAAGCATTTATCACTGTGCCCCTTGGGAGGCTCTTTCCTGATTTTGCCTGGCTGTACCACCCTCCTGCAGAAGACGAAATGACAGTGAGAGATTTCCAGTATTCCAGCATCCCTGCTGCAGCCTTGTCCCAGCTGCCTCAAGGATGGATCCTGGGTACCAGCCATGCCAGTGCTGAGCCTGGCCCTGTCCTGGGAGAGCACCTGCAGCCAGAGCAGGACTTGAGTCCCATTGCTGACCATCTTTTATTTAACTCTAAATTAGCACTTTCATGATGGATTTCTGTTTCATGAATTGGCCCAGTCCCTTCTTATATCTGTTTATCCTTTGCACAACTCCCTGGCTCAGCACTGCTCCTGGTTCTCTTTTCATCTCAATCCTGCCTCAGGGTTAATTTCTTTCTCAAAGAACTTTCAGAGAAAGCTTAAGAGACAAATCAGCATTACAAAGCATTCCTCTTGTAGGAGAAACAATTTTCAGAAAGCATTTCTCTCCCTACTTTAAAAAAAAATGAAAGCAAATAGCTAAATTTGGTGACTGTTTTTGGTATTTCCTTATATTTAACACATGTCCCTTGCTATGGAAAAAGGGCAATCGTCACTGAAGGCTTACAGTCCTCTGTGACATGCCCAGAGGTCTGGAGAAGCTGGTGGTAAGAACTGGGCTTCAGAACTCAGCTCCTTGCTGCCAGGAAGCCTGGGGGCTGCTTTTCCCTCTGATCCTGCCATGTACCCTTGTACCATAAGCTTGTACCACTACATGGAGAGACAGCAGGGAGCTGAAACATAAAACACTCAATGTTTTGGGGGAGTCAAGCTGGCCCGAAGTGACCCAGCACCAGGGATGATTCATTGGAGAAGGGAGGGTAGGTAGGTAGAGCATCACCTTTGCTGATCCATCTCATTTTCACACCGGTTTTTTCCCACCCCAGTACTGAAACCTGGAGCTGCGACTCAGAGAATTGGAGCTCTGAAATAATCTTTGATATTTAAACAACTATTTTCTGTTTTCTGACAGCCACACACTGTTCCAGTGTTCATGTAGGACAGGCTCTCTGAGTCAGATGCAAAATAAAGTGACACATGGTCCCCTCTAATGTTCCCGTCAGAGCACGTATTGTCCTGTGATCTCACTGCAGCAATGAGGAAACAGCGAAGGCTCTTGGATGGGTTTCTGTGCTGCTCTTAACTGCATATGCCTGCAACAGCAACAGTTCATTCACACCTCACTGCTCCCATCTGTATTATTAAATGAAATGATCCCCCAGCCAGAGTGGCTTGGCTGGGCTCAGGGCCACGCTGCTAAGCACTGCATCCCTGAAAGCACCATGGCCAGTCCAAAACTCTTCTGTGCATCTTCTGGCCATGCCCAGATCATTTTCCAGACCCGGGCTGCCAAGTTCAACCTGCCAGGATACTTCACCAAGTCCTCCCCAAGACCTTGGAGAGGCCCCTCATTCCTGGGAGAGAACTTGTGTCTCCAAGGGGTGTCCTCATGCCTCTCTAAACCAGCTGCCTCCCTGGGTTACAAATCTGAAGTTCACATCACCTTTCTCATCCAGCCCATAGGATTCCAAGGGATTCAAAGCTACACCCAAGCAGATTTCATTGGGGGCTGATGCTGCTGGGACTGAGCATGATGACAGGGCGCTGGGCAGCTGCTGGTGCCACAACATGCTGCAATTCCTGCCTGCGTGGGTAATCAGTGTGGCTCAGTGCCACGAGCTGTGATTAAGTCATTAGTCAGTCGCGTGAAAATATTTGAGATTACAAGTCGATGCTGAATTCCTTCTTGGAAGGGTTGAGGAAATTATTATTTAGTTCTGGTGAACACGAGGTCAGAGCTTGTCAAACACAAGACATGACACTGTCACCCTGAGCACAGACATTGCCCTGATCATCAGGTGTTGGGCTTCTCCAAAGGCGTGTGCTAATTCCTACGGCTTGTTACAAACTCAGCCTTGTGTTCATCAGGGACTAAACATCAAATCATCGCAGAAAAATTGAAGCACCCTGAACCTGGCAGGAGATTCTTTTCCATGCCCAGTAGTGTGCACTTGCACCTGCACTGCACTCTGGCAGAGTAAAGGGGTGGCTGTGCAATCATCCGCAATCAATCAGGCCGATCGTGTACACCAATTAAATTATGTTCTTCCACCAGTTCTTAGAAATGTAATTTGCTTTAAGTTAATAAGCAAACATCTACCCTCTCAAAGTGTATTTGCAGAGCTGTAAAATCAAGGGGCACTTCATAACAGCAGCGAGGAGGGAGGGAGAGAGGGAGGGAGGGATGGAGCTGTGGTAGCAGCACAGTGTTTAATCAGGATGCTGCTGGAGCATCACAGGAGTCGGCAACCTGGATGGACACGAGTAAATCCCCCTGAGATGTATTAATTAATTGATTATGTGGGACAAAAACTGTAGTCCTTTCAGAGGACCTCCCTTTGACTACAACTGCAAAAGAGGAGTTTTAAGCAGAACATGAAGCCTCCTGCTGTTGCTTAGCTGAGGACGGGATTGCACCCCATGGACTCTGAGATGTATTTCTTTGCTTGTCCTTGAACGTGGATCTAGAGGGAAAGTTTGTTCAGCATTTCCAGGGATTTCTCCAACAACTGTGCTTTACCTGATGCAGTGAGCAAGACCTCCACCAGCACCTCCCAGGTGCACCTCTTGGGTTGCTCGGGTGGGAGAAGGTGCTTGGCTGCTGCTCAGCATCACATCCACCCTGCCATGTGAACACACATCCCAGCTGTCCCAGACATCCACTCCCCAAATTAAAGTCTTTCCCCCTGCCTCTTCTTCTTTTTTTTTTGTTCTTCTCTAATACACGATCTCTGAAGCTGCTGTGTGGAAGGACACATGCATTTTCCCAGGGAGGGGGACATGGAAGCATTTCCCCCTACCCAACCCACAGCACAACCTGAAAAATGGAGGAGGCAGGTGTTACTTGAGCAAGGCACGTTTAAATGCTTTTAATGAGGCAAAATGAAAACACCACGCGTTGCTTGCTACAGCTGCTGCATCAGTCTGCAGGCTGAAGTAGTAAGAAAATCAGTACATAAACATCAGCAAGTGAGTGCTCACAGCACCCATAGCATGGCTCCAGTTTATAGGTGACCTCCACAGCCCCTTTTACACATCAGGAAACTGAGGCAGAGAAAAATGAAGGAGCTTGGCCCAGAACATCATCAGCATTAGGGCCAGCACAGGATCCTGAGGGACAGTCACGCTGAGGTGGTACCTAACATATATTTTAAAAGGACTGGCAAGCAGTGGGGACACCCACAGCACCCATATCCATCTGGATGTCTCAGCCCTCCATCTCATCCCTTTGAGAGGAGCACTCACTGTTTCCTTACCAGTTCAACACTTAGAGGCCAGTCTATGCTACACCTGAGTTCAAGATGTCTAACCATGGATTGGTTGGAGAAACAAAGCAGATTCTGAGTCCTTGAAAACACACAAAACCACAGATGAATATATGTTTTTCCTTGCATTCAGTATAGGCAGCCAATGCTATCTTTTTTTTTTTTTTTTTTTTTTTTTTTTTTTTTTTTTTTTTTTTTTTTTTTTTTTTTTTTTTTTTTTTTTTTCTTTTTTTTTTTTTTCTTTTTTTTTTTTTTTTTTTTTTTTTTTTTTTTTTTTTTTCTTTTCTTTTCTTTTCTTTTCTTTTCTTTTCTTTTCTTTTCTTTTCTTTTCTTTTCTTTTCTTTTCTTTTCTTTTCTTTTCTTTTCTTTTCTTTTCTTTTCTTTTCTTTTCTTTTCTTTTCTTTTCTTTTCTTTTCTTTTCTTTTCTTTTCTTTTTGTCTTTTTTTTCTCCCCCTCTACATGTCATGGAAAAAATCCTCTGCTTTCTGCCTGAGAACTCATCTGCCAGAAGGCCTGCTTGTTGTAGCTGTGATTTAAGCCACATGAGCTGGCTGCGTGGTAAGAGAGTAATATTCTTTCTTCGGCTTTCTCACTCAAACAATATGATTAACACAGGGTTTTCTGGATGGTTTAAGTCTGTCAATCCAAGGAAGAAGTTAAAAGGAAGGAGACCACCATGGGCTCTGTCAAAACAAGTCTTGTTTAATCTCCAGGGAGATTTGCAGCCCGGACCTGATTGAAAGCCTCACTGAGGCTGGGCTGGCATAGCCACCTTCAGCCCTTCATTTTGAGGGTTGTGAGATGCCTACAGCGAGTCCCACAGTGGCTTGGCTGCAGCTGGGCTCACCTGGTCTTTTCTGGGCAGCTCCAGCAGCACCCAAAGGGAGGCTCAAACACCACTGGTGACATGAGTAACATTTCTGGGGGAGAAACTAGAAGGTTCCTACCAACTACAGAGGTGTTGGGCAATGAGCTTCCAGTGTTGCATTCTGAGCATTTAAAATCTCTCATTTTCTCCATTCAGTTGAGGAGTCCTGTGGGACAGGGCTACCAGCAGCTCTTGATCCTTCTTCTCTAGACCTGCCAGTGCCTATTGTGTTTGTACCTTCTCTGGGATCTGCATCTGCATCCTACCAAATGGTTTGGGGTTTTTCATTGCTTTTAAGGGCTCTGCTGGATTTTGGAGTCAGTGTTTGGCCATTCATAGCCGTGTTTCATTCCTGGACTAATATGACTGTTGCCGAATCCCTTTGCTCTCACCTAGAGGATCAAAAACATTTCCTGGCAATGCTCTTTAATTTGCATTTACACTCACTGAAGTTCATTCGGCATGATCCTGTCCTTCAGCTTGGCAAACTTCCCTCCTTTAGCCCCCCAGTTTTACTTGGGCTCTCCTGAAGGAAATCACTGGGTATTGTAGAGAAAAGAGCCCTGTTCTGAAGGTGCCTGCAGGCTCGGTGTATGGCAGCCTGCTGCAACTCAGAGTGAATCAGAGCTGTGAAAGCACAGGCTCGCTAGCAAGAGCCAGCATCCCACCTTCCTAGTGAATACTCAGCTCTGCCTGCCCACCAGCCACGACTCTGGGGGCTCCTCTGGGTCCAGCATCATCCTGAGGGAGACGCAACACCATTCAACCCACTGCTGGTGGTCTTTGCCAGAACCCCACCACCACCACCAAATGCCCTCAAATGGCTCAGTGATGAATGGCCCCTAATACATATTGGCTGTCTCTTGGAAAATGAAATATCCCATTCCAGAGTCTGGGCACCACCTCGGAGCAGGCTGGCGAACTCCAGCACTGGCCAGACATGGTTAGGAGGTGGTGTGAGCAGGAGAGCTCTCAGAGGCAGAAGTTTGGGTGGAGTCAGCTCGTCTGGGGCTGCAGTGGGCTTTGACAGCAGTAGGATATTAACAGCTGGACTCAGGACCAGGAAGCCTCCCACAACACACTTGGCTTATTGATGTATGTGTTGTCTTTGGGGCTTGATGATGGCCCAAAAGTCACCGGTGTAAGCCAAGCTCATCCTCTTCCTCAGTCCTGCCAACACTGATGCTCCTCAGGAGGAGTGACCAACATGATGCCATCAAGCCAAGGTTCACAGCCATCAGCAACAAGGCTTTCCCAGCAGGAAAACTAGAAAGTGGAGGGGCAAATGTGTTGTTTTTAAATTCCTCATCCCCCAGTTGTGCAAAAGGGGAAGAGAAATGAAATGGTCGTGGAACGCCTTGTGAGTCACCCAGCCACTAAGGTGTGGTATCACAGAGCTCAGCAGACCCACCCTTGCTTCGCTGCCTCCACGGCTGGAGCTGAGCAGGTTCTCGGGGCTGAGTGTTGACACTGTTCCTGGGTGCAGCAGCCCAGCCATGCCAGGACCAGCTGCTCCCCATCTCTGGCCTTGGCAGATTCCATCCCTTGTGTTGCTCTGGGATGGGGCACACCGAAGAAACCGATGGTGTTGTCTTGTACTGCACGATGAACCAAAGGGAATTTGAAAAATGGCAGAAGCAACATGAGCAAAGCATCCAGAGATGCCAAAAGGAGGATTTTTTTGGATGCAAATTCATAGCAAAGCCAGGCTTTGACCCCTGTGAGGCCAGGAAGTGTTGGTGCAGTGTCTGTGCCTTGTTCTGGTGGCAGCAATTTTCCCTACGTAGCAACAGTTGTTATGTAGCAATAACACTTGGCAAATTTCAGGGCACTTGAGAAATATTAATTAATCTGTGCATCAGCCTCATCAGGTAGGTAGCTAAATATTTTCACCTGTGCTTTACAGCTTGGGAAGTGAGACCACAAGGAAAAAAAAAAAGCAGCAGTTTGTCCATAGTCACAGCACAGGCAGCTGCCAGCACTGGGGTAGCACTCAGCAACTGCCTCAGAACAAGAGAGCTGATGCAAAGGAGCACCAAAGGAAAACCAGATAGTGCATCAGGAGAGTCAAAGGAAGCACCTAGTTTTCAATCCAGTGAAGCAAACCTCAGAGGGACTTCTCTGCTGCTGGCACTGGCATTTCACAGCTCAGTTTAATTATACTAATCACTTTGATGATGACTCCTGACATTCACCTTCATTAACCACTGGCGGCCATGCTCAGCTGCTGGGACTTCAGAGCTATCAATGTCTGCTTTAAATAACCCATGAGTGAAACCAGCTGGGAGACAGTGTGTCTGGGTTCTCCTCTGGCATAGCCTGCATGGAGGTGGCTGGGAATGCAAGACTCAAGCCAAAACTGCAGTTTAACCCTGGCTGAGCACAGGCATGATTTTTCTCTGCATGTCTTGGGGTGGGGAGAGCTTTCCTCTTTGGCCCTGAGAGCAATGGCAGAGTGGAAATGGACAGTGGGGGTGATGTGCAGGGAAGGACCAGGTGTAGTCAAGAAGTCCAGTCCTTGGCACCATCTTCCCAGTTGCCTTGGGAATGGTGTCATTGCTACACCTTCTGTTGCATAAACAAGTAGCTCGTGCCATAGTCAGGCTCCAGCTCAATGGTGTTTTGCCCTAGTGCCCATTGTCCCCAAACAAATAGCAATTCAGGTCACACTGAGGGTAGTCATATCCTAAAGGCAGGGCATAGGACAGCTGGAAGGGCAAAGCAAAAGGCAGGGGCACACGTGGTGCCACAGCCATCCTTCAAAGCACAGGGCTGCACAGCCAGAGAGCAGCTGGACTCTGTCCCACAGCTCTGAGGACTTTGTTGTGGCCATGCTGCCCTTGTTGGCAGTGGGCTTTGCTTGCCTTAAGCCAGGATGAAAAGTAGGAAAATCACAAAATCCCAACCAGATGGCAAAGGTAGTTAGGTGTTGTGATGAAGCTGCTTTGGTTTCCCTTCCTTACATTTTGTTGTACTGTTTCCAGCTTGTGATTCTCATTTTGCTAGGAATGCCACTCAGGGAACACAGACAAAACTTTCAGTGATGCCATTTGTCAAAACAGAGGAATTTGAGCTCTGCAGAATAAAAACAGAGAAAGAGGTGAGATGCTATTGCTTTGAAGTTAAAGATGCTGCGGCAATGCCATTTGTCACTCTTACCTGAGAGATCCCAAATATCATCCCCAAAAAGCTAAACAGAGTGATGATTTCAACCTGCTAGCAGGTGATTTTTTCCATGCTGACCACAGTCCCGAAGCCTTTCCCTGCAATGTTTCTTTATGAAGGTATTATTTTGCAAACTGATGCCCACAATGAATCCACTTGTACAGATTTTATTAGCAGGGACTCGTCACTCATTAACTGCTGCGGCATGCAATGTGCTCAGAACACAGGAAGGCACCTGTTTATAATTCAGAAAAAAAAAAAAAAAGCACCAAACTTTTGTATTGTAAAAGCAGCATCATTTTAGCATGAGTAGAGCTGTTCAAGATATGAGATAGGCATTTATGAGCTACGCACTGCATATGGCACTGCTGCCATGGGGTAGTTGAACACTTAAATGCCATTATAACTTTGATGCTTTGTCATGAGAAGACTGATGCTTAAAGAAAAAAAAAAAAAACCAAAACAAATATAAGGAAGATGTGAGACAGTTTCACTTTGAGAGATTTTAAATGTTCCTTCATTCAGCATTTATAACTGGCATTTTCCTGAGTGTGAAAGTGCATGGAAAAAAAGGGTAATATTGAGACGCTGTTCTTCAGGAAGAAGATTGCCCATGGCATGTCCTGAGCACTTCTCTTTACCCTGAAAATCCTTGCTTTGCATCAAGCTAGATTTCTCCGTGCTGGCTCTGGTGTGCTGTATCTGCTGCATATTTTGGCCCGTTTCTCTGTTGCACATCTTGGCTTTTGCTGTGACACGCATCACACGGTCTCTCAGGAGCACAATGGACTTTTGCACTCTCACTCCAAAGGATGTTGTCACTGCAAGCCCTTCCCATGCAGCCACAGGAGTATTTCTGAATGCTCCTCTTGAGGAGCACACACCCTCCTTTCCAGAAAGGCCTTTTTTCCCACTGCCAAACCACATGAGCAAAGCTCCCTCTGCTTCAAGGGCAGCCTTGGGTTGCCAGAGCAGATGCTGCCCGTGACAGGGCTGGTGGGCAAAAGCCACCCGAGAAATAGACACTGGTGCCTGGGCCAGGCACTTCTGCCCCAGCAGGGTCCTGCTTTGCAGAGCATCAGGGTTCCCGAGCTGGTTTTAGTGCCGTTTCAAAGGCAGGAGCAAACTTCCCCAAGTCCTAAATCCAAATGAGCTCACGCCCGCTGCCCTTCCCACCCTACCGCCGGGATGGGCAGGATTGCAACCTCTCTGCACCCTGTCCCAGCGCAGGGAAGGAGGTGGGACACGGTGTTTCCTGTGTCCCTGGACCTCTCCGTGCTGCCAGGGGAAGCGGGGGCTGTGCTGGTTGGCAGGCGGCGGCAGGGGCAGTGGCAGAGCGGCCGGAACGCGCAGGCATTGCAGGCAGCCAGGCAACCGTGAGGACACAGCAGAGGGGAGAGGAGGACGCGCCTCTCTTCAAGCCCCGGCTGATAGGTCTGTTTGTGTCAGGGTGGAGAGAGGACATGGCATCCTACCGGCTTGGCACTGCCTGGGAAGGGCTGGGAACAGGATTGCCAGCGCTGGGCACACCCCTCCCCGCCTTCTGCCGCTGAACTCAGCACCTTCCTTCCAGTCCCTTCAGAAACGGGGGCGGAAATCAGGGGGAAAATTGAAAAAAACAATGGAGGCTCACAAATTCCTAGTTTCTGTATGTCTTCCCGAATATGCATAGAGATTTTGATCCAACAGAAACACTATTTTTAGTGTCCTTTGGGGTATGTTTGGGAGCAAGCCCTTAACTGTTGCTGTGCTGCTATAGAAACCGTATCCATGTACACTGACATGTTTACAATTGTTTTAAACGCCATAAACTTTCAAGGGCAAAATCAAGCAGCTTATTTCCATTAAAGTAACTGCCCTGGTGTGGGTTTCTTCTACTCTTACATTTATTAATTTAGGACCCTTCTCAGCTTCACCCAGCCCCACGGAGCTTTTGTTTTTGAGAAGGGTTTGCCAGCTCTTGCTGCCATGGTGCTTGGCAAACCTGGAGCAGAGCAGTTGCAAATCTGGATTGAGGAAGAGAAAAATTTTTGCTAGCTCTGCTCGACCTCAGCCATAGGAGGGGTGTTTGGCAGATACCAGGGTATCCATGCAAAGCAGAGCCTCCTGCCCACTGCCTGCCCATGCTCCATCCTGCTGCTGAGGAGTTGCTGTGAGAAGTTGTTCAGCTCTTGTGGCCAGCTCCCATCTGTCTAGGACAGAGCAGCTGCCCAACTTTAGAAAACCCAAAAAACTATCCTGCTCACACCCCTCCCACACTCCCTCCCCCCCCCCCCCCCACNAAAAAAAAAAAAAAAAAAAAAGACAGCAAAGCATTTTAGTATGGCCTTTGGGAAGAGTAAACCCTCTCTCTTTTTAAAATTTATTTTTAAATTTTTCCTAAGGTTAGCTTCCCTGTCATTTTTTGGAGGCACAATCTTTCTCCTATGACAAAGATTAGAAAAGAGCAGAGGAAAATGGGTGGGTTTTTTTCCAGTATCCCAGGTGGGCAGCAGATGTGTGAGAGAAGAATTCTTCCCTGAATATGAGATGGATGTGTCATTTGAGCTGGATGAGGAGCACAGAGTCCATCCCATCCTCCCAGTGTTAACCTCCATCTGCAAGATGGTTTCAAGTGCACCTTCCCTTGAATTACCAGCCCCAAAACAACCATGCCAGGGCAGGGCAGCTCCATCCATGGCCAGGCAGGGATGGCTGGCAGGGAACACCTCAGAGTGGCCATCACCCCTCGGAGCACGTAAGAACTACCCCCGCTGCCTCCTGCTCCCTGTATGAACCCCATCACTTTGCTGTGGTGAGCTGGGAACTCTGGCAGAGACACTCACAGACTCAGCCACACCAAACTGGTTTTCCCTGTCCAGGACCATCCAGGAGCAAAGTCCAAGAAAGAATTTGGCCTCCGGGGTCCATGTCTGCAATTAGCGCTCCATGGTTCTGGAGGTGTGAACTTTGAAATTGCTCCTGTAAAGCTCTGTGTGTGCTTTGCTAAGGTTAAACTGGGTTTCCCCAAGTTACCTGAGATCAGTGGAAATCAGGTCTACATGGAAGTAAAGGAAATAACTGGGAATTTCTGCGGAGTTTGTTCCTAAACTGATTTAATGTCTCCAACCTTGGCACCACCTACTTTGTCTCTTTCTTGTGCAAATATGCCTGTGCTTACCTGATTATTATTTGTCATTCAACCCTGCAACGGTCAATTATTTGTGTTTGCTGGGTCATGCAATGCAGAACAAAAAGGCAACCAAATAAGTAGCATCTGCAGTAACACCCAAACAGCTGAATAGAGGCAGTGGTTGGCTGTGGGTTGCCCCTTGCCTGAGCCAGCAGTTTCACCCTCTGTGGGCCTGCAGAGAACAAGAAAGCGGCCATCTGACCCAGCTCCCACCTCGGTGGAGGATCCTGTGCTGTGCTGTGCTGTTCAGAAAGCCGCAGGTGAAATACCCGACCCCATAAGATGCTTGTGCAGCAAAGGCAGTCACAGTCACGATGCTCTGGCCCCTGTGAGGTAGAAACCACAGCATCTAAACCTCAGATCTCAGCCCAGTGGCCAGTTTCTGAGTGGTTGGGTGATGACAGGTTACCCCTTGTTGATGTGCTCACTGCAAAGCAGTTAAAAATTGGCAGTCAAAAAAACCCCAGAGCTTGTTTTCTAAAGCATATGTTTGACTGCAGCTGGAGTTTCTACTAACCCAGAAGTCCAGGCAGAGGAAGCTGGCAAAATCTTTCAGACCACAGAATGTGAAACAAAACTCATCCTGGGAGCTGCTTAGAGGGGTAAAGAAGCACATAGGAGGGGATGCTCCCAAAGGTCCTGTCCCCAGCTGCAGTGCTGTGGGAGTGCCTTTACCCAGCAAGTCAGGCAATGATCTCGGCACCACCATCAGAACAAAACCTGCCCCTGCCTCCCTCTGTCCAGCTCCCTGCCACGGCCCAGTGACGGGTCCTGCGTGACCCTGCTGCCGCGCGATCCGGAGCTCAGCGGCGTTGCAGGTAAAACAGCCTCCAACCCTGGGGAGCTCTGACTCCATTTCTGTTACTGCCAGTTAACACAGCCTTCTCACCACCCTTCTCTGAGCTGCTTGGGCGTTGGGCCGTGAACCGGTTGGGTGGCGATGCGCAAATTAACCTGGCGCTGCTCCATGGGTTAACTGGGTGCCCGCGAATGAGCGAGCCGGGCGCTGAGGAGGGGCTGGCTCATTGGGGTGCTCACGCGTGGGCAGAAAGGGCTCTCGTGCCTGCATTGGTCAGGCAGTCACGGGGGCATGGGTGCTCTGGGCAGGCACTGGCTGGGGACTCATGCAAGGGTTAATGGGGTGCTCAGGCAGGCACTCAGCCGCTGCTCATGCATGAACCTATTGGGCGCTCCTGTGTGAGCTCACTAAAGGCAGCAATCTCTGCAGCTCATGCCCAGCTCGCTCCTCTCCTTGATGGTCATCTTTAAAAGTCGCTTGGGCACAAATCCATTGTCAGCTTTACTCTCAACATCATCACCATCCTAATACATAGTGATTTCAAGCTCCCCTCTTGCTTCCTGCACACCAGACAGAGGGGTTGATACTGAAACAATGCACTGAAATTTCACTCCTTGCCCCTGGGGACCAGAGCCTGGGAGTTTTCAGCATTACAGCCCCATTTTTTTTGTGTTGTGAGCTCCACCCCTCACACCATGGATTAGAATATCAGGGTCAACATTATCAAAGTCCAAATATGTGTACTTGTCATGACTTCACCCGTTGACCCCAAGGACCAGGATGGAGGAATTAATGTTGTAAAAACCTGGATGCAATACTTATTGCAAACACTCATACCTGCAAAACACTTACCCAGGAAGGCCACAGCAGTCTGAACAAATAACCATTGCAAACCCCAGCCCTTGCACCTGTTACGAATGTCAGGCCTTGTGCCTGTAAGAAAAAGACATCAGGGCTGTTCAAATGAACAATATTCCCATCTGTGTCCCCAGAGCTCTGTTCTCCCAAGTCACCAACTTTGTTTTTCCTTCTCCAGCTCAGTGCTAGGAAGTGATGGTTGCCCACTGAGGTCCTCCCTTCTGCACAGAACACTTGTTAATGACTCTTTATGCTCATGTGCAGGTTGTTCAGCTGCTCATGTGTAAGTGAACTGAACACTCAGGTGCAAATTGCTTTGGATTTGAAAGCACAGGCTCACTGGCTGCTCATGCACAAGTGTATAGGATGCTTTTGCATGGAGGCAGGAGACCCCTCTGTTTGCACACAGCTGAGCAGGGGCTGCAGGCACAGCCTGGCACAGTCACACCAGCAGTGAGTGATCTCTGACTTTGGGTGGTTTGGCTTCTCCTTCTCCCTCCCCAGAGTGCTACATCTGCAAGCACAGCCCCAGCATCCCACAGCCTGTGCTTTAGGTCCTTCCCCTGGGGTTTCATCAGCCACTTTTGAGTCCCAAAGCTCCTGAAATCCCCACAGGCTGGTGAGGGAGGGACAAGAAGGGATTGAGGTATCTGATTGTGGGTGATACCTTCCATAGGCACAAGACACTGGTGAAATACACTACTTTTCTAGTCAAAGGCAGAGATTTGGCAATTCTGGGGCCAGCTGTGAATTTCTTTAGTTATGTTAGTTAGCACCTTGCTTGGCAGCTGTCATTGCAGATGCTTGCAGAGTCACGACCTGGAAATCCAGGGCTGCTAAAGCAGCTCCAAGAAGCTGGAAGTGGGCAGGAGCTGGAACCATCCAAGTTGCACCACTCACACACAGCTTCTTTCTGGAGCCTGTCCTCCAGTCTGGAGCACAGCCAGCACACCCTCGAAGGGGTTTGACATGTGAGCATCTGTCAGTGTGGCATGGGGACACTGATCTTTGGTGGCTGCCCCTCCAAATGCAGAAGTGTTGGGGTTGAGGTGTCTGGTGCTCACTGGGCTTCAAAGGTGAGGGATTGTCTTGCTACCCAGAGATATCTCCGGTGCAGATCTGCCTGGCTGAGGAGGTTTGAGGGTCCTGGAGACTTGGTCTATTAGCAAAAGGGGGGTGTCCTTGCAGCAGGACAAGTGAGCCAAATCATGGCAGGTAGCTGCTGGTGCCAAGCAAAGCTGCCAAGCTGCAGAGGGGAACCTCTTTGTGGCTTGGCCTGCATCTTCTCATGACCAGTGCAAGGTGCTCAATACACTGCTCTCAGTGAACAGTGCAACACAACACTGGTACCCTTAGTCCCACCGTGCTCAGTGTGAGCTAAGACCTTACCCAAGGGGCAGCATTCAGTTAGCATGGCAGCTGGGCACATAACACAGCTTCCAAATTTGCACTGCAGGTGACAGCACCATCAGGAGGCTCTCAACCCACCCCATCACAGACAGAAACACAGGGAGCCTCTGTCTGAAAACCGGAATAATTTCGAAGCCAGGATCACTGAGCACAGCAGAAATGTGAAATTATCACCATGGAGAAGTAGACTTCAGCTCAAAGCATCCCAAAATGATTTCTACTACGTCTCTGAAAATGGTTTACAGAAGCCATAAATACACCACATACATAACGACACCTCATGGCAGGGTCACTCCATGTGAATGCCCAGGGATGAGCTCCTCCACACATGAATGGCTCAACAGGCCACCTGCCTTCATCTCTACACCTACAAAAGCTGCAGGCAGAGAGCCCAGGTGTGCTCCTGCCTGATGCCATCAGCACCTTGTCCCCAAACCCAGGCATTTCTTCAGGCAGTTTCTGAAAGTCCCATGACACCAGTGAGGGAAGTCATTGAGCAGCCTCAGACAGGCCTTGAGGACCCCCTGGTGCACCATGGCAGGGCACAGCACACCCCCTGCCCCCGGCCACCATGCCCTGCACAGAGCAGACTCTGACTCCCTGGGAATTGGCATTTAGGAAAAACTGACCATGGGGGATGGGGGAGCCAAAAACAAAGGGCTTTTCTCACTGTGTTTAAAGAAAAGAGCTTTAATAGGGAGAGAAGGAGTTATGGTAATAGAGGGAAGTCTGAGGGCAGGCAGGGGTCTGCCTCCCATTGCAAAAGGCAGCGGGGGGGGGTTGCTTTGCCTGAAGACAGGATTACCTGGCATTTCAAGAGGAGATCGCTGAGGAAAGTGTTTGGTAGGAAAAATCACATGCTTCAAGTGTGCAACGAAGTTTCAGGAACCATTTTCATATGCTTCTGAAATATTTCCTGCTTGACAAACCCACAGAGAATCCCAACAAGGACCAGAAGAAGAGTCTGGTGCTGCCTCCTGTGGTACCTTTTCAAACAGCTCAGAATACTCCATAGGAAGGACTCAGAGGTTGCCAGAACAGGTATTTCTTGCTGCACTTTCTTCTCTGGGTAAGGAGACATCTTCATACACATTAAAATACACAAGTATCTGGAGACCAGGCAGGCACAGTAATACTGCATGCACAAGAAAGCCTGATACATGTGAAAAGCATGAAAAGACTTGCAAAGCAGTGGTGGTGGCTTCTTACTGAGAGGCCACCAAACACTAAAAGGTAATAGGGCTGTCAATGCCAAGATAATTCACCAGGTGGGAGGAGGAAAACTTCAGTACTCTGAGGCAGACATGTCCTCTGAGGGAGGATTGAAGAGCAGTGTAATAATATATGAGACTTAAAAAATTGTCTGTGGCCCCAGGAAGATGGTCCCTGTGCAGGCTGCTGGGTCCTGAGAAGGCCTGACTGCTGGTCCAGAAGTTTGTTTAAAGCTCAAGCTATTGGGCTGATCTCAGCTGCAAGAGAGGGAGCGATGCTTCAAATGACTTTCACAAGAAAAGTTATCACAAACACTATCCATCAGTTCACCATGGATGGGATTTTCACCATGGATGATAGATTTTCATCCTTTGCCATAGGGTCAGATTTTCACCTCCTCATACACAGCCCAAAAAAGATGCTTTTTGTTGCTCTGATGCAGGTGCGAGTCACTTTCCCCCAGACCATAGAGGGAACATTGGGAAATAAGGCAAGATTTTGACACATGCAGTACTGTTTTGGTTATGAAAACATCTCCAGTGCAGGTTTCCTCCTGCTTTCTTTGTCCTGAGAGACCAACCCAACCCAACTAGTACTGCAGGGAATCCGAACGGGCCGTGTGCCCAGTGCCCCAGGAAATCTGCACGGTTGCCTAGCTGCTCCCACCAGACCATGGCAATCCCATAAAGGCTGGGTAATACAATAACACCATTCCCTCAGGCCACAGCTCAGAAACACACTCAGGCACTTGTAAAACCTTAGGCCTATACTTAAATCCCCGAGGTTTTATTCACTTAAGCCATGTAGGCTTTCTCCAGGTGCTGAGCCAGGGTGCTTGTGCACGGAATATGTTGCTTCAGCCTGCTGATAGCTCTGATACAGGATCAATACTTGAACAGAGGGCCTCTTCCAGAGGACCCTGGAATAGATCTCCCACGTGGAAGAGAGCAGAGCAGGTTTGGCTCAGCCCTTCCAGAGACACCGTCCATCAGATAAGATCAGACCACAAGGGACTGCCCGGACAGATGTTACATTGTTTATTACAGCTGGCTACTGGTCTGAGGCTTGAGGCCAAGAAGGAGGGGGAGAAGACAGCAAAGACGATAAAAACACAATATTTCTTAACCTCCATAATAAAAGGGCTTGACAAAGAGGGAGCACAAAGCATCTGTACAATTTATGCCTACGTCAGACATATGTTTTTCATGAGGGTTTTCCCACTTCTTCCTGAAGGAAAGAGACTCCTTGGTACATGGGATTGTGCAGATTTCCCCACTCAGAGGTGCTGGCATTCCTCAAGAGACGAGCAGGTCCCCGGGCACTCCTTGACCAGTGCCCAAATTTGCCAAGCACTGAGTCACAAGCACTGATGGGCAACTACAGCTTTTTTTCAGCTGAGTTTTCAGTGGCAGGATGGGAGGTGAAAGACATCCAGAGGCGAATCCAAAGCCAGTGGTGAAGCTTTCTTCTGGATGCCTTGCTGATGCTGCAGTCACTGGAGCATCTTAAACCCCAGCCCAAACATGCACAGATCACCCCATGGGAACCCTGGGGGCAGCAGCTTGTCCTCCACAGCAGGGAGTCATACCCAGCAAGCCCTGCTCATGGCACCGCCAGCTCTTAGCTTAGACACTCCAAAAACAGCTCCCAGGAGCCATCAGCTGTGGCAGGGGTGGTCCACAGGGGAGAGGTGAGAGATGCCTGCAACACCAAAATGCTGTGAAGTGACAGGTAAGTGAGGCAATGGTGAAGTGACATAACTCTTGGACTCAATAACAATGATAATAAATATTAATAATATATTTTTATTATAGCTGACAAAAGCATTCGAGCAGGGGCAACAAATTCTCCATTTCAGCAGAGAATTTGCTGGTTTTTCTTGAACAGCCAGCACCTGCCGCTGCTGCTGCCTCCCTGCTGCCACTGCTGCTACAGGGCTTGACTTTCCTTTTTTTGTGCTGCAGCCTGGCTGAGAAGGTGCTGGGTGGGAATTCGGGGCTGCAGTGGCTGCTGCCTCCTCCCAGCAGCTCTGGGTGCATGGCTGGGTGCTGGACAAACCTCAGCCACCAAGGTGGAGGCAAGGACAAAAGAGTAGGAGCACAGGGAAAAAGAAGCACTGGGAGGTCTCGGTGTAGGGTTTCAGACAGCTTTGGAGTAGGTAGAAATAACCAGAGGGGCCTGTTTCTGAGCAGCTTTGTGCAACCCTTCTCTTGCATCAGTGCAAACCGGGTTGGGTTGGAGCAGGAGGAGCTGGAGGAGGTGATGTGGAGCTGTGCACTGGTTGCTGCCAGTGAGGTGGGCTCAGGCAAGGGAGAAGCCTTGAAGGCTGATGAATGAATTACCCAGCGGGGCTCATGAATTAACCACCAGGGGCTGGAAACTGAGGAACGTTGCAGGCACAAGGAGCAGCAGGAGAGAGGGGTGACCAGAACGAGAGAACGCAGTCTTAAGCTGCGCCAAGGGAAATATAGACTGGATATTAGGAAAAAGTTTTTTACAGAAAGGATAATAAAGTATTGGAATGGTTTGCCTGGGGAGGTGGTGGATTTGCCATCTCTAGATGTGTTTAAGACAAGATTGGATGGGGCACTCGGTGCCATGGTTTAGTTGAGGTATTAGGGTTGGGTTGGACTCGATGATCTTGGAGGTCTCTTCCAACCTGGTGATTCTGTGATTCTATGGGTCACTTGTTCTGTTGACCCAGGCAGCTCTCTGGACACCAGGAGCCTCAGCACAGGCAGTCAGGGCAAGTCCTGGTGCAAAGTGATTTTGTAGAGGGCTAAGCCAAAGTCTTGCTTCCCCCAGTGCTGCTAGCTCCTCTGGAGCGCTGCCTTTAGCAGTGATGGGTTCTCTGCCTCTTCCCTCCACCCCCAAACCTCCCTCAGACAATGTTTCTGGTGACTTCTTCAGGTCACATTTCATTTATCCCCATTTGATTCTTTTCATGCAACAACATTTTTTTACTCTCCTCCTTCCTCTACATGTTTTTCTGTTCCCCAGCAAAGCCTGCTGTCCAAAAAGGCCTGGTGCCATGGTCTCAGCCTGCTGATGGCTGTCTGAAAGATGGTGTTTGTGACATCAACCCAAACACAGGACTGTGTTCACTCCACCTGCAGCATCAACCACCCAGGTCCCTAAAACTTGTCACTGCTGCCCTCCCTCTTCCATGTTCCCATTACACCCACATCTCCTCCTCCTACCTATGGTTATGAGCTGTGCCTAAGGTCCCACAATCCCACGTCCCCTTGGGCATGCACAGCTCACCTCCTTTGTGTCCAAAGGAATTATCCCTTCAGCTAAAACAGATCTGCTGAAGTCTCCTAGCCTGCTGGGTCAAAAACTGAGTGCTCTCAGCATATAGGTACAGATGGCATTGCTACACAGCCTGAACCCTTTACTCAAGGGTGTCACCCCCCAAAAAATCACATGTAGAGATAAGAGGCATGTTTGAGAGTAGAAATTGCAGGACTCATGCACAGAGAGTGTGGTAGGAAGTGAAGTGGAATAGGGATGGTGCAGCTCTGGACTGGTGGCATTCCAGCTGGGATCATCTGTTCCTCCATCCACCAAAGCAGAGCCTTTCCCCAGCTCCCTTTTGTTCAGCCAGGGCTGGTCACAACCAACCAACCGTGCAGAAATTGCACTCACCACACCCTTTAACCAAGGTGGGATCCCTTTTATGTGCCAGAGGTTCTCTCCCTCCCTGAGTGCCTCCTCTCCGTGCCTGGAGTGGTGCCAGGGCAGCAGGAGCAGATGTAGTCATGTCCAGGCACAATCAAAGTGCTACAACAGAGTTATCTCTGTGCTCACTGAGGACCAGACAAGCCCATTGCAGGAACACAAGTTTTGGGGCTTTAATTAGCCAAGCAGAGGAACACCACTCTGTCTTTAAAGCAATCTATGTCTGTTTAAAGGGAAAAACAAAGACTTTGAAATCAGAGGCTTAGAAGGAGGGAGAGAAAACTGAGCTCAAAATCATTCCATTGCTCTGTGGCATTGGTTTGAGCTGAAAGCTTTTTGAAAAAAAAAAAGTCCATCCCTCTTGTCCCTACTCTAAAAATCAGTGCTTGGGGGCGTCATTGGAGGATCCATCTTCCCAAGGCATTGGGAACTGGAGAGAGGGTAGATAGGGGTGAAGCAACATCCCTCAAAGGAAAACTTCCTGGGTGCTGCTGGACCATTGCCTCCATCACCTCCCAAGCTCTCTGGCACCCAGATGTCTTGCACCAAAAGCCATGACCAGCAAATTTTTTTCTTTTTTCATCGAGCATATAAGATAATAACTATATTAAGATCTGCACCCAACTAGACACACTTCTAAAACTGAAAGCTGCACGGCAGAAGGGCTCAGGACATCAAAGGTTTTTCTGCCTTCCTTGAAGCTGTGCTTGAAACAAACAACTATTCTTTTCAAATCCTGCATTTTATTCAAAGCTCAGTGGGAGCTGATGTCTTGCTTGTTTATTTTCAGTTGCTAGTGGTTTGTCTGCAAGCAAAAGAACTCTTTTCTTAATCCTTTCTTTGCGACATCACTCGAGGAATGGGAGCCACACATGTCCCCATGCCAGAACCTCAGGGTGCCACGGGCTCATCCTGCCCAGGACAGCCCTGAAGTCTTTCATGCATAGTCCCGCACTGCATTTTGGAGATGTGCTTTGAGGTTTTACTGCTGCAGTGTCTCAGTGCTGTTGCCAAGCTCTCGCCACAGAATTTCCTCTCTTTGCAAGGTTCTGCCAGCACTAGCCCAGCACTTGCTGTAACTTTGTACAGTTTGATTTTTAGCACCAAGTCCCATTTTAGGCAGAACCCATTAAAATCATTAGGTGTTACCATATAAATCTCCATCTGCCATGTCACGAGGTGAGTGACATCTCCTGACAGTGTATTTCATCATCACAGGACCTTATTTTTAAAGCACTGATTTAAAGTTGTAATGAATATCAGGGATCAGCATGCTGCTGAAACCACTTCTGCCCCAAAACCTCCAAAGTTTGGCACTCTTTTATTCTACTTTTCCTAGGAGGGACTGTTTAAGATTTATTTACTGGTGTGTACTGTCTGTCAAAGTCCTGCAGTCTCCACTGGGTAGGGATACTTCTTGCCCAATTTCAGCAAGACACTGCAGAGGGTAGAACCCTCCAAGGTTATTATTAAGACTCCATAGTTTTTTTCACAGAGAATGGTGAGTGGTTATAAAATTATAAAATAACCCTACTGATGGCTCTGGCTATGGGTTACCCCATCCCATACCAGACATCAGAGAATCCACATGAGAGATCTGATGAAAACCAGGCTTTTAAGTACACTGAGCAGGTCACTCCTGTAAAGCATCTCAAATTCAGAATCACACTTCTCCTCTGTTTTCTTTCCAAAATCAATAATAAAAACTATGGAGGATAAATAGAGAGGGGCTAAAACATAACTTCACCCAAATGTACTGTGTTTCTTTACTGTTTTGCTCCAGGTCCTTCTCTTGTGTTCTTCTCATTCTCATTGTTGTTGCTGTTCTTCTTCTCCTTCATCTTCTTCCCCACTGTTACTCCTACTTTTGATTTCTGTTTCAGATGCAAACCAAACTCCAGCCACACTGGATCCACAGCATGGCCTCCAGGTGCCCCTATGGAGCAGAGATGTGGTGCAGATGCAACGGGGAGGGGGAAAAAGGAAAAAGAGAGCTTGTAGGATGCCCCACGCAGCAAATCCCCTGAAAGAGGGATTTGGTGCATTCCAGCAGGACTCATTTTACATGAAGATATCGCAGAGGGAAGCAGTAAAGGAAAATTTCCTCCTTGTGCAAGGGAGCAGAGTGAGTCATGGAGCACTCATGACTTTCCTCCAGACAGCTAAAAATGAGGGGAAGCTCTCTGTGTGGGTACCAGCCCTGTCTAGACTCCATAGATGTTCACAAAAGGAGGATAACAGGCAAAAGAGGTGAAGGGGCAGGCTCCTCTCCCTGAAGCATCCCAGTAATTGTGCAGAGACTTTGCTAAGCCGTGGTGCTCTGGCACCTCAAGGCTGCACCAGCGCCTTGCACCGACCTGCCCGTGTGGGAAGCAACACTCCTCTGGCATAACCCAGCCTGCCTTTGCCTGCAGTCTCACAGGACACAGCCAGAGGAGTCTCTTGGTGCTGTGTTAAAATTAGATTACACCCAACAGCACCACTGGTGTGGGCCAAGGTGCTGTGCAGGAGGCAGCCACCCAGGGAGGCAGCAAGGTCCCCGCTGTTCCAGGGCCAGTGCTCCTGTGCCCAGCTCTCTGCATCAGGCTCAGCCCACAGCAGCTTCAGGCACTGCAGCAAACAGGAGCAAAACTGAATCATGAGGGGGAGGGAAAAGAAATGAGTCAGGCTTAAGAGTCCTAAACTCTTCTCTGACCGTCAGGTTCAAGCTGAACCTCTCCTGGAAGGCTTGCACGGGGGTCCTGTCTGCCACAAGAGGTGCTGGGGGGCGAGACCTAGGAATGGGATGAAACCTGCTGCCTTTGCAATTTTGCCTAAAATCGAGGCAAATGTCGACAGTAGCCTACTTAATGTGGTGGAAAGACTGACCAAAACAGAGGCTGGGGCAAGGGTGCTGTGGTGGCCCCCTGTAAACCTGTCCCAGGCATGGGGGGACAGCTTGGGTTAAGGAGGAGAGATAAGGTCATATATCCAGTACGTATAAGAGTTTTGTCAACTAGGAAAATGAGAAAATGATGCTTTCCAATTTCATCAAAATGCACTTATTGCTGTCTCAGCAGATTCCTGTCACCCTCTGGGATGCAGAAACCAGTTAGTCCACTCTGAAAGAAAAATCCAGTTCATCTTCTGCAGTTTTGTAACGTGACAGACATTTCTGCAGTTACCTGGCTTCAAACAGGCATCTCCATGAGCAGGTGCAGAAAACACCCAGCCTAAAAGGGATGAGCAGCCTTTGCCTTCAGTCATCACTGACTGGTGAGATTCCTCATGCCCTTAAAAACTTGAAGACAGGCTCAGCTGCTTACGCAAATCTCCTACTTCTGATTCAAAACATGATGTAATTTAAATATCAATCATTTTTCCTAGAAAAAAAACCCAATTGAGTCTGCATGGCAAGGCTGTATATCTGTGCTGCCATAAGACTTCCCCTGAGCAAAACAGGGAGACCTCTTGACCCGAGGGACTTTGCTTCCTGCAGAGAAAATCAAGAGGGAGCAAAGTTCACTAGGATCAAAATAAGTCTTGGCACAAGGGCAGATCTCCACACAGTTGCCTGCATGTGAGAAGGGGGTGCACAGCCCCAGCAGCCCAGGAAGTATCTGATCCAGAAGGATATTTTCACCATGACTTCAGGGTCACTCTGCTTCAAGGTTGTCTCCAAGCAGAAGAAAAGCCACCATGGCACTCCAGTTCTGTGTGGGTCACTAGCAAAGCCCCAAACCCAACTTAGCTGTGGTGCCTGTGTGTGCCAAGCAGCTAATGGGAGTGGTGAGTGCTCTTGTGGTTGGTTGGTTTTGGGATATATTTGGGAACCTGCCTTGGTCCCTGCTGTCTTCAGCCATCTCCAAGGCTTTGCTACCAGCAGGAGTTTCTACCATGCTGGAGTTTGGTGCCTGGGTGCCAGCATCTCTGCATCATCCTTGTATCCATAGCTGGCCAGATGGGTATCAAAGGGAGGAAGTCCTGGGAAGAAAGAGATTTGGGGAGGGGAAAACCAGGATGTGCTCCTGTCTCTTTCCCACCCTGCCACCAACAGAGGAGAAAGCAGAAAGGCCATGGGGCAGTGGGAAAGGAAGTCAGTTTGAGGGTACTTGTTACATTCCCTCTGCATTCCTGTGACGGCTGGAAGTGGGCAGGCAGCAGAACTCCACCACCACTTGGCCCTCCAAAAATGAGAGCAATTACCTAGAATTTTGGGAAACAGAGGTAAGGTGCAGGGTATCTGGCATTGGCAAGTGACTGGTGCCAGAGACTTGTGCCTGAGTGACAGCAGAGCCCTGAGCAAAATGGGAGGGAGAGGGAGAGCAACCCCTTTTATCAGCACTGGCTGCTACATTTCTCACTTTTGGAGTAGAAAGCTGGGCAGCTGCTGTAGCTGGGACTGCAGGAAAGCCTCTCTGGGTCACTTGGCATGGAGGGAGAGAAGCAGGTCCATCCCTGGGGAGTCCTGGAAGGAGCCTGGCTCTTCTTGTCAACCGTTTTTATTTTGCTTCCTTTAAAGGCTTGGAGGAAAGAGGGAGGGAGGACTGACCAATGTAGTCTGAAAGAAAAGAAAAAAAAAAAAAGGCAAGTTAAAGATGTGAAGTGCCTGGCAGAAACCCAAAGCACAAGAGCACAGAGACCGTGAGAAAAATGTAAGTTTGCTGTCCAACTGGATGGAAATCAGATGTCACTTGGGACTTCACAGGACTTGTAAATGAATAAAGGAATGGGCAGGAAAGGAAGGAAGATCCAACCAGGCTGGAGAAGGCAAACCAGCAGGGCCTTGATCCCAATATGGTTAATATCCGTGAGACTTCTCCTTACAGGCAGCAGTGATTGTCCTATCATGGCATTAATCCTTCACTAACTGCTAAACCAGATCTCCTGAGAATGGAGGAGTGGAGACTTCAGGGCTTTGATGTTACCAGTAGTTGAGGAGGAAGATGGAGTTATAAGGATGGGGAAGAGAGCCATTGCAAGCCTTGCTGGAAGCTACCATGGGCAGAGCACAGCTGCTCCAGTGGCACCAGGAAGCTTCCACTGCTGTTCCTAATTCACCTGGTGGCTGCTCGGATACATGGCCTAGGAATGCCAGGGTATCTGCTGGGCATGGATCACCCAGAGGCCCAGAGTGGCAGAAGAGGTGGGATACTCCCTTGGGCAGGTCTGCAGCAGGATGGACACAGCTGCCTTTGGAGCTCAAGTGACTCCTGCTGTTCCATGTGCAATCAGACCACGGGACACACTTTGAGACTGATGGAAGGAGTTGCCCAGGCCTGTGCCTTTATTATACACATGCACACACGAACCCTTGAGACACCACCTGATCCAGCATCTCCTGCAGGACCTCCTGTTTGTACCCACCTGCTAAAAGGGGAAACCCGTGCAAGAAGCAGCAGGGAGAAGCAACTAAAGAAGCCTTTGTGAGCTCTGTATCATCCATGCCAAACGGGGGAAGGCTTAGAGGCTTCTGCTAGGAACTACCCACGGTTGTTCTTAGCTGAACACCTGGGTGGGACCTGCCTCTCCTGCACAGAGGCTGAAAGGGTCCATGATGAGCCATTGCTGGACTGAGCCAGCAGGACCAGGGCAGGCTCTGGTTGAAAGCACAGTGTTCAGAGTGTCCCTTTCCAGGCTCCAGGCTCAGCCTGCCAGGCAGGGACAAAAGGCCTGTCCTTGCCATTTCCCAGCAGCTTGCTGTGGGAAGTTCATTCCTGCTCGCCCTGGGCTGGCTGTCAGCATGGGCTGGGAATGGAGCCACCACTGAGACCCACAGGGCCCTTTCTGTAAGGAAACAAAGTCGTGCTCCTTGCACAGGAGCCTGGGGACTCCCCAGCAGCCAGCCATGGCCCAGGGCACTGTTTTGTGAAGAGCTCTAAATGCTAATACAGGCTGCTGCCTCAAAATGCTCCCCAGCAGAGCTGGCTTTTGGGGCCAGGGCAGTGAGGTGCCAGCCCTCTGTTAGTGCAGTGCCCTTGGAGGCATCATGGGAGGAGTTTTCCCCACGGGAGATTTCGACCCTCTTCAGGGAGGTCTGAGGGGGACAGATGCTGGAGGTGGGGAGATGGGAGGATGCAGAAATGTTCAGAGAGGGCAAGCGAGCCCACCGCCGTGGCCAGTGACGTCATTAAAGCAGTGTGGAGCCTTAAGAAGAAAGAAAAACCCAATGAGTAACAAAACCTCCCCAAAACCTCCACCTGAACGCGCTCAGAGCATCTTTGTGACCTGGTGGGACCTTGCCTGGGGATGTCTGGGCTCGGGGCTCCCTCTAGAGGGTTTTGCGCAGCCAGCAGACGGCCGCACCATGACCTTGGGAAGGGGACGGAAGGGACTCCAAGGCTCAGCCCTTCCATCCCTTGGGGTCCTGCTTTGCTTTGGGTGGCCTTAAGAGCATCCCCAAACTGCCCCGAGCCAGCACGAGCATCCTCAGCTCTGCCAAGGGGCGTGGCAGGGGCAGACACTCGGTGTGTTTGCAAGGAGGTGTTTACACGGATTATTTCAGCCGAGCAGGGTTTGGGGAGAGGGACATGGGAAGGGACTTTGTGCTGCAGGTGCAGGCAGAGCTGAGTCCAACCCTGGAGATCCCGCTGAGGGGTTGGAATGATTCAGGGCCGAGCACCACATCCTGAGATGAGAGCAGGACTATAACCAGGAGTTGCAGGAAGCAACTGGTCCTCGCCTCTGGGCAAGGAAGGCACAGACAGGCAACAGAGCTTGGAGCAGGGGCTGCCACCAGGAGACACGTCCCGCCAGGAAGATCCCAGTTACAGACACCAGGACAAACTCCTCATCAGAGCAGTGCTGCTGTGGAGGAGAGCCTTGGGAAGAAGACCCAGACAGCAACACGTGGGGCAGCTCATCTCGGGACAGGCTGCTCCTGGCCAGGGGTGTTGGCAGGGATTTGCTGTCGCGGACTTGTCCTCAGACACCTGCGACTGCTCTGGCACCAAAAGGCATTTTCACTTTCTAAAACACCTTCCTGAGAGCCCTCTGAGATATTTTGTCATAAAGGGTGATTGTAAAGCTTTACATTTCCTTGCTAATAACTTAATTACAGCCCAGACTACCCAACGCAATGAGGCACTTCAAAGACATCCACAAAAAAACCAAAGCCATGTTAACTCATCCTTGAGGTTTTAATTAGAGCAGCTGCAGGGGCAGGTAGGGCGGGTGGGCAGCATCTCACAGTCTTTGTGAGGGGGTCTTGGCTCCAACAAAAAAGAGCACCAGGAAAGAGGATTTGGGTGCTTTTAAGGTTTCTTAGAACAAAACAATTTGAGGTCCAAATACATGAAGCTGTGGGGAACCTGAAATTCTCCCCACGCCCTTTGACAAAGGGCTCTGCTCAGCTATGGCAGCAATGTCCAGCTGAGCTGTGCTCAAGTATGAGCAAGGCTGTTTGATTTTTGTCTGCATACAAGTCCCAGCTGCCCTGTTCCCTCCAGAAGGGACAGGAGAAATCTGGAAAAAGAAGCACCACAAGAAGTTGCACTCCCTCTTAATTTCCACTTTTTCTGCTGGTGAGACAAATATTCTCTGTGCAGACCCTGGGAGAAGACAAGCAGGATCCTGCTCAGTGCCTACCTAAGGGTGCAAGCACCTGCAGTTAAAGCCAGAAAGGGCTCTCGAAGGCAAAGACTAACTTAATAACTTACTAACTTAATATTCCCCACTGAAAGGGTGGTCAGGCACTGAAACTGCCTGCCCAGGGATCTGGTAGAATCACTATCCCTGGAAGTGTTCAAAAAATGCGTTAATGTGGCACTTAGGGACATGGTTTAGTGGTGGTCTTGGCCGTGCTGGGTTACTGGTTGGACTTGCTGTCGTCACAGATCTTTTCCAAAACAAACAATTCTGTGATTTTTATGATTCCAGGACACAGCGGATCCCAGCCCGGTGACCCCAGGCTGGCTGATGGTCCCCTCGCCAGCCTTCACTAGATGGTGCTGTACGCCCTCCCAAGAAATCCCTCTCACAGCCAGAGCCCGTTTCTCTTGTGCTGCGTTTCCAGCTGCAGCCTAAGGTGGGAGGAGAATGGGTATTTTCCTATTCGGGGGTGTTTTCCACAGCGGCAAGGCAGGATGGACAGTGGGGTTTGAAGCCCCCAGGCTGTGTTGAAATGCAGTGGGAAAAGCGTCGAGGAAGAGGATGTTGAGCAGATGGAGCAAAAGGCACGATCATTTTCCTCCTGCCTGGAAGGTCCTTGTTTGCCCTGATTTGCCCTCACAGAGGATCCACATCCTTGAAGAGGATGTTCAAACTTTCCCTGACCAGGACTGAGCTGAAGGAGGACACTTTTCCCCTCTCCAGCCATGTGGGCACACAGTTTGTGGGCCAACACTTCTGAAACTGTCCTGGGAGCTTCAGCACCTGCGGGCACAGCAAAAAACCACAGTGCTTGAGCCTCCTCCTTCACCCCTTCAAAAGCCAAGTGCCAGCCCCAGCCAGCCTCCCCCTCCCACGGGCTCAGGCAGGTGGTCCTATCAAATAAAATACACCCTCAGCCAGAGCTTGTGGAGCTGCAGAGAGCTGAAGCTCCGGATGGGCTGAGTGACAGGTCTGCCCCTACAGAGTAGCAGACACACTCCAGCAGCCTCCTGGCATCGGCAGGGAGGATGCCTCTTTGGGACTCAGCAAACTGAGCTCTTAAGCAGAGCTTGTCAGCCAGCAGATAAACACACTTAGAGTAAAAAGTGTGTTTATCACCCTTTGATGGGGAATATGGCATGTGTTTATGTACAGCACGGAAGTGGAGAGGCTCTCTAACTGTGCAAGAGAGCTACCCAGGGACAGAGACGGGCTGCTTTGGCTGGGAAAAGGGTTTTCAAGGTTTTCTTGCCTGATTATCTCCTGTGTTTTCTTTGGTTGGACCCAATCTTGGACTGCATTTTGGTGGACTCCTCTTGAAGCCTTCAACCCATGAATCAACCAATAGGTTTTTGCATTTGTTGCTCTTTTTGAAGGCTGTTCAACCTGCTGTGGTGAAGACAGAAAACATTGCCGAACTGCAAGCCTTTCCTGAAATCCAGTTTTGCAGGAGGAAACCCCCAGAGAGGCTTGTACTCTGTGTCAGGCATGCCTTCAGTGTACACAGCCTCTCCTTTGACAGGCTGTCAAGAGCTTTCAAGAGGATCTTTTTTGCTTTACACACCCTGGTTGGGGAAAGCTTGAGCAAGAGATTGGCTTTGCAGGAGTCAGAAGCCAGGCCTCTTCTCAGATGTGGCATTTGGGGCACTGCTACCCTCCCAAACTTCAGTAGTATCATTTCAGCATAACAAAATAACCAGGTCCACCTGAAAGACATCTCAAGCCAGATCACTGCTCCCCACAGGCGAATGGGATTGTTTTCACAGGGTTTCAGATAGATGTTTCTTCCAAAGCAACAGGTCTCCAATATATCCTGGGTTGGCCACATTCTCCATGCACTCCCTTAAAGCCTTGGCACTGTCCAGGCCTCTTAAAAAATAATTTCCTGGACATGCAGAGGAGAAACAAAGAACACTTGGGGACCACAATCAGAATTTTGGGCTGTGATGTCACTTAGCCTTGCCCAGCCACCAGGTTCAGCCCAGAGCAGATCCTGGGATCTGGTGCAGAGCATGGATAATGCCTACTGGAGATGCTGCTCACAGCAAGATCTGTTCCAGAAGGTGAAGATCCAGCACTGTTTTGATTTGTAATTGATCAGTGTTGAAAGAGGAGATCCCATCATGGCCAAGGAAAAGAGCTGCCTTTCTATCAGAAGATGGAAAAGGGGAAAAAAGCTTCTTGTTTCAGCAGCTGCGTTGGAGTCATTTCCCTGACCATCTCCATCCCAATGCTGTGGAAGGCAGCGTGCTAGCAGCTGCTCCAGTCCTGCCTGGCACCGAGTGCATTTGCCTTTTGAGAGATGTTTGAAGATCAAGAGGTTTATAGAGGGGTGTGAGGAGATGAGTAATGAGGAAACAGCCTTTTGGAGGCTGCAGGGGCCAGTGAGGAAGCCCAACCCTTTATACCAAGCTTTGCATCTTTTGAGAGGCTCAACCACTTCTGCATATGGACAGCATCAGTGGAAGAGGGTGAGAAATGGAAGCTCCTTTTACCCCATAGGCTTCTCTGATCGACGCATCAAGGGCAACATCATGGGAGATCCCACAAGTGAGTCTCATCCTAGAGATGCTCTAGGGCCTTTCTAGTGTGGAATTCCTAGATGCCAGCCCCAGGTCCCAGTGTTGCAGTGAGCTGTTTTCCTGCCCTCAGGCACTGGATAGCCCCATCAGCCTGGCTGAGCTGCTGGAGCTGTTGTTGCCTGCCCATCCAGCAGCACAGCTGCAATCCCCCAGTGGGTGGGAGCAAAACATTTTTAAACTTTACACTGGAGCTTTCTGGTAGGACTAAAGTCCACCTCTCAAAAGCTTGAGTTTCATGTAGCATGAGGGCTGGTGTCAGCCAGCCCCAGGACACCTCATGCTGCTCACTTCCTCCCATTTAACTGAATGAAACATATAAGGGTTCATTAATATTGAAAAAAACCCATCTCACTGCACCCTCATGCCAGTTGAAATCATCTCAGCTGAGTGCAGCAAGCTCTGTGCATCCGTGAGTGGATGCCTACGTGCAAGTTGCCCTCAGTATCCAGAGAGCAGATTAAAACTTGGCTGGGTTTTAGCAGAGGCTTTGTGGAGTAATGCTTTGGGCACACACCCCAGGGCCCGGGCTGCAATTCCTGACTGCTTAACAAGCACACGTTTGTAATGCACCAACGTCTCTCTGCCTGGTTTATACCCTGGGGAAAAGCCCCAGGGACAGGTTTGCAGGCAGAAAATGGGGTGGTGAGCAGGGCTGGCATCCCACATAGGGACATAGACACAGCATCTGAGTGAGGTCACCAGGACAGCTCAGCAGCACAAAAGGCAGTCTCATGGGCATTTTTGGTAAGGCTTTTTGCCTTGTTTCAGCTTCTCCCAGCCCAAGCTGATAACATGCATCCAGTACCGCACTAAAAAGCTTGCTGCAGAGAGCAAAGAAATCCACAAGCAGCCACGGCTGGCTCTGCAGGGCTTGGATTTGCTGCAGGTTCAGGCATGGCCGGCTGCTTGACATCAGTGTCCCCACTGCCACTGTAGGCTGGAGCAGCTCCAGCACTGGGGACACTTCAGTCTGGTAGGAGCCATGAGACCAAACTTCCCAAAGGGCAGCAGGGATCCTCCCTGCCCTGGGCAGGAGCATCACATTCCCCTCCTCCATGAGGTGCCAGGGCTGGAAGAAAAGGGAAAAGGATCAGATGCTGCAGAAGTCCTGACCTCATTCCCACCCTGCCTGGATATGTTTTGTGGTAATGCTGTGATAATTCTCAAATGCTTCCTTTACATTTTCCCAGCCTCGCACCAACATCACTGCCATCACGCCGTCTCCTTGTCTCTGCAGGAGTGTCCTCAAGGAACACCTTTGCATTTGGCTGAACAAGATGTTCTTGTCTGAGGAACCACAAGAGTGTTTTTCCTGGTTTTCCATACATCCTATTAAACCACACTAGCAGCTTTTCTTCCTGCTATTTTGAGTAGGATACATTCCTCTGGCTAGTGTTATATGGACAATATGTCCATCATTTCCTATCATCTTTTGGTCAGGTGAGCTCCAGGTAGGGGAGAGGGTGTTCCTGATGGAGTGATAATGTAAAGAGATAGATAAATACAGAGTCCCAAAGCAGATTGGGTGGTGTATTCCCCAAGGAGATGTCAGAAGCATCCGAACGGTGGTTTGGTGCATCAGGGTAGGAATGTGCCTGGCATGACCGGTGTGTAGGGCCTGTCCTGGGTATCAAGGAGCCACCAGACAAAAATGCCTCATGGAACACCTCCACCTGCTCCAGCAGTGATGGAGGACACTTGCAGCCCTAAGCCATGACTTTGTCCTTGCTGCTGCTACAAGTGGCACCATGCAGTGGGTGTCTCCTCGTGATTTCTGGCCTTCTCTAAATGCGTCGGTGATGAGCTTCTCTCTGACGGGATTTTCTTACCAAATACATTGCAGCTCCTGGAGGGAACCTCCTCATGCCAAGGGTAGTAGGATTGGGCAGAAACATATTTGCAGGAGGAAAGGCACCCCGTAAACAAGGAGAAATAGAGTGAATCTCCCAGGAGGCTGCATTTTTGGCCCAGATTACAGCCAAAAACAACAGCATGCAGGTGTTCTGTCCATGCTATTTTTAACAGGCTTAAGGTGAAGCATTAAAACAAGGAAACCCAGGCCTTGGCTCCCAGACTGGTCTGACACAGCTCTCAGATGTCTTTGCTCAATTCCTGTGCTTCTCTCTCAATCCTGAGACCATTTGACAGCAAAATATTCCTCTATTCTGTTCCTGCAAAATAGGTGGCAAAATACACATTGCCACCATGGGAAGCACTGGCAACCATAGGCCCAAACAAATTTTTTTTTTTTCTCTCGGTTAAAAATAAGTCATGGGCCACTTATCTAAGCTAAATACTTTTCAGTAATGCCTAATTTTTTTTAAGCTCATTTTTTTACTAGAACAGTATTGAGACAATCCAGGTTACCAGCTAATGTCACTGTCACTTCCAGCACTCCCTAACTGGTCCCATCCTGAGCAGGCAACATTCCTTCTCACTTGATTAAACATCACATTTTTACCAGCTTCTTAGCCAAAGACCTTTAAGACCCTTGCTTCCCAAAGAGGAGGGAGAAAACACAGCATCCTTGTGTGGCTATTCAGGGGTTTTGAGTCAGATTTTCCAGCAGGGAAGGCCCACGGCGCTATCGCACGGCCAATGCATGTTCAGAGCAGCCTCCCAGCTCTGCTGGGAGCAGGGTCAGGCTCTGGGGCTGCTCCAGCATTTTTTCCCACATGTTCAGCCCATGCATGAGTCCTTCCCCAGCCCTTAACTCTGCTGAGATGCCTTTGACAGAGGGAGTGAGCTGATCTCCCGACACAGGGAGATATCTGGCCCAGCAGATAAAATAAATATTTAGCTGGAAAACATCTAACAGTTTTCAAAGAGCCCAGGATGGCCCAGCTTGTTTAGACTGTGTGCACAGCAAAGGGAGCTGCTGTCTTTAATCATCCTCGTATGTATTCCACGCTTTTATCTGGAGTTCTTCACAGTCTTCCACAGAGAGGTTTGTCCTGTTCATCTCTGCATCACAGATAGGGAAATGGAGGCACAGCCACCGAGGGCTGGGCTTGGGGTGCCACGTTTTGAGCCAGCCTTCTTTGTGCTTCCTCTCCAAGGCCAGGACTCCTCCAACAAGATGTCATGGGAAGAGTTTTCCTGTTTCCATGTCCTCCTGCTGGAGGTGGTGGTGGTGGTGGCCCTTGTGGCTGGTGCCACTTGTGCCCATATCTCAGCAACAGTCCCTGTATCCCACTGTGCCCCTCAGCCCTGGATGCAGCCAGGAGATGGGTTTGCAAACTGGTTCTCAATTGCAGATGAAAAACAGTGCTGCTTTCTGTTTTGGTGCTTTGCATGGTGGAGTAACATCTCTCCAGCAGGCTCAGCTTTATTCATTTATTACTCCTTTTCACAGATGCTTTAATATAAAGTAATTAGTCCTGAGGGTAGCATTAAGACAAGAACAAATTAGGCTGTAACACAATGTCTTCTCTGCCTGGGTGCTCTGTTTTTGGGGAGCCCAGCAGGAGATGCTCCTGCCTGGGCTGTGCCTGAGCTCTGTAACCAGGAGCATCACGGGGGCCGCAGTGGTCTGGGGGTGTGGGCAGAATGAGGTCCCAGGAGTGCTGCCTGGAGCAAGCTGCTGCTGGTAGGAGGTGTCAAAGGGAAGCCGCCCCAATACCAGCCTCCAAGCAGCTCTCACCATGGCTGAAGAGGAGCCAGATGAGTCCTAAGGCAAGAAATGAAGCATGGTTTTCTCTGGAAGCTCTGTGGGTTTTAGTGAGAGCCTGACCCAGGGTCTTATAACCTCATTTTTTTAAAAGAATTCCTTTTGAATTAACACATTTACATTCTCAGTTCAAATGCATATTGCCCTTGCCCCACAACTTCTCCCATACAACATTCTTTTGAATCAGATTTCCACTGAAACTTTTACTGAAAACAACAGTCTAGCAGCCTCAGTAATATCCAGCCCAGCCAATGCATCCCTATGAAAAGATTGTGATAAACTGATGGGTCATCCTCAGATGGAGGCTGCCTGAGCAGGAGCTGACCCTAGAATGGGGAAGGAGAATCCCCGAGCATCCCTGGACATAGCATTGAAATTGACTCCCCAGTGGTGTTTTACAGATCACCCTGCTTTTCCCTACTTCTCCATTTAGCCACAGAGGGAACCTCTTCAGAGGATGAGAAACGTAAACCCAGTTTTTGTATCAGAAAGCAAAATACACCTTTGTGTCCCGGGAACCTCGTCATGCCTGGCTTTGCCAGCCCCACCCAGCCTCCAGCCCCATGGCTCCTGGGGACTTGGGTCACATCCCTGGCTGGGCTACAAGGCACACGAGCCTTTTCAGAACCACCTTTTCACAAACTAAACTAATTTTTCAGGCCTTGGGTACTGAAGGCCACCAGCTTTCCAAGAAATTTTAAATCCAGTAGCATTCACCCAAATCCCATAATCACTCATGGAAACAAAGGCTGGACTGATTATTTTTTGCTAAGATGTTGGCAGGCTTCCAGCTTTTTGAAATGCAGCTCTGCCAAAAGAAAAATCTTGTGAGCAAAATCGTATACTGGTGGTTTTGGAAAGACAAGTCAAAATAAGGCATTTCAGGGAAAAAAAAAAACCCTTTAAAAATAGTCTTGAAGCTTTCTTTATCCCCGAGTCTGAAAGAGGAAAAGTCACACTTATTTTTCATCTGCTTTCCCTCCTGCCCACAGAAAGGAAAAGGGGCAGGTGGGTTATTTTTAGGCTCCTGTTCCTGCTGCAGATGCAAGAAAAGCCATTTTCCCCAAATCTGTCTGGAGCTTTGTCTGCTGGGACAGCTGTGGGAACCTCTGTCTCCATGGGAAAATAGGGCTTGGAGAGCATTTTGGGGACCAGGAAATTCTTTGTGGGTGGCCAAATGAGGGTTGGTGTAGCTCAGCATTATCATTTCAGGGCAGTCATCAGGGGCTTTTTCGCAGGGAGGCTTGCAAAGATTAAATGGGTGTTGCTGCAGCACCTCATCAGAAAAGGGCCTTTGAATCCCTCCTCATAGCTGGTTTGGAGTGGTGAGAGCAGGGGGAAGAGCAGCCTCCATCCCTGTGCCACCACATCAGGGTGCCCATGGGGAAGGGGCTCACACTCCTCTTCTCCTGAGCTGCTCTTCAGCTTTGGGGAGCATCAGATGGGCAGGGAGGCATCTCACTTCCTGCTGCCATTGCTCTTCCCAAACCCTTCATAATCTCCTGGGAGTGCACAAAGCCCTCAAGATGGGGGTGCACAGTAGCTTTAGAGAGGCAGGAGGGTGTTCTAAATTTTACTTCTCCCCTACTATTCCTGATACATGGTTTACTTCTACTGCTGCCAGATGTGGAAATTTCTGGGTGAGAATGGGCTGCCAATACCCCAAACCCTTGTGCCCAAGTGGCAGGAGCCAGGTAAGAGTGTGTCATTTGCAAGGTGAAGCACAGCATCCTTTGGTACATCTCTGCAATGACTTCTGTTGTCTTTCAGTTCCATAACAGCTTTTTGCAATTCCCCAGTCTACTTTCTCCTTCAGCATCCTAAGTAACTGTCCATCATGAAGCAATACCTTAATTTTTAGTGACCACCTTATCCAGCCCATGACACATGGCACCAGCAACCTTCCTTTCTGGAGGAACACCCCCTCTGCTTCCCAGCTTTAATCACCTGAGGGAGGACTTGGATTTTTGTGACAGCTTTTGTGCCTCTGTATAAGCCAGTGCCACTATGAGACAGTTCACCCTTGCCCGTGTTTTTTGAGCCCTTCAGAGAACCCAAAGAGGTTTGTGAGACGTGACTTCCTCTGCAGAAGCCCTGTCAACTCTCCCCAGATAATTAATTACATTCTTTGATATAGTTTCTGGTCATTTGGCCAGCACAGACATGAGGTACAGACACCAATAAATCTCCTGATGGCATTTTTTAATGGACTGTGGAAAAGCAGTGCAGCTGCCCCAGTCCAGGAGCTGTTTGCAGTGCTCTTGCTTGGGAGGTTGCAAAACCTTCCCGTGCATTAAATGGTGCACAACCTCACAGCAGCTTCTCACCTTGCCTGGACCCCCTAATCCCCATGCCAGTGGACTTAATACCACTGTATTAAAGAGGGTGGCTCATAGAGAGGCTGCTGGGAATTTATTAGCTGGGCTCTTGGGAGGCAGAGCTTATAAAATGGAAATTTAATGAACAGCATGCTGGATAAAGGAGTTTAAATCATACCTAGCAATCTACATCCTCCAACTCTTCACCTCTAGGTCTCATCATCAGTGGAAGCAGCTGCATCCATGAGATCCCAGCAAGGGTCCAGAGTCACTCTGGAACCCTGGGCATGAGCGAGGTGGGAGCCTGGACAGATGCTTTAGATGATTTACAGAGTAAGTGACAGTGGTAGAATTAGCTGATTTATTTGAAAATTTAAAAAAACACACCAGAACCAGATGAGAGGAATTGCATTACACTGCTTTTGGTTTTTGCTAAATGTAAATAATAGCACATGTTATTTCAGAATTCAACTTGGTTAATAGTACTGCAAGATGCTCAACATGTGAAAGCAACTGCCCTGTAGAAAGACTTTCCAGACACCTGTGAGGCACCACCAACTCACAATTAGGCACAGGAAGGAGAGGCAGTAGTCCAAAAACTCAGTCAATCCAGTTTTAGGCTTCCTAATCCCAACTCAGAAGTAGTGAAGCCACATGAGAAAGCACTGATCCAGGACGTACTTGCTCTACTGGTTCAATTTTTCGTGGTGTTTTTTTGTTTTTTGTTTTTTTTTTCTTAAACAGGCTTCCTTTGAAGCATCAGGCTTCACCCCAGATCAGGTACCAGCTCATCTGTATGTCTTACCTCTTTCCAGAGTAGCCACAAACCATCCCCCAGCAAGAGACATCCAGCCAGCCCAAGCTGTCCCCACAGCTCAGGGAAAGGCAACACATTTATGTCAGAAATCTTTAGTCACTCCTCCTGTCCCCTTGAATATCAAACATCAGAGCTGACACTTCTAAGGTAGATACCAAGTTGTAGTATCTGTTCCTGTCATGCTGAAGAGAAGCAGGAAAAGGAGCAGTGGCTGCCTGCAGGAGATCTGCTGACAGCACCAGGGCTTGAGGATGCTCAGCACCGATGGCCAAGGGAATGACAGACCTCCCACTGCTCCCCTGGAATCCCAGGGACAGTTTGCTTGGATCCCCACTTCAAAGAAAGTGAGCTACAAAGGAAAGAACAAGAACAACTGTATGTGCAAGCCTGCTGAGTGCCTGTGGGCAGCCCTCCTTGCACTGGCAGGAGAATAGAGCCACAGCCCAGGCATCAAAAAAGTGCACAGGGCTGCTCAGAACCTTTTCCTGAACTTTTCCAGGGTAAAACCAAGGGAATTCAGGACGGGGTTGTGAGTAGCTTATCTGAGAGAACATGGGAGCAAGATGTGTTTGCAGACACAAGACATCTGCCTTTGGAATGGAGAATAAGAGAGAAGAGCAGAAGGCAATTGATACAGGAAGGAAGGGCCAGCAGATGCCCGATTCTTGTTTCTCCCTTTCAAGTGTCAGCCACAATGTGCCAGAGGTCTCAGGCCACTGTGCCTGATGGACCTCGGGATTCTGATGCTTCCAGTGGTCTCTTCCAGTGTCTCCATGTGACTAATCCCAGCCGAACAGCAAAGATCAAGCACGTCAGTGCCAGCAGAACAACTGGGGGAAAAGCACAGAACCATGTTAGAGCATAAAAAACAGACATTGCGTCTTGTCATACCCCAGCTCCCAGCACAGGGGATATTCAGGGAAAGAGAAAAAACCACAATGGCCTGTACAGGATCCATTACCCCCAGAGCTGTATCTCTCACAGTTTCACTGCTATACAGTGAAACTTGCCCAATGCTTCCAGGTCAAGGCATGTCTAAAAAGGAGGAGGCTTCCTGGACACAGGAATTAAAATACATTACATTAACAAAATGCTCCAAGAATAGTTGAACTATATAAAGAAACGTACTAGTTTGGGAAAAGCACATTCTTGTCCTACCAGCCAAACAAGCTGAACCACTAAGAATGAAGTTTTGCTGGTAGAAATGTACCTACTTCAGGAACAGAGCTGCCTGCCAGAGACCACGCACACCTCCACATTCCTGGTGGCCACAACCATCAGGAGATGAGCCTCCAGTGCCCCCATGCCTGTGGCAGACAAGCTTTGCCAAGTCCTGTTGGTTGCTTTCAGATATGACCAGTCTCCAGCTGCACTTACAGCAAAGGGAACAGTACTGGAGCAGCTCCAATAGTGATGCCAGTCCAGAATTTAGCTTTAGCCACTGGTATGTGGCATTGGGAAGGCTGAAGGGTGGGAACATGCTCCCTTTTGCTGACCCCGGGGTGGGAATAGGCATCTCAAACTGCTACAGCAGGATTCAGAGTTCACACAGCTCAGTCTCTTTCATGCCAGCATAAAACTGCTCATAATGGTACAGCCTCTGCCAGACTGTGATTGTACAGAATTTGGACAGCTTAAGCCCTTTTAGCACGGATGACTACACTCAACTCTGCTACAGTGGCTGGCAGCAACCAGATAATCCCAGGAAGACTTGTTAAGGCTAGCCTGAGCTCTGCATAGGAGAGGAGCATGTGCAGGGGTTTGCACTGTGAAGCCCTCTCTGGGTCAGAAGCTTATGCACTGCTCGTATATGCCCAACAACACAGCGCAAATGGAAGTCCACAGCCTTCAACCCAGCCCTGCTTTTCCTTTGGCCTGCCCTATGTTAGATAGAGCTGCTGGAGGAGCCAAGTGGGTGATGGAGGATTGTGGGACAAACATATTGCGCTGGGAAGTAAGCTTGAGACAACACGAGGTTTGGATTCAGCCCCAAGGCTCATGGGCAATGGTTTCTGCTCTACTCTTCCCTTAGCAAAATGAGTATGTTCATATATGTCCCAAGTTCTGCTTTTGACACATAATGCTTTTCAAGTGGCAGGTCTCTCTGCCCTCAATACAGAGGAAGGATGAGAAGTGTTTACTGGCTTTCTTTTACAGGAGTTAGAAAAATTCACCTATAAAAACGTCGTTGGTCAGTGGGGATGAAAATGAACTGTTCCTGCAGGCGCTGCCAGTCAGAGCTGTTATGACCACTGGGTAGACTGTGAGGTTATAGCGGACATACTTGTCAAGAAGGTAGTTTTCAAGATAAAACCTGTGAAGAAAAAGAGTGACCAAAGAATTTCCTCTGTATTTTAGTTCCATTCCCTAAGAAAGGAATTAGACAGAGAATGGGGGGTTTTGTGGGCCAGTTGGGACAAGAGTCCAAAATTTTTCATTTACTAATATTCAAAACATTCATAAATAATTTATTTATGTTAAGTTTAGGGGGAAATAAAGCCATGTTTCATATGGTTTCTGTATCACACCCTCACCTGTAAACATAAGGCAGGTTGGGCTCATGCAAGTAACAAAAACATGTTTCTGGCCCACAATATGTGCTTATTGACACTGCTGAGGTCAGAGAAGAAAAGCTCTGCCCAGACTCCCAGTTCATCTGCCGCGAATTAGAACAGAGGCCTTTGAACTCCGTGTTGGGAGAGAGACAAGTGATGAGTGAATTGGAACAGATTGGTGAGAGGTGGAAGGGGTTTTTCAGGCTGGGTGGGTACCCATGGGGTCGCTTACCATATCACCAGGCTGAGAGCCAGGATGCTCAGTGTAGCAGTGGTCGCTTTCTCGTTGGGCACATTCCACTTGTAGATGAGCACGACGGCGAAGTTGAGCAGCGTGGCGATGCTGGTCCATGCCACATACAGTGCCAGCCCGTTCTGGACCTGCCACGCAGCACAGCAAGAGGACAAGTGTGACACACAGGTGATCTTGGTTTGTCTTTGGTGACCCATAAACCCCGGTGCAGTTAAGCCAGCCTTCTGGACCGATCTGCAGGAAAACTCCCTCAACACGGAGCAGAGGTGAGGCATTGGAGTCCCCAAGGGACTCCAGAAATCCAACCCAGCAGTGTGTTATACTGGTGCTTCAGGAAGTGCAAAGAACAGAGCCCACTCCCAGTTTGTCCCAAGAGATGTAGATGCCTTTCCAGAAGGGTTGGTAGGAAATTTTCTGTGCAGGGTAGAAATCTTTCCTTAGCTATGTTCTGCCACTGAATCGTTCACTCTGATACCTCCAGCAGTGCACAGAGCTTGGGGTTTTGTACCATTTACCCACAGCACCGCTTCTCAAAAGCCACGTACCAGAATGCGGATGAGCCAGAGCTCAGCTTTGTGACCCTTCGCAAACCACGAGGAATGGATGCTCAAGGCTTGGTGGGAAATAAAGAGGGAGGCACATGTGGTAAGAGAAAGGACTGCCAGGAACACCAGGGCTGGAAGGAGGTATCTAGGACAAAGAACATGTACAGACACAATAGACATCACATTTTTCTCAGTGGTGTCACAATGCCCTAATTTGTAGCTTCAGTGTTTGGCCTTTGCTTGTTTTAAGTAGATCAGCCTTTAATAAAGGTAATCACTACACGTAGCCCTCATTTTGACACATTGCTGTTGCTGTTTTTCTCTGTTAATCATTAACTTGTTTTCCTGACTGCAAGTGATTTCTTCACCTCTTGACAGGGGTGCTCTAATAAGCCCCCAATGTGACCATCATTATGGGAATAATCCAAGACAAGGATCATTAATGAAGAGAGGCATGGCTCCTGTCTTACCTGTGGAGGTAAAAATGTAGAAGAACAGCAGCTTTGAGGAGATCTTAGATGTCAATGACCAATCTGTCTAATGGGCAAAACGACAACATAATGCAAAACCCCCAAACTTTTATGAGGGCTACGTTTTGTCAAAGCCTGTTGTAGTTTTACAGGTGTGAGGAAGTGTTCACATGTAGAAGGAAAAAAAACATAGAGAAAAAAATAGTGCTGGGGTGATCCCATCAAGAATATTAGAAAGTATTTGTAACAAAAGGCAACTTACTCTCGGTCCCACAAAAGGAGCCATCCAACATTGAGGCCATTATTCAGACACCACGCCACATAAAAACGTGTTGGCAGCAAGTCTGGCTTTATGAAGACATATCCAAGTTCATTCCTGCCAGGAAAAAGTGACCATGAAGAAAGGAAAACAAATCCTGCATTGACCAGACAAACCTTTCTGGCCTCATTTTCCTTATATTAAGAAGGACTTCACATTTGAGTTAAACATTTCAGTTTAAATCAGACTATTTCTCCTGTCTATCCTTCTCTGATACAATACAGAATTACTTGTAGCTTTCCCTATCAGGCAGTTATTGATCTCATAGCCCCAGGAAAAGTTTCAAGTCCAATTCAACAAACCAAGAGATTCCCTAGTGTTGGTTGTTTGATCCCTAGCACAAACTCAAAGCATTAGCTCTTGTAATCCACTAATTTTGCCCCAATGGATTCTCAGCATCAAGAAGTGAGTAAGTGCAGGTACTGGACAAATCTGTCAGATCCCTTGAATCCCTGGAAATGAGGCCTCACAGAGGAGTTTACACACTTTGATACCTGTCCCCACGTTAGAGCAGTTCATCTACTCCTCCAAACTGCTTCCCAGCTGTGGATGCTGGAAATAAGATATGTCCCAGCCACAGAGCTTCAACATGTCAGGTCAAGATAAATGGCAACTGGTTTGCTCTTACTAGAAACCCCAGAAAGAGAGGTAAGAGACTGAGCTACTCCAGAAGGGAAGAGTCACTGTCCCTTCTCATTTATACCGTAAAGAATAAATGGGGAAAATACCTTCGGCAGATCCCTGACAAGGCATAGAGAAGCCAAGCAAGCTGCCAAGCGTAGATGACATTCCAGATGAGGAAAGTCCAGCCAGCTGGTGTGAAATCAGTGATGTACTTGGCTGAGATGTTCCCAGGGGTTGTCCTGAACAGACCTGCGGTGGTGAATGTTATTGCAGACAGAAGTGTTATTACATCTTGAGAATGGAGAAGGACTGCTGATATTCCTCAACCTTTAATCTTCCTCCCTACCTCAGCAGGTTCAAGGATGATGATGGTGCAAAACCAGCCACGTGTTGCAGTTGGTTTAGACATCCCCTATGGGATCAGTGTCCTTTATTGTGAATACCAACCACCTTCCCTCTTACACAGAACCAGAAAAGCCATCTGAGTATGAAATCCAGAGGCTAGCACAATGGCAGTTCCTGGCAGATTCAGCTGGGGAGTGTTCAAAAACAGCACCACTGTCATCTGCAAACCCACAGCAGCAGCCTGAACATCTCCCACTAGGGATACAAGGGCAAAGTATGCAAACACTGTCTTTCAACCACCATTGGATCCAGGTTCACTGGGGACATTTGCTAGGACTTCAAAGGATGGGATAGGCTTCAGGCATCTGGCTGTAACACCTGGAGGATGCGCCAGCTACTTCCACCTTTCACAGAACAAGGTGTATCTGGAGAGTTGATGAGCTAACAGACAGATCTATCCCATCTAAGCCACCTTGTATCAGTACATGATATAAAGCATGAAACCCACCTCTGAACAAAGAAAATTTGCTTGCATTACCTTTGAAAGTCCCAGTGGCATTTCCAGCATTCATTATCAGCATCGCCGTGAAAGTAGCCAGAGACAGAAACATCACCAAAACCTTCAGCTTATGTAGGGCATCCATCTTACTCTGAAACACATTAGAGATATTGTTGGTTAATCCTAAAGGATGCCTGGATTCGTTCCACATCCCAGAGACTGTTTTAGGAATAAAGTTGTAAATTCACAAATTTCAACTGCCGACTTTTATTTGTGGAGTTTTCATTAGAACTAAAGAGGCCTTTGCATGGGCTAGGAGTATCTCCATTTGAAGAGACCTTGTGAGGTTGCAGAAAGGAAATGGGAACCTTTGGGAGAGCTGCCAGCTCTGACACCCTCCATCCCTTGCTGGCACCGTGCAAAAGCCATAGCTTAGGTTTGCCTAAGGTTTTCACAAAGGCCTAAATAATTAGCCAACAAAATTACTTTATCTGGCATCACCATTGCAGTTTTACTGAAGCAAACAGGTTTACCAATTTTTCCCACTCTAGGAAGCAAAATGTTGAAGTCTTCGCAGCCAAGTGCCTTTTAGTTCAACGTAACTTCTCACATTTAACTCTCTAATCCTATAACTCTGACAAATTAACTTCTTTTCATGGTGGTATTACCTCCTCATCTACTGGCTGCAAATAAGCTTTAAATGCTTTAGCACGTCTCAAGAACTTTATAGACTATAAAATCCACATTCTATAATTTTTCAAGGTTACTAAGTAGTGACTTGAGCTTTCCCAAGTGATTTCCATTAGTCCAGCATTTATTCCATCCCAGAAAAGTTCAGTGCCACCTCTAAGAGTAAGCACACATGCACCCACCTATAGGCAACAGCTTTATTTCTCCTCACAGCTCAGCACTTGAGCTGCTTTCTCTGTACATTGGCACTTCAATGCTTTCCAGGGTTGGCAGGAGTAACAATTGAGTTCTTTCACATTGCTCAGTCTTGAACAATGAATTCCAGTTCCCACTTCAGTGGATTGTTTAATAGTTCCAGGTTTTGTTTATGGAACATGCTGCATCCAGACACGTCACAAGGAAGTGGGAAGGGAAATTCTGTTTTCTTTAAATTCATACATGTTTTTTCCTTTCCAGTTCTATCTTAACAGAAAAAGCACCCTTTTAAAAAATAAAAATTAAAATCCCATATGGAAGGCTGCAAGATACAAAATTCCAACTAGATTTGTGTCAGTCAAATTGCAGAGCAACATGTTGTCTGCAACAGATACACTGGATTAGCAAATTCTGAAAAGAAAAATCCACTTGTACTGTTCGAGATACAATTTCTGGCTCAGGAAATAACTTACATGCAGATTTCTGAAAGCCATGAAAATGTAGGAGAAAAATATCACTGTACACTTGTCAATGATCCAGGAAAGAATATAAGAATAGGACACTTGGCTGCTCCAAAGCAGTATACACGGGACTAGATGGTTCTGTGATCTCCCTGTCAGGCCAAGTCTCTGTCCTCCCATAGTCCTGTCATTGACTTCAGCATCACATTTCTTTTTCATTAGCATATTTGGAAGAAACTTGATTGCACAGCTTCAGAGAAACCCATGTTTGCTTACAGAAGTCTAGGAGGAAAGCCTTATTAAACAGGTCAATAGTTTCACTACTGCCTCTCAGCTCCTGCCTCCCTCCAACTTACTGCTTGCAATAAATGTCTGCAACATTTCCTGCCTGCAGTCACAAACATCCATTAGAAGAATCAGAAATATTACTCACAGGGATCCACACAGGCTTTCTGGCAGCGTTTTACAGCTGTGGTTCAGCTACAAGCAGTGCTGGGGAGTCTCCGCCTCCTAACCTTATCTAAAGAGATACAACTCTCAGCAGATTAATAATCACTTATTATTAAAAGAAAAATTAAAAAATCCCAGCAGTTAGACATGTCCTCTGTCTGTGTGCTGCTGCAGCCTCCAATTGGCTAAAGCCTCCCAAAAACAAGCACTTATGCAAGAGAAATGTGATTATTTAACCAAAGCCTTTTATAACAGCCAGACATTTAATGTAACATTGCGCAGTCCCAGCCTGTTGGCAGACAGAAGCTAATGAGTGCATGCTCTGGGCTCTTGCCTACTTTGTCCTTTTCCATCCCTGCCAGGAGAGGGGAAACTGAGCACTTAATGCAAAATATTTCATCTCAAAATCTTAGCTCTCCTGAGTGGGAGATGCTGGCAGGGGGTGCTGGAGAGACAGACTGGATTTGGGGTTTGGGGAAGATAGAGATTAAAATGGTTTGAATTGGAAGGGACCTGAAAGATCATGTGGCTCCAACAACTCCCCTGCACCTTCCACTAGACCAAGTAACTCAAAGCCCCATCCAGCCTGGCCTTAAACATTTCCAGGGATGAATACACAGATGTAATGCACAAAACCACAGAAAAGTTCAGGTTGGAAAAGATCTCTAAGACCCAGTCTCACCATAAACAACATAGATCGATAGTCTGGATCTTGTGAGCAGCTACAGATCTTCCTACAGCCTCAGATGGAGATTGGGTCATGAGTAAATTTTTGTTCTTTAATATAGAAAAGGCTCCTGCCCCCCAACACAAGCCCATTCCACAGAAACAGTGTCAGCCATGCAACCTGATCAGTCTCTGCCTGCATCTCTGTCTGCTACAGAGCCGCAGTCTCACCACATCCACTCCTTTTATTTTTATATTTCTGCTTGTTTCCTCTCAAATTTAAACTTTAATAGCCAATTTAAAATATTCTTCAGCATCAAAATATTATTTACCTTGTGCAGCCACAGTGCTTACCGAGCATATAAAGGCAGTGAATTAACTAGCACCTATCCTCACCCATGGGAAACAACATCATTGGGATTGGGAATTAACCCAGCTAGAGCTTCCCTGGCCATTGAGATAGGGGTGGAAACCTATATGAACGTGGGTTTGCCAGCCGTGGGAAGTGCAGGGCATCCAGACTGCACTGTTGTTGTCTATTTATCAGTGTGTGAGGTCCGCCCTTTGAAGGCATCCTGAGGTCCACCCTTCAGAGGTATTCTGATGTGGAAACCAGAGGTTTAAGTATGATTATTTCTTATTAGCCAGACAACATGTTGTGCTCTACCCATGGATCAAAAACAAGAGCTGCTTGAGCTGCTTGTGTATAGCATATTCCTTGAAGAAGAAAAAGGCCTGAGCCCACAGCATGGTGGAATTGGCGTTTTTCTCTCCTTTTTTCACTTTGTGAGTCCCCCAGATATGTACACGCTGACTCTGCCCATGTCCTAGAAACAGCCTTCAAGTCACAAGTTTATAAGCACTTGTAGCAGCAAGCATGGGCTGAAATATAAGCAGAACCATTACAAACACTGTATGGTCTCTCCTCCTAGTAGATTAAATTCTACATGCACCTTTTTCTACAGTGGACCATGTGTTACTTATGGCCCTCACATATATATCTAGTGTGTATAGGCATATATATCTTTACTCATCAGATAGTCCAGCTGACCTCAGCATGATGTCAGACATTACATTTGCATCCAACAAATGGCTGGCCTGAAATTCTTCTCTGAACATGGGCCACTTTATCATACATGCGCCTGTTAGGCACAGCTGGTCAGCCAGGTCCATGCTGATCTAAACCTAGGGAAAGTTCTGCATGCAGGAAACACTGGACAAGTGGGAAAACCAAAATACACCCACCTCCCCCCACACAATCACCTTGCTGTCCCACGTTCTTGCTGGTTATTCCATAATGCATCTCTTGCTGCACTGAGACAACTGGAAGCAATGCCACCACAGTGGTGGCCTTGTCCTCTGGCCATACTCAGTAATCCAGGCAGAAACTTAAAGCCCACTTTCTGTGTTTCAGAAGGGTTTGGGGTTTTTTTCAGAATAAATCACAACACAGGCCTTGGATAAAATATTCAAAATTATTTTATCATGCAGTTCTGCAAAAATCCCCTTCAGTATATTTGTAAAGTACAGAGCAATGCACTTAGTGCTTATAAAGTTATTAAAATTGAACATCTCTTGCTTCACTAGGCTGCACAGCATTCCCAAAAGTGGGAATGCTCAGGACAGCTCTAGCTTTAAGATGCCAGATTTAAACTCAAAGGAAGTTTTTATGGCAAGGCCCTACCTCTCTATAGTATATCTTCTCTGAAAGAACTTTTAGGCTTATGTCTTGAATATCTTTGCTGGCCTATTGAGGAAATAAAATTATATTGTCAGAAGAGTGGCAAATGCAGTTATATTAATTTCAGACAAGAAATGGCTGCTAATATTTTTTAATGTTTTTATGCACAAAGAGAAGCATGATACAATCCATGTTTACAAGAGGATGTGTCTTGAAATCCAGATATGGCACTGAATGAAATCCCTGGAAACTGTTCCGTGGCAGTGGCAGTAGTCGGTACTTTTCAAGACAAGTTGTTTTGAATCAAATATAAGTTTGTATTCAACTGGCCCATGATAGAGAAAAAACTAACAGTTGTTTTACCATCAAGCTGGTTTTCCACTGATAAACAAAGTGGCTCTTCCTGTATTACCAAAAATCTTTTTAAGGGTCTATCTTTAGACTCTTTCGAGCCCTCATTTGTTTTAACAGAGGAAGAAAATGAATAGGAAAAAAGCTGCTTTTCAAGAAGGAGAGATCTACCAAGCCCATCCCTCTCCAGGCACACTCCCTGCAGCACGAGGATGTGCTCCACCAGCATCAGGGCACTTCAGACACCAGTTCCCACACCAGAGCAGGACTGGTTGCACTGGGACCACAGCTCCACTGTCACTCCCCCACGCACTGGAAAACCATGTAAGCATTTCCAAGGTGATGAGCTAGCATGAGCAGACTTTGTGCTGGTATTAATGCCCTGCTGAGTAGAAGAAGTTCCTACAATTTAAAAAACCCCTCAACATGAATCCTCCTGCTAGAAAGGAAATTATTTAGCTGAAATAAAACATTATGAGCACAGACAGCTTGAGTCCCAGACAGAAAGTAGAAACCAATTGCTTTCTACCTAGAGGTGCCCCTGTGGAGGCCCTGTCCTCAAAATAAACTCATTTTGCACTGTGCAGGAGCTGAGACATGTTCATCTGTGGGCAGCTCACCCACCTAATGGCACACACTGTCATAAGCAGGAAACTCCAGAATGCAAAGCCCCAGAAACACCTCCCCAGCAAGGCAGGAGCTCAGCAATTACAATCAGTCTGCCAGAGCCTTTTGTCCCCACCAGCGGCGATGACAGGTTTAAATCCTAAAGATATTCTGCACACTCAGTGCTCCAGTTTAATCCTTATAGCCACTTGCTTTAACTCCAGGCTTTCCCAATGTGCTGGGCAAACTGGCACACAAGAGTCAGTGACCTCGTTGGAAATAATTTTCAGGCCAAGTTCAGCAAGTGTTGACAACCAAATATACTAATCTTCTAACAACAGCTCAAGCATCCTAATCCTGCAGTGGGTTAATCTGGGTGTCTTCAATGCCAGGGATTTGCCTTTCCTTGCTGCTAGAAGGGATGGGATTTGGCTGTGCACATTAGGATGGGCACACAGTGAAGAGGATCTGTGTTAGTCCCCTTTGGATATTTTAAGAAGGAAAATCATCTGCTTTTTATTGTTGGAGAGCAGAACAGATCCACCCTTTGGCAGCAGGGAAATATCCTAGGTTTGAGAAAGCAAGAAGAATGAGCAACTCACTACCTTTTTATTTTCAACCAGACTTCAGGCTGCTATGCACAAAATCATTGACTGATCTCCAAATCTTTTCTTTGAACTCTAGATTAAGGACATTATTGTAAACATTTAAGTAACTCAGACTAAGCCCTGCCAACTCTTGTGAGAGAAAGAGGGTGAAACAATGAAGTTCTGTCTCTAAACTGAACTTCTAAGAAGTAATAAAAAAAATTATTCCCAGATGTTCTCACTTACTGGTTAAGGACTGGTAAGTTTGCCTTCTTCAAAGGCAGCCCAAGAGTCTGCCTGCAGTAGTGTCCAGTGTCTGGCAGACAGCATCCAAAGCATCAGATCAGGAGCATGGCAGCAGGAAGGCACAAGGAACCAGAAACTCACCCCTTCAAACAGGATGGCTGTGAAGAGATGAAGAAAATAGCAGAGCTGAGCAGCAATGAACAAAGACACACTTATATGGCTGGATATCTTGAATTTATAAACTTCTTAATTGCATAAAGATTATTTTATTCAATCCCATGGCATTACTGCTGCTCACAGGACTCTCCCGTGTCCTCTTCCACCACTGAAGGAATGATAAAACCAAGAGCACTCATTCAGCACTCTGTTTGCTTAGTGTTACTTCTCTATCCTTATTAAGAACACAGCCATATTATTCTCCTGGATACCTCATCACTATCACGCTGGAATGCTTCACAAGCATTTAATTGTTTCTCTCCTTACAATTCCATGAGAAAAGCAAAAGCCAGGCCTCTGCACTGACAGCAGTGGAGTTGTCTCTAAGCCCTCACTGAGTACAACTGGCTGTTTTGCAGAGCCCACATGGCCACCAGTGTGGCCAGGAACAGAGACAGATAGAAAGGAAGGAAAGGCACCTGGAGCATGGTCAGAGCACAAGTTTTCCTGACTTCTGTGGGAGCAGGGAGCTGCCTTCATTTATAGCTGGAGCATCCAGGTCAGCCAGAACCTCTCATGCAGAAAGCCTGCTTGAGAGGTAACCTGAGTGGCCTGATTTTCTTTGTGGTGCTTTTTTTGTGGCACTTTATATGATTCAATGCAGTAGTGCCACCTATAATTGGCAGCATTCAATGCATTTCTGAGGCTGAGAATTTAAAAAATGAGAAACACTTGGATGGCAGCAGCTTTCCTACAAAAGGGCAGCATGAAGATTAAACAGATGACTTCCATTCACAGCAGCTGAGTGCCTCACTTTAGTAGGAATACTCCTTTAACATCGCAACTTTGCAATTTAATTATCTACTTACTTTTTAAATGCCATCATATGGATATATATCACCTCCTACATGAAATGTTAGCAGAACTAGAACATTTAGTCTCCTTACTGTGGGAAATCAGTGGAACAAAACTCATTGCAAGACCTTAAAGGTAGGGAAGGTGATTTTCCATTAAAAAGATTCCAGTAAGTTGGCCCTACCCACCCTCACTCTCCCATCAGCATACTCACGTGCACAGAACTGTATGCATCAATCTGCTCACAATGAGCCAAGTACAGCAGGAAGCACGTGGGATAACACCTCCACTCCACTGCACCTCTGGGATGGGCTCTTCCTTATTTTTGTATGCATCTTTTATACCCTTCAGTAGTGGATATGAGGAGCTTGTGTTTCACCCTTCAAGAGTTTCAGGCAAAACTGAGTCTTTTGTTACCCTTATCTGGGCATTTCACAGTCTCTGTACTGTGGGTAGTCATCTTGTCACCTTATCTCTAAGGCTCCAGTTTGGGTTTTGTCCTCTGGTTATTTATTTGCATGAACCACATGGGGTGGTTCTGCAGCAATTAATACATGCCACTCCTTTAACCCTTCACCTGCTGTTGTTCTGTTGTCTTCAGCCAGGTGTTTCCACGCATGTCAGCATTGGTATTTCTGCTAAAAACCTCCACATCAGGCAGGTCTTAACCATGTGAGATCCTTGTATAACTTGGAAGCTGTTAACTTCTTGTGAACCAGAGCAGGGAACAACCTTTTTACAAACTACACAGCTTTTGGCTGGTCATACAGAAATGCAGAGGCTGAAAATGTCTGTGTATTGTGGAAAATTTTAGGCAACTTAAAGCAGTTCCTCTAAGTGATTCTCTTGTTTCTATGTTACCACACAAGCTTCATTCACCCTCCTTCCCTCATCCTTGCTTCTCCATCTGCTCACCTGCCTCATTCTCAGTATTCCACACAATTGCTCCCATCCCCTTTCCCTTAGAGGAAATACCACTTCCTAAGGCTGGTTTCTGCCAATCCCTCTCCTCCTCTCCCCTCCCCTCCCATGCAAAAGTATTTTCAGACCTATAACTCAACAGAATCATTTGGCTACTTCCTGAAGGCAAAGAAGTGCACCCTTTACTCCATTTTCATCTTCCAGACAAATTTCCTGGCTGCTTTTCAGAATATGGGACTGTTCAAATAATAAAAAAATTATTTCAGACAGAAGTTTAAGACAAAACATCAGTTCCCTTCTAAACTTAGTCAAAACCATCAAGACTTCTTGTACTGTAGCTTTGCAGAAACAAACTAAGCCTGAGGCAAGAAAGAAACAATGGAAAATTGCAGGAACAAGGGGAAACTGCAGCCAAAGAGGGAATTTTGGTGAAGTGAGAAGAGAAAAAAGGGAGTTCTAGCAGGAAGAATCAGGAAGCCATAACTGCAAACAATGGTGTAATTTTTTCCTACAGTAAATGCACATGTAATGAAGACATGCATGTACACCCATATATCCAGATCCTCAGTTTGCAGCCTCCCCAGAGTCATGCAGTAGATGTTTTCAGTCCTTCAAGCTGGAGACCAAGTGTGGCCATGGAAAGCCAGCTGAACACAAGGGCTTTACATCTGAAGAAGGTGAAATGCAGTTTCTCAGGGAAGCTTTTTTCAACACACAAATGTTCCCAGGCCCTGCCACTCACCACTGGAGGCCTGCCAGCTCCTGCAGATGCAGATGAGGACCTACCCCAGTGCACCCTCAGTGCAGATGGTGATTTGGGCTAAGCTGTGTTTTGGACCTGAGATACCTTATCTTGTCCTTTGGCTTGTTCATTGGAGGGCCTGGAATGCTTTCCTTGGGCAGTGTAGAATACTAGAATTGTTTAGGCTGGAAAAGGCCTCCAAGATCATCAAGTCCAAATGTTAACCCAGCACTAAACCACATCTCCAAGTGCTACATCTACACATCTTTTAAACACACCCAGGGATGGTGACTCCACCACTTCTCTGCACAGGCTATGCCAGGGCTGGACAATGCTTTCAGGGAAGAAATGTTTCCTAATATACAATCTAAACCTCAAAACTTTGGAAGCATCCATAAAGGTCAGAAACATAATCAGCCACATCTTTCAGAAATTATTAGAAGCACATTGGTGAGGACTGAGCTCCCACAAGTGTCAGAAAAAGCCAGTATGAGTCCAAACCCTGTGCACATTGGAGAGGTGCCTTTTATTATATTTTCCACTGAACACCAAGACCTTATGTTGTCTTAGCCTAAACACCCTTCAAGGTTATCACAGTGCTACTTTTTGCAATTCAGTCATCAAAGCAGTGTCCGCCCTTCCTCCTTTTCCTCCTTCCTACTAATTAATTTTTAAGCAAAACTTATGGTGTTAGCAGTTTTGATCTGGTTAGTCTGTTGAGGCTTGTCTCAGTCAGAATCCACAAAGGCTCAGGAGTGCCATCACTGTGAGCTTGCTGTCATGCCCTGGAAGCCGGCTGAACTATCAGCTGTCTGGATGATAGGACAACAACCTTTTCTCCTGCATTTCAGCTTCCAAATGTGTGAAAGTGCCATCAGCACAGGGCTTTGGCAGTCCCACAGACTAAGGCACCTTACAGGCACGTAAAGGGGCCATGCAAGACACAGATGACTGGCCAGTCAGTCCCCACCCCTCTCTCATCAGTTTTAGAAGCTCAGACACAGGTTGAGGTGTATCATGACTCAATTTGTTTGAAAGTTTGTGGAAGTGACAGTCAGGTCCTACAGATAAACACAGGATCATTCTCACCAAGTGTATGTTTTTTTAAAGACACTGGTTATTACTGCAGAAGAGGCTATTTATAGGCTATATAATCTGCCAGTCTGCCACATGGCCCTGCAAAGCTCCTGTGTTAAAACACCAGCAGATGTAAGACCCACTTTGAAAAACTTACCTGCTGGGAATCAAGGAGAATCAGGGCCAATTGCTAAAAGGCTTCCTTTGACCACAGATAATTCCATAAAGAACTCACCAACAATGTGAGAAGCAGAACATAGGAATTTCACCTTCAAAAATTAGGAAATACACTGAAAAGAACAAACTCAAACAGCCAAGGTTTGGGGTTTTTGTTGTGGCTTTTTTTCCACCAACATAAAACAGTCCATATCTTACATGCAGAGTGGTTTTTCTTAAATGGGTTTGAACCACAACAACTCCAGTGTCATCCTTCCTAACACGTTCAACTTTTGTGGCAAGTGTAGATCAAACCTACATATTAACGTAGTAAAACAGAGTAATAACAACTAGATCCATCATTCATTATGATGAAAGGACTGTCATGGCTGGATCACATTATACCAGTGGAGGCTATAAATTTTCCTATTTTACTCCCCACAAAAAGAGCCCTTTCCCAATCAGAGAAAGCTGCTGAGCCAGAGATGTGCTCTCAAGGCATGTGAGTATCCTGCAGGAACACATCTGTCACTTGGCAGTGTTCACCTGAAAGGAGAGCCCTGGGTGATATGGCACAGAAGTGAAAGCTTTTTTTATAACATGCCTTACAACAGAAAGTGAAAGTGAGAGAATTTCAGCTTTACTGGGGGAAGAGGCACCATGATCACTTCATAAAACTCCAAATATTAGAAGCCATTACACTGTGCTCACACCTTATGTACACCATAATGAAGAAGCTCCACTTCCAAAGGCTGTTCCACATGCCAGATAAGTCTTTTAACATAAACTTCTACATCCACCATAAAAGGAAATAAGGATATAAAACCAAACAAAGCCCCTCAAAATCCCAATTGCCTCTCCTACCTGACTAGGAGCAGGAGGCTATCCAGAGATGCCAGCAGGATCTCTGCAGGCATGGAGGTATGGATGGTTTACTCAGACCATTGGATGCACAGCAGCAGAACAGCCCTGTTCAGTTACATTTCTGTCCTCCCAGCCATCAGTGAGAATCAGACTTATGTCCAGAAATTCATTCATTGCTTAAAATAAAAGCTTGGAGGAGAGCTCAGACCATTCCAGAAGGATGAGTGCTAAGCCAAGGCCTCCTAACTAGACTATCTAGGGGTCTGTGTGTCTTGGATAAGGCTAGAGGTTGTTGCTCAAAACTACTCATTCGTGGCAGTCACAGACAGCAAGATTTCACCGTCATTCAACACAGTTTGCAAAGGTGTTTCAGAGAAACCATTTTATTCACAGTACTTACAAAAAGAAAATTTGTGAGACCATCATGAGAACAGAAGACAGCTATAGGAGGACCTTCTGTTGGAAAAACCCTAGAGGAGATAGTTACCTGAGAGACAAGAAATGGAAGAATATCAGTAGCACTTATCTATGTCAGGGAGCATATTGTCCCACAAAGGGGGACCAGGAGACCCAGCACAGGCCGTGCTCTCACCCACAGCACAGTCCCTGAGCAGAGCTGGGTGCTGCTAGCAGCTTCCATCAACAGCCCCAGACACAGCCAAGGGGTGGCCCAAACCCAGAGGTCACCTGGCGGTGCAATCATTGAAGAAGGTTGGAGAAAAGCTACAAGACATCCCCTCAAGGGACCATCTGGACAGGAAAAACAGAGATCAACCAACCTGTAAGGCAGCTCAGGGCTGGGCTCAAATAAAGCTGCTGGGTAGAGGGTTGGGTGGAAGTCTCCAATGAGGCTGCTCAGAGCAGTTGGGACCCTCTGGGTGCTTTGGGAGTTTGCTGGGGTTTTTTTCTATGGAACCTCAAAGCTCCAGCCAGGAAGCTGGAGGAGCAGCAGGATAGTTGGAGCATGGCAGCTGGGAGGTTTATTCCCTTTGCATGCAGCAGCAGCCTGCAGAGCTCTGCCTGCTGTGTGAATGAGGGTGACTGACCACTACAGGCCTTTGTTCTTTGCTTTGGTCTGGCTGTCGGGACTGTCAGGGATTATAAACATCAGCACTGCAGATTTTGGTGTTGGTGCCAGAAGGCAGAGCAGTCAGAGGCTATGCCTCCTCCTCCTTTCCAAATAAAAGTGTTTCAGCTAAAAACTAAAAAAGTGTGTGGGGTTTTTTTAAGCAGTGCCATATAAACTTTGATGGAAAAAGCAAAATCATGGACTTAAATGCTCCTTTTTAAGGGCCATCTAAACTGGTGCTGGATGAGTATAAAATGCCCACAGCCAGAGCTGTGCTGGGGAAGACCTCGTTTATCCCTCACTAGTGCCTGCAAACATTTTTCTCTCTCGTTTTATGTTTTTCCTTGTTTCTTTCACCCGTGTCCATTCTCATTGCTTCTTTTGGCATTAGCATCCCCTCTCCCGGTCCCACATAACAAGTCCTTCCCTTACATAATGGGACTTTTCACAAGGCTTCAGGGCAACTTCTCTCCAAAAAAACAAGAAGGACATTCACTGAAAAGGTCTGAAAAGGTCAGCTTTGTCTCTTTGCTCCCAGGCTTGGGATGTGACCACACAACAGTTCATCTCTAGGGTAGTTAATAGGAAAAATGCCAGCAGGTGGCATTCCAGAATAGCTTCTAGAATCAGTGATGACAGCAAAACCTGAGCTACATCCAGGGCTCCTCTTACAGCTGTTGGCATCTCTACAGTGGAAGGGGATACAGGAGAGCTGCAGCAGCATCCCCACCTACAGCACCTTCAGGTGATGGCTGCTGCTGCTCCTCCTCCTCCCCTCCAATCTTCAGGTAATTTCTCACAAATAAGCGCTTTAATGACATCTATTTTGAAATATCTCCTTGGGAGAAAGTAGCTGGGTGATGGATCAGGCTGCTACCAGAACACTGAGTCAGAGTCTCCACCTCTCTCTTCAAGCACTTGAGTATGTCTAAGTGCCATCTGACCTGAAAGCCTTGAATTTAAAGTCACACTGGGGAACTTTCAATAGAAGATACATACATGTACATGCATGCATTTGTATGTAGCATCCAGTGGTCAGTGACCACTTTGACTCAACCTAGATAAGACAGCAAATTTTCAAAGGTTTCTTTGCTCACCATCAAGCTTTAGTGGGATAAAAGTAACATTGTCGTGTAGGAAGCTGAGGAAATGCTAAATAGGTCTTCTGATTGTGGCTGGAAGTAAAAGCCATGATTCCTATTTACAGGTTTTCTTCTGCCATCAAAGTCACCCCTTGCCACAGCTCTACCTACCTCCACTCTCAGCAAAAGCAGGCAATGCACAGGCTGTGAGCAGCAAGATACCTGCTGGCTGTGCTAAAGCCTGTTATTTCAGCCTGGAGTAGAAATACCTTCTTGTCTTGAAAGCCTCACTGCTGCAAGGTAATAAGTTATGAGTAAAAGCCAGAAAAACATTGTTCTGGGTATTTTAACTTGATTTGCCTCCTGTAGTTGGAAAAATGGCTGCAGACACATACCACTGTGCTCAGTTAGCCACAGTGAGTGGAGTCTGAAAGCTCAAGGTTACATTTTGACCCAAACAGGAAAGTGTTCTCAGTTGTGTAGCAATGAATTCTCCTCATTTGCTGAGACAACTTCTACCACAACCATAGGAAAAAAAAAAACCCAAATCCCTAAGACAAACCGGGAGAGAAGCCTCTGGAGAGCCTGTGGAGATGCTGTGAGCACCTTGACTTCCAGAACTGTTACAAGAGCTGTCAGTGACGAAGGAAGACACAGAACCCAGGTTGTGTAGGCATTGAGGAGAAAGAGAGTTTGAATATTCCTGCCCCAAAGTCAGCAAAAGGGGTGAAAGAGAGATCCCTTCCTCTGCTTCAGCACTGCTTATTCAGAACAGAACACTTTAAAGCTATCCTTCTCCGTCATCAGCCTTTTGGGAAAACAACAGCTAAATGCTGCCTTTGAGGAATCAGTGCCTGGCTTATCTCATCTCTGCACCTCCTAATACAGCCTCTTCTTCCAGGCGTGTGGCTCAGTTTTCTGGAACAAAGAGTCCTCCAGTGCATGGCTCAGTGGCCACAGGTCCTGTCTGAGCCTGCATGAACATTCCTGCCATTGGAACAAAAGCGACAGAGGTTGGAAAGCAAGAACCCTCAGTGGATGGTGTATTAGGCTGCACCCTAAACCACTGACTTCCCTGACTTGGATAATGCCAGGAGTCCCAGGCTAGCACAGCTGGAGTGGTGGAGCAGCAGAGAGCAGCCAGGTGAGCAATGCCTTAGCAGGTAACTCTTTCCCACAAATAAACTTTAGGATTACTGGGAGAACAAAACTATGACAATCAAACTGGTCTCTCACACATACAACATGCAGGTTCCTCGTGCCAGGCTGCATTCACTAAATGCCAGACCATAGGCAATAGGTGTATCCCAGAAACTTCAGCTGGACATGGAACCATCTGTGAGCTTGGCTTTGACCCATTGGTACTTCTGCCTTGCTTATCCCACTGTGGTGTGTCACCTGAGAGAGATGGCACCAGGATTCAGGTGCCAGTGGAAGTCAGGAAAACTGGTTTCTGTTCCCATCTCTGCTACTTATTTGCTGTATATCCACGAGTAGTAAATTAAACCTCATCTTTCCCCACTTTAGAACTGTGATAATTACATTTATCTCTCTTTGTGAAGAGCAAGGGCTTGGAGACATTTGAATAAATGTCCTCAAAGAGGTAAGAGTTGTTATAGTTAGTTATAATAATCTTGGTCCTCCCTGAATTTTTAAAAGTTCTCCTGTTCCAGTGACTCTGCTTCATAGACAAAGCAGAAAAAACAGGAGTATAATTACAGAGTGACTCTGTATTCTGCTGTGGGCTCCTTGTGTTTATTTGGCTAAACCCAGCTCACCTCCAGCCTTCTTGTTACCTTGCACAGGTCCCAAGGGAGCTGTCAGTATTGCAATGATATGACCATCACTGCAAAGTAAGTAGGATTTTTGTCATACTGTGATGGTGATTAAAAAGCGGCATCCTATCTTTTAACTTCTGAAATAACATTGGAAAGTACTAAGCTAAGGAATTCTGGCATTGCATAAGTGTCCTTTTTTCATAACAAAGGTAAAAATAAGATCTTACTCTTCAAAGGTGTTCAGCACCTTGTTTTTCTCTTTAGGTGCCTAAATTTCAAATTAAATTGTGAGCTCTAGTAAGCAAATAGTTCAAGTAGTGCTGATGTTTAGAGTGAGTAGCCACTCCAAGTTTCATGAGACACCTCATTTATGGTGCCAATGGGGAAATCCTACCCCTTATTGCTCTGTATGAGCTTGTTTTCCAGACTTGCAAGGTCCAGGCTTAATTTATTGCCTAAGAATACTCCTGAGGGCTTACAAAGTCTGAGGTAGAACTCCCTCCTTTTGCTGCTAATACATAGTAAAATAAGAGCAAACTATAACCTTTATATCAACAGCAATATTTAATAAATCAAGCAACACTGAGGAACAATCCTGGGCACTGGGAGCTGATCAGTACTGTTTTATTCCTTAGAAAAATGCCTGGTTTGACCCAGGCTAAGCAGCAGCCTCCCAGATGGAGCCTGAAGTTAGCACTCCTGCAGGAATTAGCATGGGGCACAGACCTTTATTGCTGTGTGCCTGCTCAGTGCAGGAAGCTCAGTAGATTTAAGGTGTGGACAAAAACCAACAGGATGAGCCCCACAGACCTCAAAACCTCTGTCTTGCTTTTAGACATAAATGAAGGAGATACACAGCAGGAAGGGTTAATTGCACAGGTCGGATGTGCTGCTCCAGAACTTAAAAGCTCCAAAAGAAAAGGGAAGTGTCTGCATTTGCAAATGTGTGTGAGTCTGTGTGGGTGTGAGTGTAAACATGCACATTTAGGGGGAAAAATCTTTCAAGAAAATCACAGAATATCCACCACCTTTTTTACAAGGAAAAGAGATGCCAAGATCTTTGAATTAATTATTCTCAGTGAATCATTCTTGCAGTTAAAAGCCATACCAGCATTTCCAGAAAAACTTTCAGTTCAGTATATGTAAACAAATTTAAAGAAAACAAACAAACAGACAAGAAAATGTGAAGATAAAAGGCTTGAGATAATAAGATTAAAGATGTTAATTGGAGACTGCAGCTTCCACAGACTCTGACAGTTCCTACAAAAGACTCCAGCTCTGCCCTGCTGGTCCCAGTCAGTGTGAGCCTGTATCCCAGCAATGCTCCTTCCAAACACACCTCACTGTGCAGGCTTTGGCTCAGCAAAGCACAGAGGCACATGGTTAGGTGACAGGTTTAGAGTTTTAGGGTTGTGCATGTGTTTAGGATCTTTGGGTCTGTGTTTAAATACGCAATTTCAAGCAAGTGTCTGCATAAGTGCTTTGAACTTGGGCAGTGATCCCCAAACCATGCATGCCCCCACAGCCTACCACTCTCTGTCTCACTTCATTCCTCACCAAGGCTGCCAACATTTCCCACCTCTGCTTCAAATCAAGACCTCAGTGTCCTCTGTGTGCATATCATACTTGCTCCTCATGTATAGCCCATGGTTTTAAAGCCTTGAACTAATAAGCTTTCCAAGAGAGACAAATAGTCTAAAGAACAGGTGGGAAAAAAACAAGGCAGAAGTTTTATGATGTCTTTGTTTTACTTTACACCCTGGATTTACAGCTGATGAACTCACGAGGAGTCATCTATTGTTCTTATTCTGGCTGAATGGTTTTACTTGAAAAGGGAACCAATGAATTAAAGCATTTGACTTTAATTATCCCACAGTTTTAAGTGTTGTTAAAAAATGCCTATCAGTTTTGAGCCTCTGTTTTCCAGGAAACCACTGGGTGAGTGTGTCTACAAGGAAAGCAGGCTCACTGGATAGACAATGACCACCTCAGGAGATGGAAGGCATGTCAGCATGATTCTTCTCCCTTCAAACAATCATGTTTACATGCACCAGGCCACTGTAAGTGTATTGCTGTACTACTGCTGTTGTAATACCACATCTGCAAGAGATGGCATCAGCCAGAATAACAAGCCAAAATACACACTAAGGCTTTTCAATTAAGCTTTTTTTCCCTAACAAGTGTTTATTCAGGTTCACTCCAAATGCTGAAAAAGATTGAAGATTCCCTGAAAAAGATTCATACCTCCTGATACAGCCAGAGCAGATGAGGGGGAAAGGAAAAGTGTGTGCAATAATAAAGATGGGCTAATGCATTGCAACAGAAACATTTCAGCTTGAGAAGCTGCTACTGTGATCGTGGGCTGCCAGCAGGGCAATGTGCCAAAACGCTTCTGAAACGCGACCGCAGTTGTAGAGAGCAATAAGAAAATGTCTCACATACCAGTGCAAACCTCTACTATCCCAACAGAAAACACAGAGGAATGGGAATGCAAACGGAAGCCTGGTAGTCAGCTGCAAGACCAGCCCTCACTCCCTGACATACTTGTCACCCAGTGAGGTGCGAGACAGGAGGCGACAGGAGTGTGCTCACTCCCCTGCTCACAAATAGCGAAAAATCCTGTCTGTAGTTTCTGTAGTTCTGCTGAAACTGTTGCTCCAAAAATTAAAATCTGGCCTGGTTATGTAAAGGCTTCTGCTGTGCCAGACCAACTCTGCTTCAGATGAAGCAGGACATTACCGTGCCTCCAGCCAGAATGCCAGGGGTTTAATTACTGCCTCTGCCGCCGACATTCCCACCAACCTCATACCAGTCATGACGTCAGCTGCCGAAATCTGTTTCGAGTCTGTAAAGTTAAGCTGAGTACGTGGTGTCTCCCACTCCTTCTCCTGCCTGTGTGGATGCTACATCTCCCTGGGTAGAGCTGCTCTCCTAAGCGGTGTGTATCTACAGTGCTAAGCAAAGAGGGAGAGCGATGGGCTGAAATAAAATCCTCACTGGAGAATACTAATTGCTTGGGTCTTTTTCCCTTGTTTGGTTTCATGTTTTTCTCTTGTAGGTTTTCCATGCTGCCTTCGCCTTGAAGACCTCTTCTGTAACTGGCGCCCACACCAGCCAGCAATGCCTGAAAGGGAACCTTCGGAGGCAGAGCATTTCTGGCATATTTTCTGCTTGCCATCTGTCTACAGGGAAACATCCTTAGGGCAGGAGCCTTCTGTGTCACAGGTTATATTCCCTTGGTCCCTATCAGATAATAAAGCTGTTATTAATTAAGACAGGCTGAGCAGGGGCTGGTGCTGTATATATACAGTGTGTGCTGCGCCCAGGTGAGTGGGAGGTAAGACTGGGAGTCTGGAGACCTACTGAGTACCTCTGAGGTCAAACACAGGATTTATCTAGGTTGATACTGGGTATTTACACTGTAAGTGGCAGTTCTGGGCTCCCTTAAAACCCTGTGGATAGAAATAGATAATTGTAGACCTCACATTTCCACAGGAACCATGATGGTTCATTCCATCCTAAATTCCTTTATACAGAGAGTCTCCAGTGTCAAGTTGACAATGCTGAAGTTGGACAGCTGACAATGGTGAGATGAGTCTGACTCCAACTCACTTGACTTCTCACAGTTGTCCTTGTTGATATGGTGGTGGTGAGAACATTATTCAGTTGGGTGGCCTGTGAGTGAAAAATAGTACTCAGCTTACTTTTGTTTACAGTTATATTCAATGACAGCACTGGCTTTCTCAACATATCAACAAAACCCCATGTTCTTGCTAACATAATTTCAACTGATTCCCAGAACCCTGCATACACATGAACTTTTATGCTAGAAAAAACACATGTACCTTTGCTATGAAAAGATTCTAATATTTGAACATCATAAAACTGTCATTAAAATTAACTTTTTTTCCAAGTAAAGCTCTTCCAGAAAAAAAACCCATCTCTAAAGGAGATATACTCTCAGCAAAGAGGAGTATATACATATCCCTGTCAGAACACATAGAAGAAACTAGAACTAATATCACACAGACACATTCATGCTGTAAAAGTCTGCCAGGTTAGGAAGTGGATTTACAGAGAGAAAAGATTCCCAGTTATTTTCTGGCACAAATCAATGTCACAGAGCTGCTCTGATGGAATGGAAGCTTCATACAGCACCACTGTTATTACATATTGATTCAGAGTGTCCTCAGGGTCTGTCATTTAACTGGTGTACTACTTTCAGAATGGGTTTTGGTGTGTTCCATCATGCTGCATTCCCACTTTTGGAAAGACCCGATGGAATGACTGAATTCCATGGAATGTTTTCTGTAAGGATGCTGAAACCATGGCAGTTTCTGAAGCAGGTGGCAGGAAACATAGGCACCTTAGGACCAGCCATCCTAATAGGACACCAACTTGCTATATAGGTCATGGGTTCTGGGAAAATATGGCAACCTTGGCTTTGAAGGACAAATGGTAAGGTCAATTCTTCTGCAAATGGTTTGATCATTAAATGCCCTTACCCTCCAGCTCTGCTTGTTTAAAAGGCATAGCACTTCTTTAGGGATAGGAGTGGCTGCTGACCTCAATATTTAACTAATAATTAAATGTGAGCATTGCAAAAAGGCAAAACCATCACTTTTTGACACAGATGATTTTGGGAAGGGGGTTGTATGAGGACATTTGGGACATTCAGGTTGCCCTTGGAAAGGCCTCTGACACCCTGGAATGAAACAGCAGAAGAAAGTCACAGAAAAGATGGGGAGATTAGGAAAAGGGAGTGATGTGGGGAAGTTGGAAGGAACTAGGAGAGACTTGGAGGAGGAAATAGCTGGAAAATATGCTTTACTTATTCAGTGGACAAACAATGCAGCTCCTCCATCATTAACAATTAATCACCCTGGGCGCTCTGGCCCAAGACTGACAAAGGGTTTAGGTGTGGTGACAGAAACTCCTACAGCTCCCTTCTGTGTGCCTGGATCCAGCAGGGAAATACCCAAACCCCAGCTACTCACCTACACTTCCAATATGAGGTCCCATAATTGTTGGGTAATTGCAATTAACACCTAAGATGGCCAGCACAAAACACTAAAAAAGTACATCCCCTGCCTCCTCAAGGTACATGGGAACAAAGGAAGATTATTCCTTGCTTTACTCCTCATGTTGTCATGCCCAGATTCAGTGCATCCACCAAGGGGACTGTGACACTCACCAAAGGCAAGGCAGACACAGAAATGTCACCTTCAGTCTGAGATCAATCCAGCACATCCTGTCAAAGCACCCACACTGGTTGGAGGGAAGGAAAGATATCTTGGCTTGTCTTGACATCAGACCACTGGGCAGCCAACAAGGAATGTTAGATTCATGACACAGAAAAGATGGAGGACCAAGACCACCTAGCCCAGTAAAAAGAATATTCTTCTGGTAAGGTGTGAAGAAGAGGGATCTTCGGGTATCCCTCCTTGACCACCATTTGTGTATGTTGTCCAAATAATTGTTTTTGAACAACAGCCAGTAAAGCCTTCCTAGTCCAAGGAACATATTGGTAATCAGCAAAAAGTCTTGGTATTAAGGGAAGAAGATTACTAAAGCACCTGGGGATGTAAAACATTCAGCAGCCAGCCAGTGGACTAGAAACTAATGGGTGAGGGCCTTCCCCTCCAGATAAATCATCTTTCCAGGAGTAACTAGACACACAGGGATCCCCCCCACTGCAGCACCCACTGGAAGTGTCACTCACAGCACCCAGAGGGAGAAAAAATTACTTACCTTCACTTGCAAACTCCCATTGATTTTGCGGCTTCCTACAATATGAGTAGAATGGGACAATCTCCCAAATTATGCCTATGTTTCAGAGGCAAATCCCTTTATGAAAAACACTCCAAGACCTTAAATAAACTTATGGCCATATCATACCATGAAACTCATGCCACTCATCCAGACCTGTCATCTAGTCCTCAGAGAGCAAGATGCTCTCTTCTGAGCCATTAGAAGTACTCCTAAAATACCAAGGGGGCTCTTTAGAGCCAGTGCATTCAGTTTTTGGCCAGCAGACCTGTGGCACCCAGGGCCTACCTTTAGCAGGTCTGTTAAAGTTAAGAAAACCAACCTCATCAGCAGGTTTCAATTTACCATCATGGAAGCTGAACAGCCCCCCCCCCCCCAGAGTATTTCCAGAGTTTACAAATCAAGACAGCTTACAACCCACTATGTTAGATCTTCCCATCAAAATTCCCATTGAACCTTTCCCTATCTGGGTAACAAGATGTGAGAGGGCCATGACCCAAAGGGGCACGGCTGCAGGCATGTAGAAGCCTTCTCACTCAAGTTATTCATCAAATGAATAACATGAATGAGTCTCACTGTGCTGTGAGCCTCTCAGGGCTCAAAGAAGTTGAAGCTACAGAGCTGGAAGTCCAATTTCGTCCCTCCCCTTGGGAAACATTTTCCCATAAGTGGTTCCTGAACCAACGTTGTGAACATCCTTACTGTGTCACCCTTTATCCACTTTCAGCACTCTGTTACAGAATAGAAAATGTTCAAAGCCACAGATCTGCAGCATTAAAGTGCTGAATAGTTCCATAGGGTAAGGCAATCCCCAATTGCAATGCCAAGACAAACATGCCTGTGTCTACATGCAAGGATGAGTTCTTTGTGACTCCACTACCTCAGTGATGACAGACAGCAGGAAGGCTCAAAAATTCTCAAGTATCCCAAAGTTTTGGGAAAACAGACAACAAAGATGAGAAACCAGACTCCCCCAGTGCCCTTAGTGAGAGAAAGACAAGTGGAACCCCATTATTGTGACATCAAAGGCCAACAGCAGACAACCCTGGACTAGACAAAAAAGTGGAAGAAACCAGGCTTTGCTGGCTATATGGCTTGAGGCACGATTTGTTGTTGTCCCTGCAGTGTCACTGTGCCTTCACTGCACTTGGGACCTAGCTGTCCTGATTAGGTGAGGACAGGTTTGTTCTCCTCTGCTCTCTCACCTCTGCCTGCAGTACAGGCTCAGGGGACTCTTGCCCTGCTTTGTTACTGACCTGCTAAGCCACTTTCTCTCTCAGCACCTCTGTTTCCTCATCTTTGAAATGAGGATTGCAACCTCTATAAGACACTTTGATGTCCACAGATGAAGTGTGCTGAGCTACATATGAGCATTCTCTCTGTTTTAAATACTAGGTAATATATCGCTTTTTTCTTTTGTTTATTCACTTTTATTATTAAAAATGGAAATCAATGAACCACCCTAAAATATATATGTATTTTTAAAAAGGGAAACATTTCAGATCAGCTTTCTCTTTTGAAGATAATTATGGGAGAGAAAGCAGTTTTGAAACTAAAGAGGCAAAGTGCAATGCTCAGAAAACTGTGAGGCAGAATGTATTTGTCCACCCTGCAGTTTGCTGTTGCAATATTCCTCTTCTCTTTCATTTTCTAAGTCACGTAGAAAACATTCTTCCTAGATAAATTATTTAGCTCTGAACTGCTGCAATGCACAGCAGGATGCCTGTAGGAGCAAAGCACTGCTCACAGAGGGTACCTCACATGACCCAGATAGGAAGAGGAGTTCAGACTACAACAAGTGCTGGGTGGGAATACAGCACCTGAAACCCATGTTCACAGGATGAGAAACCTGGCTGGATCAGTCACTCAGCACAGTTCCCATCTCTGCTTTTCCTCACAGGAATGGCCTTGTTCCCAGCCTGGGCAGATGTGCTGACTGAATGGGGTCTTCTGAAGGCAATGCTGGATGATAAAGAGAAGTGATGACTCTCACGCTGTACCTGCAGATGTTCAGGATTCAGTCAGATGCTGGCTCTGCTCCTAATGCACCAAAACCAGCAAACCACTTTGGACAAACCACTGGTGTCCAGGAAATCCAAGCAGGGACTGCACTGCCCACATATGACTAAATGCAGAATTTGCTCTGCATTTAACTTGAACTGTGGAGACCACCAATTAAAATGTAAAGATGAGATTCCCATGTTCCACATTTCATTTGCAGAAAGTACTTTAAAAGCAGGAATATTAAGGTGGGTTTTTTAGATTACAGGTGAAGAATATTCCCTGTAGAGCTTTTCAAAATAGTGAACAGCCCCCACCCTGTCCTGCTACAGGAAGCCTCTTCTGGACTGAGCAGTGTCACTGTATGTTTGGATACAACACCTTTACAGTACAACATACTCCATAAATTCAACTATATTTTATGAGCTCATTAGGAAAGCCAACAGAAAACCCTGGCAAATAAAGGCTCAATCCCCTTTGTACATAGGGATCTAACATGTCATTTCACTCATTCATCACTTAATTCATTAGATTTCACCCAGGTTCTCTAATCCATAACAGCCTTTCCTGGCACCATGCCCTGCCTATATCTTGTCCTCACTCTGACCAAGTGGCCCTGCTCTAAGAAGATCCCCTAAACTCACCAGAACATGGTCCTGGCCAGCCTGGTCTAGGAAATTCTGCTGGGGCACATTTAGGACCAGAAGACCTCCACAGGTCCCTTACCCTCCACACTTGGGTGGGATATTCTGCTTTGTTTTGCCTCCTAAAACACCTCAACTCAGACCTGCTGCCTGTTAGGAAGGATGCTGGGACAAGGAATGATCCCAAACTCAACCCTTCCAGAGGATTCATCCCCAAACAACAGCTCCCCACTCCAGAATATCCTGTGGCAACAGTCAGAAGAGAGGAAAGACCATTTTATTGTGGACATCAACTGTGGGGGCCCAGGAGTCACAGCACTTTAGCTGATGAACACGAATCAGCCCCTGCAGCAACAGAGTCACAGAGCTCTGAGAAAACCAGAAAAGCAAAAGGAGGCAAGATTTTTTTCCCTTTGGGAGAGTAGTCCTTCATCAGAAAGGGCCACTGGTGAGTTGTCACCTGGCACCAGCAGACTGAGCACTGCAGAGCCAGGACTCTCTGTGCTCCCAGGATCCTTGTCCTGCTCGACAGGTTTTCTCCCAGTACTGACAGTGAGGACATACCAGTACTCCTGGAGGCTCCCCAGACCTCTCCATCTCCCTGACTGGCACCATGGGACTCCCCTTCCCTCCCTCCCACACAAGCTCACTCCACTGGCTGCACATCCCTGCACCACAGCACAGGCAGAGGCAGCTGAAAATCTCCTACTGTCACCTCTGGCCTCCATCAGCTTCTCCAGGCTCCCAGCACTGGCTGGACTCCACTGGGAAAGAGAGAAGTAGGAGAAGGCATGCAGTGATGCCTTTACTGCTCAGCTGGAGCACCAGCACTCAGCAACTGAATCCAGAGCAGGGAGACACTCAATGACATGGAGGCAGCTGAACTCCAGGTGGGTCACCCAGGCTCACTTGGCTCCTTGTGGTGTCCTGTGCAGCAGAATGGATATGGAGTCAGCTCAGCTCTAAGCCATCTCTTCTCTCTTGTCAGGCAGCTCTGCCCAAGGCCTGCCCACAGCCACAGGGACACCTCTCCCCAGCTGTGCCTGAAGCATCCCCCAGCTTACCCCAGCAGTGTGTCCACCCACTGCTCCTTCCACTGCAGAAAGAGAGCAGAAACAGCCTCAGGCCCTGCTGGCCCCTAGAAGGAGAGCAGAGATGGGTCTTTGCACTCTTGGGGAAGGGCACAGGGGCAGAATAGGGGTGCTGCCCAAGCTGTGGCTCCCTCTGACCTCTGTGGCATAGGCACAGTTGGGAACCTCTCCTGCCTGCCTCTTGGATATGGGAAGCACGGCTCACCTGAAATTGGCAATGCAGAAGCCAGTGGGCCAGAGGCAGATGAGGGATGTCATGTCCTCATGGTGATCTTCCTGCTCTTCTTTCTCCCCTGCCAGCTCCTTCTTCCCACCCAGCAGCCACAGCTGGTCCAGGGACAGATGGAGCTGTGGGTGCAGATTGATGCCCTGGCTGCTAAAAGGAGAGGCAAGCAGTGAGCTGGAGGTGGATTCCACTGTATCTAACATGCATTTATATACATGCCCTTGGATCCTAAGGTAAACTTCAATAAACAATCATCAAGACAGATACTTCTGATACACACATGTTCTCCACCAGATGTGCAGCAGTTCTGTGTGTGACCAAGTGACTCAGCCACTGGGGCCACCTCCTTAAACACCAGTTTACACAATCTGTTACTGGGAGCCCCAGAAAACCAACTTCTCCTGTGGGTTCACACACAGCCAGAGCTCAAACCCTAAGGGCAAAACCCTTGACTGTAATAATTCAGGGGGCAACAAGAAGCAGTGAAGCCACATGAAATAAACGTCAAGAGAGAGGTGCTGCTCCTGGCCCTGGGTTTCCTCCTCCAGCCACAGAGATGTGACAGCACAAGCCCGTGAAAGCACACAGGCTGCTAAACACTCCCTCCATGCTGTCCGTACCAATAACTGTCACACGTCTTTCCCACGGGTGAGTGTGGGAGGGCAGGCTTAGAAACATCCCCACGAGAATACAGCATTCCGTGGTTTCGCCTCGGTGCACAACGCCAGTGTCCTCGGAACACTTTGAAGCCACACAGCAAGAGGGCATGTACAACATCTCCTGCTCTGCTCTCCAGCCCCCTGCCCCTTCCAAACCCCTGTAATTGTCAGTACCATCCTCTACCAAGTCCTGTCTCGGACATCCCACCCAGGGCAAATTTATGC
>VZTR01022672.1:29330-58846 GCA_013400775.1 Chaetops frenatus | reverse complement strand
TTTTTTTTTTTTTTTTTTTTTTTTTTTTTTTTTTTTTTTTGTGGTGGTGGTGGGTTTTTTTTGTGGGGGTGGTGGTGCAATTTATTATGTCAACCCCTTTACTCCCCCCCCGCCCCTCCTCAGCTCCGGCTGCACAAGGGCGGCCGCTGCTCATGCTGAGCTGACCCTCGCCACCTTCCCCCTGTCCTTTCCAGATCGTCCCCTTCTGTGGGCACATCAAAGGAGGAATGAGGCCGGGAAAGAAGATCTTAGTTATGGGCATAGTGGACCTCAACCCCGAGAGGTAACACCTGGGCAGGGCTGCCCGTGCCGGGGACGCCGGGCCTGGGGAGGGGGCGAAGGAAGGCGGCCACCTGCACGTACACACACACAGACACATCCGCACGGATCCCTCCTTTCTGGAAAGGATTATTTTTATCATTTTAAATATAGCATGCTGATTTCTCCTTTGACCTATAGAGGGGGCATTTCTTCTACGGATCCCGTTTTCACTTGGGAGTGAAGAAGCATATCAAGCATATATATCTGCATATCTGCACAGATATAGGTACAACGTCGTGCACACACACATATGTCATAACCATGTTCTCGTCCCTGCTGAGCTTTCAGAGAGCTCTGAACGAGTTGAGCTGTCTTCCACCCTGTGCTGCTATATGGCTTTAATAAGCTGAGAAGTAAGACTGGCAGCATTTGGAGCTTATTTGCTTTTTTTCTGGCTGAATGAGAGCTGTTCTGTTTGTGTTGCAGCTTTGGCATCAGTCTGACTTGTGGGGAGTCAGAAGATCCTCCTGCGGATGTAGCCATAGAACTGAAAGCTGTGTTTACAGAAAGACAGTTTGTCAGAAACTCTTGTGTAGCCGGAGAATGGGGGGAAGAGCAGTCGTCTATTCCTTACTTTCCATTTATACCGGACCAGCCTTTTAGGGTGAGTACCAGGATGGTAGTGGCTTGCACCGTGTCTGATAAAGTGTCATTTGATACGTGTTGCAGCGGAACCTGACATGCCTTTCATGAAATCACAGTGTAGCCCGTGCTGCTCGGGTTGAGATACCAGTTGCTGGTTTGTTTGTACCCATGAAGTTGCATGGAGATCCCGCTGCTACGTGCAGCTGCAGGCAGTTCAGATGGGGCTGTGAACACCTCACCTGGGTGCTATGACACGTTGGAGGTGGTATTACTGTGTGATGAAGCACAACTTCCTGAGCTTAGTTTTATAACCATAAATTAAGAAGTAACTCTCTGTTATTAGTGCATTACAAGTTATTACTGGAGAATGTTAATATTCAGTGGGACTGCTGTATATATTGATGGTTTTTTTAATGGACATACTGTTTGCAATTTAGTGCAGCTAATAAGGATCATGTTCATCCTTTGTCTCCAGGGATGTTACGTTAAGGTTGACCGTAGGTCTTCGTGTTAGCAGATTAAACAGCTAAGCAACAGTGGTATTCTTTTCTGAACCCTGGGATTAAACCTTCCATCAAATTTAAATCTGTAGTCACTTGAAAATGGTGTGCGTGGAAGTGCTGTGGTGCTGTGGGTGCACTGGGTTGACCTAGAAGCAAATTCCCATCTGTAGTATTTATGGTTGTGTGAAGATGTCTTTGCAAATCTGGATTAACAAAGTATGTGACTGCAGAGGGCTGCTTCCCTCTCGCTACACTGAGGAAAAAAGCCTGCATGCCTTTTCCATGCAGCTGACCCAAAAAACCCCTCCTCCTCCCCGTCCCTCTTACAAAACCTCACTGGCCCCTCTGCTAAATGCCAGTGCTATGACCAGCTGCCAAACTCTCTTAATCCTTCTTGCCCCCATGATAATCTCCCCCAACCCCAAAAGCTCACCATCTCCCCAGATGCTTGGTGTTAAGAGGGTGTTTATGACTGGTTTTGCTGCAAATTGGTTGCGCTCTACTTGCTTCTACAAACTCACCCTCCCATCAGAACTGGCAACACCCCTTGGTGATGTGGGAAATGCACTTGAAAAGGCTTGGAGGCTGGGTCCAGCTCCATCTGAGAGGGTTCCACTGCCTTCCTGTGCTGGGTGGTGATTGGGCCCTCAGACGAGCCAGACAAATTACCCAGAGCAAGTTTTGTGCATGCCCTGCTAACAACTGTTGCTGTTACAGGACAGCAATATTGCACATTTAACATGGGAAGCTGTAGAAAGGGAGTTGTTATTTTGCCTTTTTTTCCCAAATACCCAAACGGAATTGAGGTTCCCAATTGACTTTGTACCTTTGATGGTCTCCCTCCCAGTGAATAAATTAGACTATTAAGTGTTCTTGCCAATTACTTGTGATCCAGTCCAATTAGCACTGTGGCGTGGCCGCGGGTGATGTGAAAAGTGGACCGTGAGCAGTGTTAACCATATCTTTTACATAACAGGGCCTCAGGCAGGCACTGCAGCAGTGACACAGGAGCTCTGTGGCAGCACGGCTGCTTCCCTGGTACCTGCTGCACTACCAGGGATCCAGGAGTTCCAGCTCTCCTGGACTGCCTGCTGCCACTTCTCCCAGTGCAGCGTGCTCTAAGCCACTTGGGCTTTGGCTCAGTCAGTTTGTCACAGGCCCTGTTCCCATTTTTATATCCTGTAATAGCAGCAGAGTCAAGTGTCTGGTAGCAGCACTTCACTCTGGACTTCCAGCCTCTGGAAATGACCCAGGATTTACATGTGGCTTCCCTGAAGATTTTCTCCTTAGTGTGTCTAGACCTGGAGGTCTTCAAGGGCCTGTAAAACTGCACATTCTGTGCCCTCGTGTCCCAGCTTCCTGCCGGGGCAGTTCCAGCAAAGCTTAACAACAGGGCACCCTCTCAAGCCACTCCGAACATCAGGAATCTCCCAACGTGTCCAAGCTTGTTCAGCTCCAGGCTTTGTTGCTTTTCCAGAGCATTTCTGCAGGTCTCTGAGGAGGAGGGATGAGCTGTGTCCCTCCCTGATCCTGTCTGTGCTGCCTGAGAACTGTCTAGCTGAATTCCCAGCAATCCTGCACTGCATTTCCTTCACTGTGGCCCCAGGATGGAGTCTAATCTGCAGCCACGGGAGTGAAGGGTTTTTAGTTCTGCTGCAGCTGTTTATGTGTGGGAGGAGAGGACAAATTTATATCCTCCTTCTGTGTTTACTCCTTTCCAGTAAATTAAAAGTAGTGTGGAAAGCATTGCAGAGGGAACTGCCTCCTTGTGCAGCAAAAAACCAAAAAACCACCAAAGCCAACAACTTTGTAGCAGGGAATACAAGGTTTGGGTTGGAGATAAAATTTCCTCCTCCTGTGATTAGCAGTTTGAGTCTGTTTCTGGCATTATTCCAAGACACCAAACCTCCCAGTAGCCAGTGGACTGGATTGCAGCGTGCTTACTGCTACGATAATGTGAAATTGGATTAATGTCCCTGTGGAGTAAGAGCAGATCCATCATTGTGTTACTGGTGTCAAGGGGGCAAACTTGGTCTCAGCCTTGCCTCTTGTGTGGCACAAAAGTACCACAATGTGCAGCTGTACCAACACTATTTGAAGTGCTCTTTGTGTGCTGTGAAATAATTTTCCAGTTACACTGTGAACAACATGCTTCAACATTTTATCTTTTACAGGTTGAGATACTTTGTGAGCATCCTCGTTTTAGAATATTTGTGGATGGACATCAGCTCTTTGATTTTTACCACCGTATTGAAACACTGTCAGCAATTGACACAATAAAGATTAATGGAGATCTTCAGCTTACAAAACTGGGCTGAGCTTGTTAGGACTGCAGATTCCAAACCAGCTCAGGTGCCATCGTCCGTTGGGAGCAGTGACAGCCGGCTCTGGACACAGCTATGGTAGGAAGGCTGCCCTGTTCCTTTTCCGCATGCAGTTCTTCACTCCTGTGCCGATGAACTGGGCTGTTTTTTATCCTAATGAAGAGCACTGTTGGTTTATAGACATTGAGCCGTTTTTCTTGGATCAAAATAGCCCACCTGTGCTGGATAATCAAATTGGAATGGATTGAGAAAGACTTGCAGTCTCCTTTCAAATCTCACAGAAAAGGCAATCTGAAATGCAGCGCTAAAACCGGTTACTGAACAGTAGTGACAACAACAACAATTTTTTCTTTTGCAAATATTGTTTCTGCACTGAAGTGGAGTAGTGTAGCACAACATAGGGCCACGTGCTGATGTCCTTACCCAGGGCCTGAGCCTGGTTCCATGGAAATCAATGGCAAAACTCCCACTCACTTTAATGGGGTACAATCAAACTGTCTAGTCCTTAGTCAAGCACAATTCCCACTGATTTCTATGGCATTTTTGCACACACCTTGGGGCCTGCTCTTCTGCTGGTGTAAATCAGCATTACCTCCATAGCTTGTAATGGAATTTTGCTGGTTGCCCTCAGCTGCTGGTTTGGCCCAAGGACTGTGCAAAAACTGACTGAGGGTGTGTGGACACAGCCTGTGTATTTTAGTCAGGGTATTTGCATAGAATGTAGATCGTTATGAGTTTTTGCACAACGTATTGTTAATACAGTTTTTAAAACTTATCTGTAGTTTATTTATTTATACTCATTGTATGTATTACTAGTAAAAATGAACAATCTTACTGATGGTTAAGAACAGCAAAGTGTAAACATTTTGAATGTACAAAATGTCTTAGGTTCTTTGGGTAAACTTTACATATCGTTCTTGAAAGACTGTGCTTCCTATCGCACATTTAGTTACATTTTAATGTAGCCCTCTTGGCCCTGGGAAAACGTGGGCATGGTAGTTGGTGGGGGGAACTCTGCATATTCACTAGAATCTGTTTTTCAGGGCTTACTAACTTTGCTGCCCAGGATAGGTTTGAGTTTAAGTTGATCCATTTTAAAAACTTCAACAGCAAATTTGTGGGTTTTACTGTGCTTTCATAACCTGAGAAAAAATTAAATTTGGCAATATCTTAGTTCAGAAAGAGAACCAGCCTCTTTCCAAGGGAGATGGGAGATTCTTTACACTTGTTTGAGAACATATTTGCCCTTTAATATGACAATTGAAACTTATCTAGACAGCCAAGTTATTAATGCTTGAAAAGCAGCTACTGCCCATGGATAATAACTTTTCAAGTAGCTTTTAAAATAGTAGGTATAGCTGTATAAACACAGTCATTGAGCTACACTATAAATGAACACAGCCACTTTCCTTGACTTCTTTAGGACTAAATACACTTCTTTCCTTGGCTGCTCACAGTGGACTTTAGTGGGTCTTTCAGAGTAGTTACAATCATGATATAAACATACATTTAGGCAATTTTGAAAACACTTGATATAGGGACTAAAACACAGACTATAAAAACATCCTTTGTAGCACAGTATTTAATGGAAAAAAAAAAAAAAGAATCTCACAAATGCAACTATGTTAAACCTGCAATAAAAGAGTGGTTTAAAGCAACCAGAACTGGAATATCCAAAGTTAAGGGTAGAATGCCAATTCAAAGCCTCATTTTGTGCTAATTTGGCCTGCAGTTAAGAAGCCTTAGACTGCAAGCTGAAATTCCAACTGTGGCTTCAGTCCAAAGCCTGTTGAGGTCAATCAGAGTCCTCTGAGCATAGAAGCCTGATTCTTATTTCTTGCAAGTGCAAATCTCTTTGTAAAGCGGGGGGGGGGGGGGGGGGGGGGGTCTTTCTGCTGCTGCAGTTAAATTAAGAATCGGTTGCCAGCTATAAAATGCAAGTTAAAAATTTAATTTTTAGCCTTAACATTTGACGTTCCTTGACCTTTCTTCCTACTTCCAAAATAAAAGATAACCTGTTGTTTTCCAGATGAACTTTTTATCTGATGTGTGGCTTTTAAGCTGTACATCAGATTCTATTTGTACTCCAGATTGAACTGAAGTGTTCCTGTCTTGCTGTTTTTACTCTCTTACATGATACATAATGACTGTGTCATTTTCCATTGTATAAAGAATGCTGACAGTGTTTCGGTACAAAATATATTCTTAAAAATTATGATAATAAAAATCCAAGGGAAAGGTGCTTCTACATGAGGTATTTTGGATTTTTCTCCAGAAAATCCAGAAAAACAATTGTTTTGGAATGGTTCCAAAGTTGATGCAGGCAGAAGATGAATTGTGTTTGTAGAGAAATTTAGCACCCTCTGTGCTTAGTGCTTTCTCCAGCTGGACATCCAAAGCCAGGTTTGCTGATGCAGGGCCAGTGCCTGGGCCTGGCTTACTCGGCCAGTGGGAAATGTAAGTAGCACCATGACCCTACAGTAGCACAAACCCAGTGGGAATCTCCCTGACAGCCCACCAGTAGAGATTCCCCCTCCATGACTTTACTGTATCCCAGAAAAAGCATTTTGGCTGCCTTGCCTCACAGCCCCCACGTTTGTTCTCCCGCGGGGGCCCAGCGTAGCACCGTGCCTACACCAGGGATGCCAGAGGAAATTCAGTGCAGTGTCAGGGACATCCTGCCTTGCCCCTGCTCCCACCCAGTGTGCTGGGCACTCCCATTTGTTCCTGCTCCCGGAGTTTGTTGTCTGGGGAAAATGCTCTTTTGACCCTGATTCTGGTTTTGCCTTTGCATAACTCCACCACTTGATCCTGCCCTGTTGTGGTTTCTAAACCAGACTTCGAGGCAAGGGCTGTGAGTCCTCTTCTGATGGGTTATGGCTTGGCTGAGAGCTCCAGAAAGGGCAGAAAGTCACAGTTAAAGAAAGCTTCCACATCTATCTATCACCTGATTGGAAGCCTTTTTATTTTTCTTTTCCTCTTGGCACTACCAGGCAGTGGCAGGCAAAAAAAGGATGATGTCTGTATAACCAAGGGCTGTTACACCAGTAACTTACACTGGCTGATCATGTTAAGAAGGAACTGGAGAACACTTGCATGTGCAGTGTAAGTCAGAGAAAACTGAGGCCTTAATGATTTCTACTCAGTTGGACTTTGGGTCAATTCCAAATGTTTCAAATGGGAGACTGCGCTGCTTAATTTATACCTGAATTTTTTTAGTCTCCACTGTTTAGGGATTATTCATATCTTCGTTTTGGATGTAAGCCCTAATAGACATGAAATAAAGACTGTTTCCAAATTAGGCCAGGTTTATAAAATGTTTTTCAGAAGGGACAAGTAGTCTGTTAGCTTCTTGGAAGCTGCAATTCTCCAGGACTTCAGGAGTGAATGAACCAACCTTTGAAATCTTACGTGAAAATTTATAAGGCAAATATTTCCATGGTTTCCTCTGAATGAGGAAGTTGATTCTGCCATGAAAGGAGTCTCGAATGGGTAAAACCCATGTGCAGTAGAATCACTCAACTTAGCATAGCTTTATTTTTCCAAGGAGGAAAAAGCAAAGAAAAATACTACTAACCAAAAAAATTCACAACCAAATTATTTAGTTATGTTTGGAATTGGCTGTGATAAAGCTGATTTGACTAAAAAACCCCAAAAATAGGTTATTGCCTGCTCAGAAAGAGCCTTGAAATATTTCAGTGTCATGTGAGGTAGTCTGTCTAAACATTTTTCACACAAACACTTTTTCACAGGCAACTTGTTAAAACTGTTACAAAATACCTTCTTTTTGTGTCACAAGTGGAAATGTTTGCCCCACCTTGTAAGAACATTTTGTACTAAATATTCGTATGTTGTCTATGAGAACTTGCACTAACATATTATATTCTCCCTCCCCTCCCTGGCTAGTTTGAGCAGAGATAGGCGTAATATTGCTAAACCGGTTGAATGTGACATGTGCTTGAGTCCTAGCATCTTTCTCAAGGGCTGTTTTGAGTAAACAGCCTGAAAACAAAAGGGAGAGCCTGAATCACCATTCTGCTGTGCCAGCTTTCCACCCTTGTCACTCTCCTGCTGTGAGGCTGAGACTGAAGCCCAGAGATTTTCACGCAGGGAACAGCACTGAGATTTTTATCCTTGGCTTTGGAAATACTCACTGTGGAGGAAACAAGGCCAGAGTAGCCACAGCGCTCATCAGCTTGGTAGTGAGGTTGGGGTAGCATGATGTGCTGTAGTCCTAACAGAGCGGGAGTTCAGAGGGCATTAGTGGGCATTGCAGAGCCAGACAAGGGCACAGGCTGTAGAGATGTAGGGCAGCTTCCCAGGGATGGGCTTTTTCCACATTTTTAGCTGCTACCTTCTGCAACCCCCTACCAGAACGTGGCAAAAAACCAGCATTTCTTACAAGCTTGGACAGCATGGATTGGTTCATGTTCCTACTTGCCTGATGTAAAAGAGGTTCCCAAATAAATAACAGGAGAATCCAGGAGTAGCCGTGCCACTGAGGTATTTTTTTCTGCACTGACATTCAAGCAGTATATCTGATGTGGGGTTCATTTGGCCTCCTATCCACAGGAAGTGCTCCCCCTCAGAAAACTCTGGCACTGTTTTCTGCAATGAGGCTGCAAAGAGACCTTTCCATGCAGAGAACTGCAGAACAGCAATTCTGTTGAGCCAGTTAGCAACCTCCCAGCGCCCCTGGAGTTGACATGACAAGGTAAAGAACAAGAGTCAGGGGCTGAGGGCAGCCTCAAATGCCCATTGTGATAAACACAGGTAAGGAAGAAAAGCTTACACCAGTGTAGGAACAGTAAGTGACCTGGTAAGGGTTTTTGTAATTGTGGCATTGTTCTGATTTTCTCACATGGATCAGAAAGCACACAGGTGAAAGTCACTTTGCAATGAATGGTGAGCAGAGTTAAAACCAAGGCCAATCCAAACAGGGAATAAAAAAATGAGCCGCAGACGCCCTATCTGGCTTTGATACACCCTCCCAACTCCTCCCAGCAATCACTGCTGCTATGAACATAGACAATTACTACAACAAGGAGATTCAGCAGCATGTGCAAGATCAAAATAATAAACTCTACTCTGCCGCAGGTCCTCCCTAGCTCCTGTTGCTAGGCCTCTTCATCTGTCTGTCAACAAATAACTACGTCCTTCTGCTTTTAAAATCCATGTCAAAACTCTCTTTGACTTCCATGGAAATATGTCCCTAAGAAAAGAGTTATTTCTAGCTCTTACTCTCCAGTTATTTTCAGCTGGGATATACTCTAAAACTGAGTTTATTTTTAAGTGTGAATAGAGGACTATTTCTGACTGCTTTATACATTGGATAGAGTCAACAGGAAGCACAACCTCTCTCTGCTGCAGGAGCACTGGTTTCACAGTTTGCTGGTGAAATGTCTTGTATTCATTACCTTCTGATTTTAAAAAGTGAGAGTGTGCACAAAATGACCGGGCAATAACAGTAATATGTATCATTCACCACAGATCTATTTTTATGTGTTGTGCTGATTTCATAATGAACTTTTAATAACAATAAAACATGAAGTCTTCACTGGGTTGTTCTGCCTTTTATCTGAACTATCAATGCTCATTACATACCCTCTTGACTTCTTTAACTTCTGGCTTTTTTATCTCCTGATTGTTTTTCAGACTCTTTTCCTCATTAGAGTGCAGTGTGAAACTTTAGAATGAGACTTGCAGCTTTGGTGGCAGCTTGAGTAAAACTGCTTTACAGTTTAAAAGCACCATACAGAACAATCAAATAACTTCATTAGAGGAAAGAACAGCTTGCTGACTCTTGCAAGACTCCTGCTGACATCACTGGGCACTGTAAGTTAGGAGGCACAATTCAGGAGTTAGCAGGCACAATTCAGGCCTCAGAGCCAGGCTATGAGACACAGGTCACTGATCCCTTCTGCACAGGGTAAAACAGCAGTGTAACTCACATGTGTGTTTCAGCTCACTCTGCTGGGGCTGGATTCATTGGCGGGTGTTACAGGGTGAGTAAAACCACCAGGTCAGCTCCAGAGGGACTCTATTATGAGATCCAGTGTTTCACTTGTTGGTGTCACCTTGACTAAAGTTCGCATTGGCCTGACTGACTGCAAGAGGGAACTTCAAGGCCTCAGCTTCTCTCAGTTAAAGTTATTGGGAAAATTCAGTGTGAACTATGTGGGTAAGGGTTATGCCCTACATCCTGTCATGGCTGCAAAACACAGGGGAGGTTTTCTGAGGGAAACCTCAAAACTGAAACAGTACTAAAGCAGCGGATGAACAGGATTTAAATACAGCTAGTTCTGTGTTTTTTCTCCCAATAAAATGACTGATAGAGATGCTGCATGGGAAGTTCATCCTAGCTCTAAGCCATGAGTATTAATATGTAGCTATCCCTGTGCAAAGCCAGCCAGAGACCAGCCCTCTGTTTACTGCACACAACCCTAAGAAGGAATATGTTGATATCTTAAAAATCTGTCATAAAACACATTTGGTAACCTCAATGCAGACCAGAAACAGCTGTGAATGGTATAAAAGCATCATCTAGTCCCCACCAGACAGCAGAAGCACAGCACTTGCAGAAATGCCTGGGGAAATTTTCAGAATGGGGAATATACACTAAATGCCACCACTTGCATGGGCTAACTCCTGCGAGGCCCTTGGAATGCTCTCGTTTGATCTGTAATACTAAAGTAAACTACAGGCATGTTTTGTGGGGAAGGGAAGGGGTCAGGAGGACACCTGATGTAGCAAGAGCCACGTGTACTCTCCCATTCAGACACCTCACAGCTGGGCCTTATTTTGGTGGAGTCTTTCTCAGCTTCAAGTGAAGTCAATTCATGTCGAGAGATTTGCTCACAGAAATATCATGAATATGACTCTTTGCTAGCACAGCACTTGACTTTATTTTTAAATTATGACTTCCACCACTTTTCTAAGAATAGAGACTGGCTCTGAAACACCACGTCAGCTCCATCATTCTTCAAAAGTTACACATTTCTTATCCTGTTGAGGTTTTGAGGCTTTGGTTTCCTCACTGGTGCCTTGCTAGACCAGGGCTGTGATGCCAGGAGGGGTCATTCTGTGAAAGACCCCGAGAAGGAGGTGTCTTTCAGCAGCTCTCTTCCCAGCAGGCAGAAGGAGACCTGCTACTCTCTCTCAGGAGTAAAAAGCAACAGCAAACCAGAGCTATGCTGACTCCTGGTTGGCAGAGCAGGGCTTCCTTGTGACTCTGAAAGGCAGGAACAAAAGCCTGGTTAATCAGAAAAACTCCTCTGAAGCTGAACAGTAGGTCTAAGCAGCAGAGAAAGGGAGGATTTCAGTATTAAGCAATCTGATACTAACAGCAGAGCCATGGGCTGGAGTTGCTTCGATGGAGCAGAGAAGCAAAGCTCCATTCTTGTGGAGCAGCCTCTTGCCAAGTGTGGATGGAGATGCTGGAGGTTTTTGACAGTGCCCAGTGGCCCAGCGGTTTTGCCTGGCTCCAAAAACCCCTTTGATGGGCAAAAAGCCAGTGCTGACAGTACTGTAATGTATGACAAGCTCCAGTAGCAGCTCCAGCACTGCATGCTCCAAGAGGCAGAGAGGATTCTTTCCTGGCTGCTCTCTAAGAAATTTTCTGTTCAGTGGGAAAGATAGTGGCTGTCTAAGAGAAATCCAGACTAGAACCAAGGACAGAGTATGGCTCTAGGTAGAAAAAACACTCTCGGTAAAGTAACAGAATCACTGCAACCTCCAGGGGAAAAGTGTTTTAATCTAAAAGTACAAAGGCTACAGCAAGGATAGAGTGGTTCCTTTTACACCCCAGTTTTGGAAGAAAGACACGGTGAGCTACAGTGGCTATTAAACAGAATCTGAGGGGCAAAACTGGGAGCAGCTTTGGATTATTTTGTGAGTGCAGACATCCATTCCCCTCCATTTCCACTGCCTTTCCTCAGGGGTGGCCAGACCTCTCCCTGTGAGAGAACCCTGGCTGGAAATCCCACTGCCAGGAGAACTCTGCTGTGGCTTCAGACCTTTATGTGTCTCCTAACAGACACCGACCAAGGTGTACTTTATTTAGCACTGCTCGCTGAACAACTTCAAAGGGCTGACAAAATCTAAAATTAGTGTTAATTCATGAATGCCCCTTGCCATTTCTAACATTATTGCTCTTATTCTATGGGCTGAGAGAGGGAGGAACAGAGATGCAACAGCCATTATTCAGCAGTCAGTGCTGTAATTGGGAATAGACTGATTTCCACACAATGTCTCATCACTGTGACTTTTGGCTACAACACTGAAGTTCGGGCTCCCAAGCCCCTTCCTTTGCTCACCAGGCAGACATTATTTGGACAAAATACACAATGGTAAGGTTGAGTAAGGCTGTACCCAGAGTAGCTCCTCTGGGATCAGAGGCAGTATTTGTAATGCAAAATCCTCCCAAAATATGACTTTTTATAATAGTAAAAATGAATGTCATTCTGTCAATTTTTTTTGCAGCCTTCACTGATTCACAGTGCTTTCAACTGCCATTTAAATAATGCAGAAGAGGAGATAGAATAAGATCAGGGAGTTTGCTGCACCTTAAATTTAAAAGATGGTGTGCACACATGTTTTCCTAGACAAAATACAGCAATCACAACCTGAGTGATGCAAAATCTCTTTCTGTTTTTGTGGAAGTACACTGATAGCAACAGAGCACCTGCTAGAGTAGGAGCTGGTTTCAGGTTCCCATGATAAACCTTACCACTTTGAGCTACTCTAAAGGTGCTCTCAAGCAAAATAACAGGATTTTATTTAGCAAAGGGAAGCACATGATACTTTTAATGCAATGTAAAGCTGAAGCTATGATAATGCAGGCTAGAAGATGATGGTTTTAAGTGAAAGGGAAATTAGCTGTAATTATAATTGTTGTAGTCTTTATGTATTGCCAACTGTATTGATTACCTTCTTCCTGTGTGTGACTGGCAACTAGGGAACACGATCCATTACCTCATGCTAGTGTTGGAGAGCAGCAAAGATTGGTGTTTTTTTAGAAACAAGATTCCCACAGTGTAATTGTAGCAACTGGGTGATCATATGCATGCATATTAAAATACCAACAGATGAATTCCTGGATGGTACCAGCAAACTTTTCACTTTTTGGGATAGGAGGAAAGGGCAGGAATGCACAGCTCAGAAATTCAACAACTGCAAGCACAGCGGTTTTACCACTGAGAGTGTCCTCTGAGTGCTGTGGGGTTCATATTGACCAGTCTGAAAGGGAAGCTGTGAAAAGGCTGAATCTTTTCCTTTTCCTTTTTATCCTTCTCCTTTTCCTTTTCTTCCTTTTCCTTTTTTCCTTTTCCTTTTCCTTTTCCTTTTCCTTTTCCTTTTCCTTTTCCTTTGGAGAAGATTTGAGGTCAGAGGGCCCCTATGTCTCCTGTCTTACCTGACCCCATTACACAGGAAATTATCTCTGTACCAGTACAGACAACTGATGGCCACCTCTGGGCATCCTTCAAGGGCTCAGCCCTGGGTCTCAGCTCCCAGCAGGCAGTGTTTGGGGTGCCCATGTTGCACAGCCAAGCAAGGTGCAGAGGTTCCTGGCTCACTAAGCCTCACCAGGACTGCAGAAATGCAAGGCTTATTGCTGGGAACAAAACTGTACAGGTGTGGACAGACAGCTGGGAGGCCCAAATTGACTGTAAACAAAGTTGTTTTGTGAGGCAACCAGGAGCTGCCTGTGCAGGGCTAAAGTGTAGCAGCATCTGTGGGGAACTTACAGGTCTCATAAAGCATTTATATATCTCATGTCAGAGAAGCTGTTCCAGACTCTCTGGGAATTAATCAGCCAGGTTAACACTCCTGCCATTGAGCTGGTTTAGACAGGATTTGTACAGGAACAGGAGAGGTCTGAAACTTTCCACTAAGAGCCAACCCAAGCGCCTGCAAGTAGAGCAGAATGTGAGTTCACTTGTGGAAGAAATAATTAAGTACACTTGCAGCATTCAGCAGTCACTAGAGTACCGTCAGAATGCCGGAATTCAAGACTGTTACGGAATCCAATATAAATAAACTGATGGTCACAGACCACCACAGGAGCATTGTGGCTGTTACACTTCATAATACTGGCAATGCAAATAGCTCCAAGGCTTTGGTTGTGTTAACTGGAATGTGTTTTGAAGGACAGCACAAGCGATCCTGTGGCAGATACCTATAGAATAGCTGACCTCAGAAGCCCATTCAATAATCCTGAAATTTGTATTTTTATCACTGCAATTGCAGTTGGTGTTGGGGGTTATTTAATGCCTGACCTTTTGCAGGATCCTGTTACATTTACGCATGTTGATATTGTTCAGGAATGGCAACATACTACATGCAAAGAAAATCCCTGTCTGCCTTCGATGTACCACTCTTTTGTCTCATGTTTATATGCCCTTTCATCCTCTAAGAGGTGGCCAAATAAAGAGAAGACCATAACCTAACTTCATAGTATCACTTAGCTTTTTTTACACTTTTATCATGTTTATTATCACCTTTTTCAAGGTATACAGACTTTTTCAACTTAATGATCAACTAATAAACTGGAAACTTTCCTAAAAGATGTCTTCAATCCACACTGTAAGAATTAACAGTCACCAGAATCAAAGTAAATTGCAGGTGGTGGAGAATTGCCTAACATCCTGATGTAAAGGTAAGATAAAGGCCAGATCTGGGGATGTAGTGCAACATGAAATCCAAATGTACAGACTTTGCATTTCAAGTTTTATCTTCATGTCAGAAAAGCCTCTAATTATGCTGAAATGTGTGCTTTCAAGCTTTCCTACACCTGCCTTAAGAAAAGTTCCCCCACCCCAAGCTGACTGTAGCCAATGACTCCTTCCATGTCTTTTTCTCCCCACAAGGCATTTTAGACAGTGAATCTACATAGCCACATCACCAGAACAAACAGACCTCCACCTCCTCAGCCTGTTCCCACCTGCCTCTGGCCAGCCTCCAGAAAATTCTCTGTGTCTTCCTTTAGGTTAAAGCCATCTTCTTCTACCTGCAGTGCTGGAAGGGAGTAGCCAGACCTGGCCTTTCAGAGCATAATGCTCCATGGAGAACATCTTGTTCTGGAGAGGGCATGGCAGGAAGAAACATCCTTCATAACATTCGGGGTGATGTGAGCCAGGTTTCAAATGAGAGGTCACAGCTTTCACTGCCAGAGACTGCCACCCATCTTGGGCATGTAGCAGGCTCCATTTGCCATCTTCTGAGCTGCTTAGTTTAGACCTCAAAGAGACCCACAGGGAGATCCTGGTTACCTTCCCAGGTGAACTGCCACATGGGGCCATGAAGCCACAGGCTGTGCTGGTTGGCTTGCAGGTCTAGATGAGCATGCCAGTGCCTCCTCAGCAACGTGTAACCATAGACACAAACACAATTACACACACATTTATTGGGAGAAGGTGGTAGAGTGACTCCAACATGTGTCAACAGCTCTGTGGGGTGGGGATTTAAAAGTGCTATTTGGTGCAATAAACACTGGTGCTTAATACACAATTTTCTGCAAAGACACTCTTTTTAAAAATTTTTTGCATAGGTGACCAGAGTGACTACATTAATGGGAAAAGTGGAAGCCTTTCTAGCCTTTCAGTGGGTGAGTAGTAGCTCAGACTGCAGGGGTATTTATGTCGCCTTCTGCAGCATCTAATTTCAGCTGTGGTAATTCAGTCTGGTCTCTGTGAGTTCCCTATACAGGCAGTGGAAAGAGAGATGTTTCTCCAGAGGATGATTTAGCAGGGATAATTTTGATGCCCTGAATGGTTTTCTAGAGGCCTTAGCTCCAGTGATTATAAAGGAACCTTGAAGACACTCACTTCCTACCAAACACCTAAATGTTGATGCCTGATCTCCTTTTTACACACATATACATCCTGTGTTTGAAGTTTAAAAACCAAATAAACCAGATATGGAAACAGTAGACCAGAGATAGGTGACTCCAGGTGTTTCCTTAAGTACCTAATAGCAAAGAAACTACTACCCTAGGAAAGTGAAAACCAGCAGAAGCTTCCAGTACTGAAGGCAGAGGGAGGGTTATGCATAACTAACAAAATAAAGAAGACACTTGCAATTTTGCTTCCACAGAGGGTCACCTAAACTGCCAGGCTTGGAAAAAGATCTGACTATAAAGCCCTTGAAGAAGCCAAGACACTTAGGGCGTGCCTGCAACAACATCCCACTTTAGCATTCCACAGGCAATGCAAGCATCTTCTACAAACAGGAGTAGGAAACAACACACTCTATCAACTAGAAATGCTAATGACATGGGATGGGCTCTATAAACATGTGACCTTTATTTACTTTTAATTCTTTTCTATATTGCTGAGAGCAGAGTTTCTTGTTAGCAAGATCCAAAGTAATTGTTGGTTACAGGAACTTTAAGTGGCTTACAAGCAGGTCCTGCATTGCCAGAAACAGGTGGCGATAGGAAAGCACTGTGTGTCTCCCCTTCCACTGAAAGTAAAGCCAGATAAAGCAGAACTGTGTTTCAAGAGAGTAGATTTATCACTTTTCTTAAACTGAACAGGGCAATTTTTTTCACTGTCCTTTTTGAACTGTCCAGCACTGACACATGTAGGAAGACACAGAACAATGCCTCCTTGGAATTCAAAATATGCAATAGCTCTTGGCTGGGGAGTTTACTTATAAACAGCACCAGAAATGCCAAATGTCCCAGTACTGAACCTTCACTCCTTGGTGGTCTCCTACGCTTGAATGTAGAGGAAACAATGCTGGTACTCCACAGGTGCTGAGGAGGCTACAGCAGCAAACAAATCCGACCTGATCTGCTTTGGGTTGCCAGTTTTGTGCCTCACAATGTTTTCATAGAACCACAGAATCATAGAATATGCTGATTTGGAAGGGACACATCAGGATCATAATTTCCAACTCCTGGCCCTGGACAGGTCACCACAAGAGTCACACCCTGTGCTTGAGTGCGTTGTACAAACACTTCTTGAATTCTGTCAGACTTGGTGCAGTGACCACTGCCCTGGGGAGCCTGTTCCAGTGCCCAACCACTCTCTGGATGAAGAACATTTTCCTGATATCCAACATAAACCTCTCCCATACCTGCTTCATGCCATTTCCTGAAGTCCTGTCACTGGTCATGAGAGTGAAGAGATCAGTGCCTGACCCTCTGCTGCCCCTTGTGAGGATGGTGAAGGCCCAAGTTAGGTCTTCCCTCTTCTTCAGGAACAGACCAAGTGACCTCAGCCACTCCCCAAAAGGCTTCCCCTCAAGGCCCTTCACCATCTTCATAGCCCTTCTTTGGACACGCTAGAATAGATCAATATATTTTTTATGTAGTGGTGTCCCAAACTGCACACAGAGCTCGAGGTGAGGCTGCACCAGTGCAGGGCAGAGCTAGACAATCCCATCCCTTGACTCCAAAAGGGCTGAATGCCAGGGATGGGAGAATGATCCCTACCTACACAAAGCCTGATTCAGCCTCATGGGTGTTTCAGAGTGCTTTGCCAAAATATACATATGGCAGATATTAAGTGATGAGCTCTGGGGGAATGGGACACAAAGCACTTGTTGGGCTCAGTCTCAGGTCACACCAATGCTGAGTGTGAGTGTGCTCACCCTCCTGTAAGGCTGGGGCGTTTACAAAGGGTGGGGAATGGGCAGAGTGCCTGCAAACAGAAAGGGACAGGCCTGTGGCTCTGCACAGAGACAACACCCCTCCAGCTGTTTATTTAGCTGCAGCCAGAATGCATCCTATTCCACAAATCTGCTGGCACACAGGAAAAAACCATGGGATTGAAACCCCTTGCTCAGCAGATGCAGGACACAGCCTTTTTACTTTCTAAGACAATATTTTCATATGCAGTCTTAGCTAAACTCAGGAGTCCTGGTGTGTTCTAACTCGCTTTAAGTTCCTTGTCCACTTTGTCCAGCTAAAGACTGAGCAAATATTTGGGACTATGGCCTCTCAACAGAGGGACAATGATGTTTTGTTAAACCTGAAGGCTTCAGACATACAACACTTTGAATTTACAAACTTTTTTATTGCTAGTGGGGTTCAGGATGGTGAGGTCTTTGGAGCATAGAGAATCAGTGCTGGAATTTTTTTAAATTTTTTTTTTTTTTTACTTCTACCTATTTTATAGTCTACATGCCAGGATAATTCATTTTAATACTCCCCAGTGAATTAAGGAGAAAACCCTCAGATTGCTAATCAGGTAAAAATACTAAACTATAGGCAAAGATCTAGGCAAGGGTGATCCTACCCTGACAGAGTGACAGCACTAAAGATGTAATTTAAAGGTAATGGAAGGAATTTAAAGGAATGGAATTTCAAGTCAAAGGACTTGGACACAGTCTTCTCAGTTTTAATTGCAGCTGGCTGCTCTGCAGGATCCTCTGGAAGAATCTTGCAGGGGAGCAGCCCAGTAGCTGTAAAAGACCAGGCATCAAAGTCTCAGAGAAAACAATCTTCATGCAGACAAACAATATTAATCATCAAAAAAATCAGGCACCTCTTTTCTTTCTGTCCTTTGCAAGAAAAGTGCAAATACATACAGGAAGACACATAGAAATTTATGCCTGATCTTCAAAATTATTTCAACACCGGCTCCAAAGCCTCTATGTGTGTTAGGCAGAAATCAACACAGCTTGTTGCTTTCTACCAATAGAGGAACTTACCAGCTACAATGCCTTGGGAGACCCCTCTGTTCTAGCAAGCATTTCCTTCTTAAAAACAGTGATTCTGGTTTTTCATTGCTCAGCAATACCAGTGCAATGGGAAGCACAATGAGCACCTTTGTGCACCACTGAAAGTCCTGTGGTGGTCATGCTTGCTTCCTGAGAAGTAAAATGGTTGAATTCAACATTAAGGTGTTAGATCAGCCTAAAAGAATTCATGGGAATACAACTGGTTCTCGGAAGTTCACACAAATGCTGTATCTTTCCCAAACGCTAGCTGACACAACTGCAGAGATAATTTCCTCTTCTTCATGGAACTCACTCATTCAGTATCATAACTTTTGACTTCCAAGAGAAACTTGGAGACCCCTGCAGAGGCTTATGCGGGCCCAGCATTAGACTGGGGTCCAATACAGCTCTGACCTACTCCTATCTGCTCCCTCTTCCCAGTTCCAGTGCAGAAAAAGAAATGGTGAGATGCAGCTCAGGGTGTAACAGTCCAGCCTATCCCACAAAGAACCTGACACTTCTTACACATGGAGGTTTCCCACAGGCAAGAATGAGCCTTGAAAAGCTATAGAGATAAGTTTATAATGCAGTGATGACTCCTTCTATACAATAAAGAGAGCAAAGCACACCACAGGTAGTTAACTGCACCAGGCCCTGGGGCACGCTTGCAGCTGTGCGATGCAACCAGAACCCCTTAGAAAGCAGAGAAATAACAAGGTAATAATTGTGAAAGGAGAAGAAACCTATCTGTTCTGCTCTTAAACTGAATTAAAGGCATCACAATAGTGTGCAGAATCTGACTTAGGAGAAACTGGTCTGTCTCTGTAAAAGCAAACCAGCTCCAAGGCAAACCCGAGTAGGGGTTATCACTCTGGTTTTCTTCCATATAGCACAGGGCTGTAGTTCTGCCTGCCTGTATCTCTGTCAGATTGAGAAAGGGGGACTCTCCAGAGTAGAGTGCCCTAGCTGGTAAGGGTGTACAAACTGCCAGTCAAAATCAGAGGTGTGTAACTAGCCCAGGCCTCTCTGAAGGCACAGCCTGTACGATAATTTAAGCATGTCTTGATAGTGTAGAACTACAGAGTGGAAAAATCTTCTGTGTGTAACCTGCTGTAAAATTGCATCTGAAGACATTTATACAGAAGAAAGATCAGAAGACCCATGGCTCAGCAGCCATGAAGTAGATACACCATCCATCCCTGGCTGGCTGGCCACGAGCAAGAGAAGAACAGGCCAGTTTGTGATAGCTACCCCAGCACGTTCACTCTACATCTTCCTCACCCCTGAAGCAACTTTGCAAAGGGCCATCTGATAGTAATTGGTTTCCATCAGCACAATTCATGCAAAATGATCCCAGAAGGTAAAAGAGGACACACTTGTGGGGGGCAGTCATGCACTAAAATGCCTACATTATTTTTGAACAGAAGTTGGTTCATGTTCCACCACCTCTTTGAATAAGAGGAACCAAGCATTTGACTGGTGGGAGATCTCTGCAGTGCTCCTGGAACTCCTTCCTGCTCCACATGAGGATATGCACAGGAGTCTTTGCTCCTCAAAAAACCCAGGCTATTGCCAACAGGTTTTGTACCAAGAATTAATTGCTGTTCAGAGAACTGTGAATGATCCCATAAACAGCAGCATTTAAGACAGGCTGCCAAGGAGCTAGAGTCCTGATTCTGGGACATAACCACATGCCTAGCAAGGGTCACAAGCCTTGGCCTCTCCACAGAGGAGAACTTGTTGGAAACTCCATCCAATATGAAGCAGTAGTATATACCCAGCATAAGAACAGTGAGTTGCTAAGCATATGTTCTCTGCCCACAGGATGTCTTGCCAAAGAAGACAAGGCCATTTGCAGCAAAATATGGATAAATATGGATAAAATATGGATTGTGGCCAAATTTGGAAATAATTATGTCTCCCCTGCTCCGACAACATTCCACAAATGGGCAATTGGCTCAATGCCATTTCTATGCAAACCAATTGGGGGTTGCCATCAGTCATTCATTTAAGTCCACTGAACTGCTGACCTATGTCTGACCAAACAGACAGAAAAGACCCTACATTATAAACAATGTGGCCTACATTATAAACAATTCAATAAATGCAGGGAAATCGAGACAAAAGATTCTCCTTCAAAATATCAGCTTGGTGATCAGCTTGTGCTGAGAATTGAGGCTCCTTGCAAGAAGCACCAGACCCAATAAATTGAAAGATTTATTATGTGTATTACACTTTCTTTCACCTCAGTAGTTAAAAACTGAAAACTCTGAGCCAAATTCACTGCTAATGCAGCCTTTGAGTTCAGTAAGTTTAGAAATGGAGTGAAAGGGAGCACTCACTGCTCCCTTGATATGCCACAGGCTGCCCTTAGACTGTGTGTTTGGTGCAGAGATGCAGAGAACGGTGAGGAAGAGACACATCCTGGCAAGGACTCCTGCAGACCACATCAGTGACTCCATGTAAGCCTGATGGGATCATATTTGCTTCCCACAACCAAGAAGCTGACTCAGAGGCATCCTTTTCCCAGTGCTAAAACCCAGTAAGCCACGATTTAGAAAGAGGGGCCTAATGAATTTAAACAGATTGCTCAGGTACTTGGATTTACCTAATCTCATCTTTCCTAGCTCTCTTCATGGAAATAGAGCTGGTTCAGCTGCTCTCCAGAGATCTCTGACTGATTGTGGCTAGAGAAGGGGTGGAGCTTGGACTTTTCATCTCCTCATCTGCCCCACTGTCTGAGCTTATCTGTGCCATCTTGCTGTTTCCCTCCCTGACTTGTTCCCCACACTCCTCTCTGCCTGCTCCTTCCTCCACTCAGCCTGTTCTTGGTACAAATGTCAGGTGTTCACCCCCTCTTATTTCTGCTTGTGAGACAACAATGGAATGACACAGAGACCAACAGATTCCTCCATCTGAGGGTCTCACCCTGACTGCAGGTGCAAAGGTTGTTGTATGCAGGACCCCAGCAGCTGGGGCTGACATTCTGTTAGCATTCAAACACATTTTAGCTCCCTGGAGCATGGTATTTCCTCTCCTGATTCTGTCTTCTTGTTTATGATGATGACCTTATCAGGTAGTTTAGGGTCAGATATGGCCAATCTCACACATGCCTTGTGCAAGAGCTTTCAAGGAAGCAACACTTTTTTTTTCTGAGATTTAGCCTTCTTATGTGCCTACATCCCAGATGCTTTGCATCTCAATTAATGTAGATCAAGAAAGCAAACCTATTGCAGAAAAATATGACAGAGGATAAAATTGGAATATATGGCTCAGAAACAAGGCATCAGATATAAGTCTGAAAGACAATGAGATGGATTTTGACAAATACCTATGAAAGAGAACACTTCCCTTGCACAGCAGTTGCATTTGAGACGTAAGTTGTCATTAACCCAGAAAAACCTCTGCCATTTCCATTTTAAAACCTGGAGCTGAATGTTACTATCACTTGTGTTTAATGGACATTTTGCCATTCACTGTAGAAATGAAAGGACGTGACCTTTGCACAAAAATTCTCAAATTACTTTTGTTGATAAGAATCACTGCCAGTGACACAACAATTGTTTATTAGGAAAACTTAATAAAAACATCTGAACCTGACACCTTAATTTCAGGGACTGTGTTGACATATAGAAGTGAAATGAACTTGTGTGACTAAAACAGGATATTGCAGGTCTTCTTAAGTACATTTTAAAAAAAACCCAAAAAACTGTAGAGGTAAGTTTCAATGCTCCTAAAGCTCAAAAAAAGGCAACCAAACAAAATATCCCCAGATATTTTAGAAATGAAAATGTCTTCAAATAGATGTTGATGGAGAATACAGGAATGTATACTACTACCCTGCACAGCTTGGTATGCAAGAGACTGCTGTCATAGTGCCTATTACACACACAGCATGACTAGTTTGTACCTTGGAATTTCCTATCAGCTGATCTTCAGGGATGTTGGAGGCCCTTGACTCCTGCCTCACAGAAAGGAACTGACACACCAGGGAGGAGAACGACTTTGGAAACCATCTCACCTTTGCCCAGTAAATGAATGAGACCACTAAAACAGAAAAATGATCTTAACCACTTTCAAGCACTTTTCATCTTAAATGTAAAAAGCTCACAAGCCATGCCTATTAAAGGCAAGGGACCATCTTGAAATGAATATTTTTGATTTCTTTTCTTATGGGCTTTCTGTATTTAGAGCCTGCACTTTAAAACCCCCCAAAACAAAAACAAAACAAAACAAAACAAAACAAAACAAAAAAAACAAACAAACAAAAAAAACCCTCCCCAAAAAAACAAACAAAAAACCCCAAACCAAACAAACAAACAAACAAAAAAAACCAAATAAACCCACAAACAAACAAAACAAAACAAAACAAAACCAACAACAAAAACAACAAAAATACCCAGCCAACAAGAACCAAACCAAAACAATTAGTTGCACTGGAAAGCTTTGCTACCGTGGGCTCTAGAAGTCTTGCTTTCCTGCTCACAGCTGAGGTACTCAATACCATCTTCTAGGAGAAGTAGGTATGGTCAGACCCTGGATTGGTTATGGACTCTGCTGACAAGCCTTGCCACCAGTTATACTTACATTCACTAAAATACACTTTGCACACCTTGCTGATGAGTTATGTGTGCAAATATGTTGAGGCCAGTGTACATGTAGTATTGCCACACTGAAGTCATTAACCTGTGCCACTTGGAGGATGTGGTCTAGGCCACAGCAGCTAAAATGGGGTTCTTTAGACATTCATGATCTGGTTAATCCACCGTGTAGCCCTCATAGGGCAAGAATGTGAGCCTTCATCTTCATTAGGTGCTCCAAATCAGCTGCAAATGTGGTCAAGGCTCAGAAAGGAGTTCTTTAAAAGAAACACACNTCTCTCCCTTCCCCGCTGAATGGTGAATCATTTTAATTTTGTTTTCCCCTCCTTTCTTGGAAGTAGAAAAAAAAAAAAAAAAAAAAAAAAAAAAAAAAAAAAAAAAAAAAGCCACAACCCCCCACTCCCCCAAAAAACCCACAACCCTCCCAACAAACACTGCTGAGTGTCAATAACCATATTCTTGCCCAAATAAGCCTGAGCCAAAACCCAAAGGACCTACATTCAGATGCAGGAGACTTCTCAAATAGTTGCCATTTCATCTGTTTTCTGTAGCTACGCTGGGTTCTTTGCAGTAAATACATTCAGGCCTGTCTAAGGACAATTCTGGAATTGTTAATGGCTTGGTAATCACAAGAGAATGGGCTGCTGATATAGCAATGTCTTCTCTCTTTTGTACTATAACTCCAGGAAAGATATCCAGCGAGACTTGTGAAAAGTTGCAACAAACCTGCACTCCACCAAACAGAATACTTGTATGTTGCATCTGAAACAAACATTACAATGTTTTATATTTTATGGCCTTGCAACTAGAACAGAATGGAGACAGTCCCTTGCTTGAGGAGCTGGGAAAAGCTAAACGACCTTTGCTGGATCCCCAGAACCAGAGAAAGCAGTGCCTGGTCATTCTGCGTGCCCAGAGGTGTGTGCTAAAGGGAGCAGCAGTGATGCAGAAGATGTGGGCAGCTTGCAGACCCGGATGGGCTCTTCACAAGGGGTCTCTGATGCAGCTGGCTGATGCCCTGGGGCCAAGAGAGGCACTTTTGGCTCCCTCAACTCTAACACAGATGAGAGCCCTGCACTGCCCTGGGGAGGAGCCGGGCACTCTGCACTGATTCGGGATGGAGCTCAAGGCATCAACCACCCCCTCAAAGAAACAAGTATCCATTGCTCTTAGGTCTGTTTTACCATCTTTCCATACCAAAGGACAGTGCGGCTTAGTGACAGGCTGCTTTATCTCTGCTCAGCTGCAGCTTTAACTCAGCTAACAGTAACTGCAGAATTTTTCTTTTATTGACTGATGCCCATTTAGAAGCCAGCAGAAAGCACGTATTATTCATTCAGCTAGCTTGCATAATGCCCACCTTATGAAACCACAGCCACAAAAAAATTTCATATAAAGCTTTTGAGGTTGATTGGTGAATTCAGTCAGAAAATACCTTTCTGCTTGATAATGCAGTAGTAGAGGTTATTTCAGCTATAAGGGTCTGAGATAAATGCCATTTTACTGAATTTAAAACATTTCAGAGAAATGTGCCGATTCAGTTTCGTGTCAGAATGAAAAAAAGTCAAAACACTCTGTGAAGATTAATTGCAATGATTTCGCAGAATATTAGAATCATAGAATATGCTGAGTTGGAAGGGACACATCAGGATGATTGAGTTCCAGCTCCTGGCTCTGCACATGACATCCCAACCATCACACCATGTGCCTGAGAGACTTGTCCAAATGTTTCTTGAACTCTGCCAGGCTTTGTGGCATGACCACTTCTCTGAGGAGCCTGTTCCTGTGCCCAGCCACCCTCTGGGAGAAAAAACTGCTCCTAATATCCAATCTAAACATCCCTCAATTCAACTTTAGGTCGTTTCCTCAACTCCTGTCACTGGTCACCAGCAGAGATTCATGCTGCCCCTCTGCTGCCCCCCAGGGAGGATGTTGAAGACCCCACAGAGGTTTCCCCTCAGTCTCCTCTTCTCCAGGCTGGACAGACCAAGTGACCTCAGCTGCTCCTCACACGGCTTCCACTCAAGACCGTTCACCATCCTTGTGGACATTCTCTAATACAGATTGATGTCTTTTTTATGTTTGTAGCACCCAAAACTGCCCCCAGCACTCGAGGTGAGGCTGCCCCAGAGCAGAGCAGAGCAGAGGGGACAATCCCCTCCCTTGCCTGACTGGTGATGCTGAGCCTGATGCCCCCCAGGACAGGGATGTCCCTCCTGGCTGCCAGGGCACTGCTGCCCCCCCCCCCACTGGCCATCAGCCAGGATCCCCAGGGCCCTTTCCATGGCACGGCTCTCCAGCCTCTCATTCCCCAGTCTGTACATCCAGGGCTGCCCCATCCCAGGTGCAGAATCTGGCACTTGCCCTTATTAAAATTCACATGATTGGTGATTGTCCTTATCTCTAATTTATCAAGATCTCTCTGCAGGGCCTTTCTGGCCCCAAGGGAGTCAACAGCTCATCCCAATTTATTGATATCAGCAAGCTTACTTGGTATTCCCTTGAGTCCTGCACCCAAGGTGGTAAAAAAGATGTTGAAGAGCACTTGGCCAAGGACAGAGCCAATAGCAGAAATGAAAGCATTTGGCATTAATGACATTAAATTATATGGTAGGTTAAAAGACCATTTTAAATCCACTCTATGGACAATATAAAATCTTTAAATGTCTGCTTTTATTGTGAATTAAAAAAAAAAAAAAAAAAAAAGGATGATAATTTCCCAGGACACTGACTATCTAATTTCTGATCAGTAGTGTTGCCAGACACAGTAGAGAGGGAAGCACACTGCCTGAATTTTGTGGACTTATCTAGCCTTTGATTATAGCAAGTTTCTTCCTCACGCAGTGGGGAAGCCAGAAAAAGCTTGCACTGCCAGGAGCCATGTTGTATTGTATGTATTTTTGAAATTAAATAGAAAAAAATAAAAAAGAACTGCACTATTCACTAGCAGCAGTACCTTCCGAAAGATTTTCTGCACCACACGACACAATATATGGTACAGCTTATATAAAACTAAAATTTGCACTCAGGAGCCATGTTGTAGTCTTCAAAATGAGAAATAAAACCTATTTTTTTTTTCTCCACAAATACTACATACTCTTCTTTTTTTTTTTTTTTTTTTTTTTTTTNTTTTTTTTTTTTTGAGAATTATGAATGACTAAGTTTTATGAAGGACATGGATGTAGACCATAGCAACTTCTTTCCGCCATCCTCAATTCCCAAACCAGGAGGAGGGTCTGAGCCTCCAGACCACGCAGGGTTTTGGGAGAACCTTTCTGAATCACGCTGACACACTACAGTACCTTTTTTCTTCTGAGACTTCTGGGAAGGCTGCGCCCTCTCCCGACAGTTCAGGACTCAGTAGCAGTGACTGACAAAGCCACTTCGCCGCCGCCAACAAGTCAAGCCTCAGCCTCGGAGCTACCAACACCAGACCAGCTCGACTTAAAAGCTCTAATGCACGGTGCAGAAGGGCTTCATGTTGAGATGAATATATCAAAATTAGAACTTTTTTTTTTTTTTTTAACCATGCTTTAAGAAAGCAAACGGCTTGAAAGGACATGCTTTAAAAACACCTCACAATTTATTTGAAAATGGAGGGAACATCGTGCTAGAATCATCTCCAAATAAGACACAGTGTTTACAATCCAAGCAATTCTGCAAAGGAAACTTTCATATGTTACAACATAACCTTGAAATTAGTGTTGTAACCCATGAATTCCATTTCACAGAGCTAATACATGATATGGCTAATGCTATTATAAAGAGTCAGTCTGCCTTCACGAGCAAATGTAATCTCCTTCAACCAGCAAAGCTTATGCAGGAAAGACTGAAGAAATCCCACACATCTTGTCAATCATTCACACTATGCCTAAGTGAATATTACCTTCATTTTTTTATGTGACACACTTACCTCTCATCTGATCTTGCATTCAAGTCAAGTGAATTTTATGGACTCACTGATTAATGCATACTGATTAACGCTTCTGGTCCTGGAAACATCTGAACGCCACCAAGAAAGAGAAGGAATTTTTCACCTCACCAGACTGGCAGGGACTATTTGGAGGAATTTTCTGCCTTTTTTGCAGCTCAGGATATGAGTCGCTTCTTCAAATCATCTGGAAATTTTACTTAACAGATTTCCTTCTAATCTAGAACCTGATTACTGCCACAGTTTACCTTTCTGGATCTTAGTTCTGAGGTATATGATTGTGCTGTGACTTTGGGCTTTTGCACAAGAAGGGCTTTACTGTTTGTTTTTCATTAGGGTGCTAGTGTTGCAAAATGTGGAACATGTAAAATGTTCTTAAGAAAGGATGTTCTTTAATATTTGGTCTTTGTATACTTTCAAACCAAATCAACAAGAAGGGAGATTTAATCCATTGAACAGAGAGCAGCTAACAAACTCTAAGTGATGTTCAGGTGTTAGAAAAATAAATTACTTGTGAGTAGAATTGTCTTCTTAAGGTTTAGGGCTGGACATGCTTCAGTGATCTCAGACCCAGGGGGAGGCTGACCATGCTTGGGGAAGAAGGATGTACCACTGACAATGGACACAAAGAACACAGAATTTATGGGCCCCAAGAACATTTAGCAGAAGTCCCAAGATAAGGAAGAAAGTAATAAAGATAACTCAGCAGCTGTGCTGAATCAGCTCCGCCTGGGCAAAAGGTAATTCCAGCAGGGACAGATCACCGCCACCAGCTGAGAACCCACCTCAAACCAAGAGAAAGCCTGAGCGTGCAGACTAATTAGCATGAGAAGTGAGAGAATTATTAAACAATAGAGGAGAATACTAATTAGTAAGAGAACTATGTAACTTGTAGCCAATGAACACTAACTACTTTGTTTGCTAAAATGTACAAATGGTAAAAAGTTTTTATAGTTGGTGTGCTTGATTTGTGGAATACCACAGAGGACCCAGGGTTGTGCAACTCTGAAATAAATAATCAATGTCTCTCTCAAGTGTGTACTTACTGAGTTGTTGCACTGGGTAAAAAATCTGATTTTTTTGGACAACACTGGGGCTCATGTTGCTGCCTGGGGAGTTTACAGGCAGCATGTTTATTTCATATATCATTCAAATGATTGATAAGGCAGATGTAAAAGGTAATTTTTATTTTACCTTCTCCGCCTGTATTATTTACAACAGTACGATTAACAGTCATAGCCAATGACCACCAATTAAACACAGCTGGAATGGAAAATGATTCTTCATGGAGTAGCACCACACAGCAAGGGATACTTCGGGCCCTCGGAAGATAAGGGCTACTGCAGACATTGGGTGCAGGGAAAGATCTCGTTTCTCTGTTGGCTTACAGCAAAGTATTTCACTGCTTTTACAGCGTCTTCTCTGCACCCTTACGATTTGTAAATCACATTTTTGTACACTGAGCGAAGGTCAAACAGCACTGACTGCTAAATTACCCTATTTCCTGTTCCCGCAGGCTTCTCCGTCTGGTCCTGCCGGGTCAGCACAAGCTTCACTCTGCGTTTCTGCCACTAAGCTGAGGAAAGAGAACAGCCACCAGGAGGCGAAGTAATAGAGCTTCATTCATAGTCACACAGCCTCATTAATAGTCATCCATGATTATCTTCAGCTATTGTAACACGATTCAGAACGTCACAGAAACAGTGCATTAACAAGATAACTCCCCCCTTGCTCCACAAAAGCCTTCTTTTGCTGATTAAATTAGCAGGTTAATTATAATTACCCTTAAATGCATTTGAGGCATTTTTATTCCACAAACCTCTCCGAAAGGTGAAAATTCCTATGAAAGGCCTTTATATAAGCCTCCCTCAGCCAAACTACCGTGTGTTTAAACATACGGTGTGTATGTATCCAGAGCCTCTGGAGGAACAAAGGCTCTGGGGTGACCTTATCTCTCCCTACAGCTCCCTGATAAGAGGCTGTAGCCAAGTGGGGTCGGCCTCTTCTCCTAGGCAACCAGTGGCAGGACAAGAGGCCATAGTCGTAAGCAAAAGAAGGTTTAGGTTGGACATTGGAAGGAATTTCTTCACAGAAAAGGTGATTAAACATTGGAATGGGCTGCCCGGGGAGGTGGTGGAATCACCGTCCCTGGAGGTGTTTGAGGAAAGGCTGGATGTGGCACTCAGTGCCACGGTCTGGCTGACACCGTGCTGTTGGGTCATGGGTTGGACTCGGTGATTCCCAGAGGTCTTTCCCAACCTAATCCATTCCGTGATTCTGTAACAAAGCTCTAGCGTTACTCTTTGCTCGCTATTTTAATAATGCCACTTGCCACCGCGTTGTGACCGCCGTACGGAGTTCAGCTAACCACGGCCACAGGATGAGTGGCAGGCTTTGCACGTTACCTGAACGCCATTCTTCTAAACGTTATTCTTTACAATTTTAACACAGGCTTTTTTGGGGCTGGAACTAGCTGACGTTTAGGGTCCCTTTCAACCCCAAGCCGCCCCAGGATTCTGTGTTCCGCGGAGCGCTCTCCCTCACGCATTTATTTGTGGCAGCACTGTTTACGGCGGGGCGCGGG
>VZTR01022672.1:17887-28727 GCA_013400775.1 Chaetops frenatus | reverse complement strand
TGTAAAAGAGGTAAAGTCATTCTTAAACGGGGCGAAACTGCTCAAATGCTTATCAAGTTCTGACACTGTAGTTTGCTATGAAAAGTGTCAACTTGATGATCCAAAATACAATTTTTTCTTAGAGAAAACAGTGCCTTAAAAACAGTGGTTAAACCTTGGGATTCCTTCAAAGTGTCAGTAAATTGTTCTCTTAATGGTGACAGCCCGTTCCTTCCAGCTTCGGCACAGAAATGGAAACTTTCAGCAGCTTAATGCTCCTGACGCAAACATCTGTTCATAAATGACTGGAGTGAGTAGAGAAACCTGGTTGACAGGAGCTGCCCTGGGTTGGTTTTACAAGTTTTGTTTCCATGCATGGTTTAGAGCCCAATATGCTTCATTAGAACTCATTTTTCAGCTGTTGAGTCCATGGTAAAGTGAGTTTGATGGATGCTGCTTTTTAGCTGGATTGGTCCTCAGAGATGGAGCAAAATTAAAAGTATTTCCTCCAAGTTTTATTCTCTGAACATATGAACTAGGCTTGGAAAGCTAATTAGCTTGCTTTAAAAATGAAACTGTTCTGTTGTATTGTCAGCACAGGCAGAGGTTTTCTCATGTGATGCACAGGTAGCAGTTTCTCCTCCTGAAGTTGGAGCTATACCTGGAGGAATGTGACATTAATTGTGAAAGCCTGGGGAAGAGTTGGAGTACCTGTGACTACTGAGGGCTTGTTTCGTTTGGTTTTTTTTAAGCAGTGAGAATAAGTAGCATGAGTGTGAGAATGAGGCTTAGAGATATGTAGAAAAGCTAATGTAGCTCTGGTGTTTTCATTCCACATGATATTTGCATAAAGTACACATTGTATGACCTTTTAAGGTCATGTGAAAGTATGACCTCTTATTTTTACTTCCTTAATTTGTTTATAAGTAAGCGATTGAAGTATCTCAGCCACAGTTTTGTTTCTTTGGTTTGCTTTTTTTAATGTACCTTAGTTTTGCGCAGATCATAGTTTTGTTTAGTAAAGGATTTAATAGACTATAAAATTTGGAGTTCACACAGTGAATCCTATTCGTGTTATGTATTGCTGGTGATGAACGTTTTGTGTGATCTCTACAATTCCTCATAAAAATTCAACCACTAGCTTACTAAGCTAACACAAGCCTTTTAATACCTTAATTACACAAAATAACATTCTAAAACTTTCAGTACTTTGGAAAGACTTGTCTTTCACAGTGGAAATAATAGAGCAGCTTAGATGGACATCAGTCAACTCTGCCTTTTCCTCTTGAAATATTCATCGAGCTGTCCTTGCAGATCTTTGGTGGTATCAGCTGGAAATCCAGTGGTAAAGAAACTGTGCTCAATCGAGTTGTTTTCACTACACTCAGCAGCATAATCTTCTTGCAGATACCATTATCTTTCTCGGCAGAATGTTCATTCCTTTCTGTGCTATTGTACTGTTTGACAACTTAAACTGCTTCTTTGTGAACATTTCAGTGCAATGACGTGCTAACCCTTTCATGGGGATTCAAAATACTTACAATTTTTCTGGATAGTCAGAGAAGTGTCTTAGATCCTATTCATTTCTAGGTGTTAGAAATTTTGTCTGTTATATTTTCTCCTTTGTGCAAAAAAACCCCACACTGATTAAGTTGCTGCTATTGCACATACACAGTGAAAAAAAGCCTTGAAATGTGCCTTGTTTGAAAACTGACAGTCTCATCTTCAATAGATTTTCTTTCATGGTAATGTCTAGCAATTAAAGATTTCACTTGCAAGGAATATTTGTGTATTGGTGCCACTTGCTAGGTGATCTAAGAAATCTGCTTCTGTAAAGCAAATAATTTGGATTTTTCAAATCAAAGAGTCCTGTCTTGGGAGAGCTATAGGGAAGGGCAAATCCTCTCTTCACTTTAATATGTTTGGAAGTAGGGTGAAGGAAATGTGAAACCTCAAGTTCATATGTCTCTTGAAAAGCAATGGAAAATAGATTTTATTCTTTGGTGTGTTAGGTGTCCCTCCTATATTGTGTTTTTAATATGAGGTAATGTCTGTAGGTGGGATAAATGATGAATAATGTAAGCCTGCTCAGTGAAAACAAGCAGTAAGTACGTTTGCAGTAATGGAAAGAAGACCCATGGTTGTTTACCTTGTGCAGCTATATTTCCTCTGCCAGGCTGTGAGAGAACCTGTCACAGAAGAGTGCACCCCTGGGCAGTTCTGATCTACTCTGTCATATAGTCTGTGTGAAGTTTGAAGGGTTTCTGTGTGATAGAGAACACACTGCTCTGTCATGAAGTCTCTGAGAACAGTTGACCCTAGGTAATCTAGTTCTAATACTTTCTAATCTAGCATCTTTTTATCCTAATTTAGAACACATTCCCAGCTAGCATGTTGAAGGGTAACATCCAGAAATAGATTTCTCACTGAGTTGAGCACAGTTTTAAAAGGAATTTAAGAAATCATAAGAATGAAAACATCTCAGCTATGTGTTACGAGATCTGCCTTTGCACATTGTACGGCTGTGTGCTGTATGTTGGACACAAATGCTGCATTCCACAGAGTCAGATTGTAACCTGACTGACTGTCCCAGCCAGTTGCGTTTGTCCGTATGAATTTAAGATGTGCTTGTTCTTACAACATTTCCCTCACTTTCTGTTCACAGGTTTAAGTACAGGCAGCATCTTCATCTGCAGCTGTTAAAGCATATCAGTAGATTTGAGTTGAAACATTTTTTTGCTTATAGTAACTTTGAGGATAACCTGGTCTTTTAGGTTTTGGAAGTAATGCTATTCTCGGTTAAAAAAAAAGAGTTTAATGAACCAGCAGAACATTTAGATTCATATTTTCCCAAAGCTCCTTGATGCCACAGTTAAGTTAAAATGAAATAGGGAGAAGTGAACCAGCCCAGCAACTGAAAATACATGTTTGCTTCTTTGTATAGTTAAATGACATTTAAAATGAAGGTGCCTGTATCCAAGATATGTTTAAATTTCACATTTGTGCCACCTAACATGGTCTTCCTGTATTGTCAGTGATGAGAGAAAGAGCAGCACTGTCTGAGAGGTTTGAATATTGCATAGGCTGGGTTGTCTGGGGATGCCTGGTGTTTAATGCCAGCCTGAGGAGCACAGGAGAACAGGAAGAATGAGCTGCCTCAGATTAGTGCCAGATTTCTGGTGGCAGTATCCTGAGTTCTGTTACTTTATTGTTCATTATACATACAACATTTTGTAAAAGAAGGTGTCCAGCATGTTCAGTGTTTGAAACCACAGTAATGTATGGTGGTATTGATTAATTCCACCTGTTGGGTAGTGAGAAATAAGGCTTAGATATGTTTGCTTTACTGGAACTGGAGAACATTGTTTTCCTCAACTCATACCCGTCCAAGAAAAAGTGCTCTGAAGCTCCTGCTTTGGGTAATGGACCTTCTGGCTGTAACAGCATTAAGTTCAAAATCGAAAACATTGATTTCTTGGAGGCTTTATGAAGTAAACATTTTCTTGCTATATTTTGTTTGCTGGTAACTATTTCCAAAAATAAAAGTAAGCTTAATAAACCAATTTAAGAACATATGGACTTCAGCCTGGACAGACGCTCTCTAGAGTGGATTTGGGTTGTAGAAACACTGTTCTAACAGACAGGCTCTCCTCATTTACAACCACTATTCTAGAAATAGGTTCTGAGGTGCAGGAAGACTGGGAATTTGGTTTCCATTGTTCATGAGCCAGAGAAAAGGCAAAGGGATAATGGAAGAGGACAGCTTTTCCTACTGGAAACCAACACTGTGCTGTAATAAGAAGTCTAAATCTGGTCCTTACTGTGGTATTTTTGGCATCTGCTTGAGGAATTCCCTTGCAGTAAGAGTTAAATGTTCTTGGAAATAGCAGATGCTAGCAGCTAATGACTTGAATCCATCTCCTTGCCATTGCAAGGCTTTTACTGTAGGTTGTTTCAGCAACATGGTAATTTCTGTCATGGAGTTCTTGATTGTGCCATTTCTGATTATTGTGTTTCCTGTATGCTTTAAGGAGGTGGTTTGCTTAACTCAGCTTTTCTTCAGAATAATCCACAGCTGAGAGGTTATTCATTGCTTTGCTTCCTCTCAAGTTAAAGGAAACATTCTGCTCTACAAGGGGTTTCTTTTGAATTTACATGCCTCAAGTACTTCTTTAGAGATACTCTTTGTGGCCTCCTGATTTTTTTAGGTGTTATGTAAGAGCCAAACATGCTGTTTCAAATTTTCCCTTAGAAGATACACAGAGACTGAACTATTTATACCTGCTTTTGTGTAGCGTAATGGCATTGTTCTCTTTGCTGCCTAGTCTTTGTTAGGCTGTTGCTATTACTGTGCAGAAAGGCAGTGAACAACGATGTGATCTGTCTGTGAGGAAAGCACATATTGTTCCCTATTTACTGCAAACAAATAATAAGATACCCTGGTTTCATTGTAAATGTTTTGAAAACCTAGTTAGTGATCATAAAAGAATGGTGTGCATTTTCTCTTTCCAGTTCCTTGCTTATCAAAATTAAACTACTACTCTTACTTTTTCTAGCATTACTGCTTTCTGTTTTCTCTCTTCTTTTAATGTTTTCAATTACCTTGAATTGCATTCTTAAATGCTTGTGACTTGAGAAAAAAGGTTTGAATCTTGAATCTTAATTAATTAATCAGCATTTTTTTTCTTTAGAGTACAATGTCGGTATGTACTTTTGAGTGTATTGGTGAGTTGCATTTATAGTATGACTTAAGCAGTGGTCTTCTGTTTGTGGTACTGGAACTTGTTTGAGAAATTTCTTGATAATGAACATTAGAATGTGAATATAAAGAAACACATGGATGCAAGAACTAGTATTTCGAGTTAAGAAAAACCTAATAAGCAAATAGAATGCAGAAAATGGCAGCTGAGAGAGAATACAATTCTTATTTTTTCCTAAGAAACGTTGGTACAGCCATATGCCTTGAGCAGTTGATGGAAATCTGTCTTCAATCTAATCTTAAACTGTTGAGATCTGCAGAAGTTACTGGCATTTGTCAGCATAATTCCGTGTTTGTGACTAAAGCAATCCAGTAAACATGAACACTTCAACTGTGTCAGATTCTTCACCTCAAGGTGTAAGGTCTGATGCCAGAAACCTGGGTTGTTGCTTATTACAAATCACAGAAGTTAGGCATGTTATGCTCTGTTGCGCTAGTTGAAACTGTTATAATTTCCTTCAAATCACAGTCTTTATTATATAGTGTACTGAAAAATTGGTGGTGTCTTTTAAGTAATACATGTTTAAAAAATGTATAAGTGAACAGAGCATGTTAGCTCTGTACTTGACTTTTAAATTTGGTAGCAAATTCCCTCAAAAATAAGATGGTAAATTATCTATATTATTGGTCATAGAACTTGTTCAAATTCTACTTTGGGTTAAACCACATTGTATTCCTCACTTGAAATACCAGGTTTACAAAATAATGTAGCTGAGTATCTTGACCAAGAATATGTCTGAGTGGGGTAAAAGAGTGACAAAAGATCAAGCCACAGTTCCAGCTCTCTTTGAGATGCCAGACAAAGCAGGGATTAAGTAAATTAAATAAAGAGCAAAGTAGTTGTTCTGTCAGACCTGTGGGTTTTCACCACAGGTTTCAATGGACAATAACTAATTTGGTGTGTAGTTGGCAGATAGCTCTTGGAAGTCAAGAAAGGGGACCATAATGAAATTCTTTCTGAAGAAAACTACATTAAGACTATAAAATTCTCATGCTGTTTTATATTGTGAGAATTGGGATTATATCCAGTTTAAAAATTTATCACTAATTAGTCAAGAGGAAGGGGAATACTATATGGCTTTTTTCCTTTTCTTACAGTTTGAGTATGTTTGAGTTCTGAAAACAATTATATTGTGCCAACATAACCCTACACTCATTTATAATGCAGATTAATACATTTTGGAGGTCTTCATGTTTGGCTTTTAAAATGCAGCAGCAACATAACTGGAAATACCTGACATGTAAAAAAAAAAGTCCATACAATTGGTTATGCAGTGGGTTCTTACGGGTTAAACTGATTAAACACATAGTAGACTGTCAAATCTGTGATCAAATCTTTAAATGCACAGTTCATGTTCCTTGTAGATCCTACTTTGGCAACTGTTACTGAAACGTATCTGGAGCATTGTGCTGCTGGACTGCTGCTGTGTAAATGATCCCTGTGATGTTTTCAAAGTGCTTTGAAATGAAAAATTGAAGGAAGTTTCTTCTAAGTTGTAGGAGAGAAAATTTTTAAATAGGCAGACATCTTTCTACATGTTCAGTTGGGCTTTGGCAGTTTGCTTCCCTTCCAGTTACCTTTGTCCTGTGCTTATCCTTATTATTCTGGTTCCTTGATTCCCCCTTTTTTATGTTAACTGGAAAGAGGAGTCTTGTGGGTAAATTCCCTGTGATTGTGAGGCTTGCTGCTCTCCTATTATTCAGTTTGTTTTCTGAAACTGCGTATTTGGGTTATTTTAGATCATCCTTGCCTCCAAGGATGTTCTCAACTCTATTATGGTTTATTTTTGGCTGAGGTTAAAATACTCATTCAGTAAGTGGTCAACAAAAAATAGGTAGAATTGTTATGATGGATAGTATATGGATCTATGGCTAGTGTTGGTTAAGAATTTTTTTTTTTTTTTTTTTGCATTTCTAGCCAAAATGAGATCCATTGATGTAAGGTAGTGTAGTTACTAATACAGAGCTGAATGTGATACTTCAAATAATTCATGTGATAACCAACCTATACAAGCCTATAAATCTGAAAATACTTAAAACATGGTTTTTGGTGAACCATACAGACAAATTTTTCTTTTAATGGGAAAGTTCAGAAGTTTAGAGCGAGTGAAGCTCTTCTCTCAAATACCTTGTTAAGCAGCTGGTGCTGAGTAAGCCTGTGTGGGAGCTTGTTGACAACTTAGGCTTTATTCTAAACAAAATTCCTTTGCAGTTCTCTTCTATTTGCATGTTATGTTACAAATTACTTCAAGGTTTCATCTGATAAGTATGATGTTCTTTTGTAACTGCAAGCTACCATTTTAAAATAAAAATTGTAGATATGTTAGTCACCTCCAGGATGCCAGTTTCCTGGCAAATACCCAGAATTGTTTGGCTGAAGTGCTTGGTGTGTTGTGCTTGAGAAGAACTGCAGAGCTTCATTTCTTCTGTTTTACCCTTTGTATGCTGCTCTTAAGGTGCTTATACAAAGTTGTTTGCTAAAGGCACTGGATCATGTTTTATCTGTGTTGCATAACTAGTATTGTAAAGTCTGCAGTTATTCTGGTGGTTAGAAGTTCAAATATTTGCTAATATGTATAGGTTGTTTCCACTCTTTTTCTGTAGGTGAGGCTTGACAATTCATGTCAAGTGTCACTTGAAATGGAGAGAACTTGGTCTGAAGTTCTTCTTTGAAGGGTTTTAAGGTATGAACTAGTTCAGTGATTTGTACAACTAAATACTAGTAGTTATTGTTTGATTAATTGCATACAGCATTGAAAAAGTCAAGATCATTCTTCAGGAAAGAAAATTTTCCATCCATACCTGCCTTGTTCCTGTAATGGTTTGCATTACCATGTTAAGACAGAGAGAGAGTCCTTAATCTGTTTCTATCTAGGCCATGGGAGTACTTTCTTCTATTTTTCTTTTCCCCTAGTGGTTTAGTGATTTGTGTTTAAATATTTTATGAATAATCATGCTCAGCTCTCCTTTTGAGAATAAGTTTTGAATAAGATGAAGTGCGTTCGGCTCTAGGCTTTACTGGTGGCATCATGATGGCATTTCTCAACTGGTTCCTAAGACAGAAGCAGGCTGGTGGCCCCAGCTGTGGAGGCAGTCTGTTGTCTTGTGGGTAGGAGATCCAGAGAACAGGGCAAGCAAACAGAAACCCTTGGACTGGTAGAAAGAGACTTAAAACAGTAGGACAGCAGATCATAGCTGGTGGTTCTAACAGCAGTTCCTTCCTCCACTGCTTCACAATTTCAGAGTTTATGTAAATACTTTTCAAAGTCTTTGACACTGATGAAGGTCCCTTATGTGTATGGCTGCTGTGGCATAGCCCATGGAGTGGCTTAATTCCTGTCACACACATGAGCACGCAAAAGATGGACCAGGGTCACTGGCAGCTTTGTGAACTGCTGGTGACGGGAGGTAGAGAGGTGATGAGTTCAAACTGAGTTTAGTTGTGTCAGTGTGTTGCACAACAGCTCACGACGATCATTTCAGCACTGTCTGCTGACAGTTTGATCATGTAGTAGTTTACAGGAGACTTGAACTGTCCCAGTAGATTCTTTGTGATGTGTAAAACAAATGGGTTTGGGGAATGTTTCTGTCTGATATCTAGTACAGATATTGACCTACATGCACACACTTAGAAAATGAGGCATGAAACTGTAAAAATGAAATATATAAGAATGCAAAAGCTAGCCAAGTTCTAATATAGCTTTGTTTTTCCCTCTTACAGAAATACATTAATGTTGAAGCAGAACCAAACAATGGAACCAGACATTATTCGAATGTACTCCTCATCCCCTCCACCACTTGACAATGGAGCTGATGATGATGATGAAGATGAGTTTGGAGGATTTTCTGGTGTGAGCACTGCTGGCGTAGCTTTTGCTGATTTTGATACACCGGACTACAGTCATCCAAAGGAAGAGTTTATACCCACAAATCATTTCATCCCACTCCATGATTATTCTGACAATGTAGCTAGCATTGCAACTTTCACATCTGTTAAAAATGGTAAAGATAAAGACTGCATTGCAGAGCTTCCTACTCATACTAAGGAACTTTCTGATATGTCAACTACTAGTACTATCAAAGAAAAATCTAAGTGTAGAACTTCAGGGACTGCTATAGAAGATGTAAACAGAAGCGAGGAACAAAGAGACAACACTGGAAAATCAGAGGGTTTTTCTTCTCCTGTGGTTAGAACTGGTGTAACAGTTGAGAGCCAGGATGAGCAAATAGATGCTTGTAATGGGGAGAAACTTCCATGTCTAGAGATTCTAACAAATGGATTTGCAGCATCAGACCCTGTAAATCCTCAGGGAACAGAAGATCTAGACAGTATTGGTGACTCAAAGGGATTGAAAACTGTTAGCATCCATAGTACTGAGCAAAATTTGAACTCAATGCCTAGCTCAGGTGAAGATTTTGCAGATTTTGCTACCTTCTCAAACAAAACCCCAATCCATTTAGAGGAAATAGGGCCTACAATATGCAGTGTTCTTAATGAAAGAGACTCACTTAGCATTCAGGAGAACAACAGAATAAACAGAGTAACTCGTAGTGAAGAAGGGGTTTGCATTTCAGAAATTAGTTGTGAACAGGGTCCCTCAGCACTGGAAGATAATGAATTTGCAATTTCTCAAACAACTGGAAGCTCAATATGCACTACAGAAAATGGAGAGTGCAGTGGGAGGAGAAGACAACATCACATAGAGAATGGCAAAGATTTTAGTAGGCCTGAGGGTTCTTCAAAAGCAGAGGACATCAAGGGTGATAAGATCCAAAGCCTAAGCTGTGGTCCTGCAGGAGAAAAACTGGGTGCTTCTGAAGAGCTCAAGAATGGTGGAAGTAGCACTGAAGTTTTAGCTTGCAATGACAAACGTGATGATGTGTTCGGTGATTTTGGTTCAATCAGCAGTGTGTCTCCCATCTTCAGGAATGCTCAAGAATCAGTAAACGCTCTAGATTCAGAAAGAACTTCTGAACAGCCCGCACATATTAGCAAACCTAGTGAGGAATTCGGTGAATTCAGGGACGTGAGTACTGTTTCTCAGCAGCCAGCAAGTTTGGGCCAAGCTGAACTAAATCAGGCTGCTGACACTTCAGAATGTGATACTACCAGTAAAACTTCAGGACTAGACTTCCAGCATACTACTGAGGTAGAAAATGGTGACGATACTGAATTTGGAGACTTTGATTCAGTGCCAAAACCTCAAGATGAGAGTGTTGCTTTCCAGGACTCAGATGACTTTGCGGACTTCAGTTCAGCAGGTTATAACCAGGCTACAGACTGGAATGCTTTTGAAGATGAACAAAAAGACAGCTGTTCATGGGCTGCCTTTGGAGATGAACAGGCTGGTGAATCTCATCACAGAAAAGAGACATGGCAGTCACATAGGACAGATACGTCTGCCAGGAGTGATGGCCCAGTGTTAGACAAGACTGACAGTGTTCCTTTATCGTCTTTCCAAGCAACTATCAGTAAGCAATCCCACGAGCTATCACCTTCAGTTCAGGTAAGGGTTTGCTTGGTTTTACTCAGTCTTGTTCTGCTCTTGTGCATACAGTTCTTCCTGGTTCCCGCTTCTGCATACAACAAATATTTGAATAGTCCTTGTTTGCCTTTCAGGAGAGATTAAATGTGCTATGTGAGACAGGCTGATAGGAAACATTATGGTGTGTTTGGATCTTGCAGATCTTTGCAGCACTGTTACTTCCTGCAGACAAACGAGCAGGGTGTGCTGGAACTTGTAGGAATTGGTTTTGATGATTACATGTAATCCTTTACATAAATGTATCAAAGGAATAAGCCAACATGAACATTTCAGAGTCTGTGATAGTTTTTCCTTTTGCTTCATTGTATACTGCCTTTTGGGGAGGCACTTCCTTGCCGTTTTGTAAAATAGTGATGAGACTGGAAACTGGGATTACTGGTTCCCAAAATTTTCCATCACCGCTCTCAATCAATGTTTTCAAAATCTGATTAAAAATGATTACTTGATTTGTAAATAGCTGCACTAATTCACTTAGAGCAAACAGCATGATAAAACGCAAGCTGTGGAGTTCTGTGTCAGGTATTCGAACTCCTGGAAAGTTAACTCTTTAAAAGTT
>VZTR01022671.1:162341-180714 GCA_013400775.1 Chaetops frenatus | reverse complement strand
CCCCCCCACCCCCCCCTCTCTGTTTCTTTCCTCAGAGCCACTGTCAAGCAACTTGATCACCTGCCAACCCGTATTGATTTTTGCTTCCCAATCTCCAGGCTGGATGGAAGGAAAAGATTAAAAACAGTTTGTCAGTTTGAAGTTGAATAAGAATTCAGCACAAGGGACATCGCAGCAGTTTTGGGGGTGGGGGGGCAAGGGGTCAAGGCCAGGGATGGTGTTGGGGAGGGTGCAAACCTTTGTCACCCCCTGCTCCAGAGGGGACCTGATCCAGCATTCCTAATTCCTGGGTGTGACCTCCTGCCTGCTGCTGGAGGGGAGGGGGGGGCTGCCTGCACCCCTTGCCCTCTGGGTGTTGTTCTGGGGGTCCCAGCAGTCCCCACAGACAGCGTGGGGGGATGCTTCTCCTTCCTGCTCTTCCTGCTGCTCCGCCAGCGGTGCCCAGCCCTGGCAGTCCCGTCCCCACGTTGTCCCCACCACTGCTGCTGCCATTAGTATTCATGTGGTGGGTCCCCTGCTGTCCTTGTCAAGACTGAGTGGGCAGAGTAAGGAAATTTTGCCCTTCAAAAAATGAGAATCGTTTGAGTCAGGGAAGCTCTTCCCTGGGTGCGTGTGGTTTCCTTGCCAGCCTCGGGGATGACGAATGGTTCGCAGACATCCCCGCCCGGCCAGGAAAGGGCTTTTCTGGTGGGGATTGGGAAGGCTGTGCCCAGTGCAAGGAAGGGCTGGGGGCTGTGTGAAGGACACACTGTGTGCTTGCCCAGGTGTGGTACTCCAGCAGGTGGTGGAGGATGCTCCAAGGCCCCAGAAAAGCTCTTGGCTGCTCGGTTTCCACGGGCTCAGGGCCGCGCTTCTCGCCAGAAATGCCCTGAAAATTGCCCACAGGGTGGGCCAGGGGTGGCAGGTGAGGCTGGGTGTGCAGTCCTTGCTGATGTCCAGCCAGCCACGGGCCTGTGCTGCTGCCGTGGGTGAGGGCTGCTTGTCCCATCATTGCTTTTCCTGCCTCTGCCTCCCTGCTTCTTTAAGGGAAGGTGAGAGCTGGAGGCTCAGGAGTCTCATTGCTGCTACTATTTCTGGTCAGTGTCCAGTGAGGAGCTGCTGAGATATATTTGCCTGCTTAAAAAGTGGGGTGGATTTACTTCCATTTATACCTGCAGGTGTATTTCCTTACCTAAATAATAGATGGTTATGTCCTCAGCCAGGCTGGGCTGGCAGAGTTCCTCCAGGGTCAGCAGAGCTGTGCTGGCTGACATCCAGAGGAGAGGGCCTGGGCCTTCCAAGGAGGATGAGCAGCAGCTGTGTAGGGAGGGAAAGGAAAGGAAAGTGGCCCATTTCACGGAGGCCTGGATTGTAGCTGCTGCCTCTGTCCTGGGAGACATGGGAGAAGTTATCCCAGCCAAAGCTGTGGGCTGCACCTCGTGATGGAGGACTGTGGTTTGGTAGTCAATGGGCAGAAACTGGCACCTCCTGGAGGCCCTTCTGCCTCTTCTGCGTGGTGTGGGACCTGGGAAAGCTGCTGGCAGTCACCACTTGGTCTTTTTATACGTTGTTTTGCACTCTGGCTAAATCAAGGTGGTTTTTGGGGAGCTTGGGACAGTGATCCTGAGGACGAGTTCTCCCCTGGTCCCACCTCTTCCCTGGAACCCCTGGATGTGTCACCCACCTCCTCAGACCTGAGTCCCAGGGACACTCTGGCATCTGCTGGGGGAATGAGAAGCCCTGCATTTGCCAGTTTCTCAGGTGAGCACACCAGCTGATGTGCACTGACAGCCTGAGGGATCCCTGGGCCTGGGCAGGGGCTGCAGGGCACACTTAGCACTCAGTGCTGGCAGCTGGACCTGCTGCTGGCCTTGCTGCCCCTCTGCCTGCAAACCAGGGGGCTGTGGGGGGCTGGCTGGTGGCCAGGAATGGCCAGGAGACCCCAGCTGGGCCCAGGCTGTGCTGGGCAAGCCAGGCAGTGAGGGGGTGGCAGCGTGACCCCGGCCCTGGGGTGGGGATGCACCAGGATGAGCCTTTGGATCAGGGGGGGTCGGCTCATCCTCCCTGTGCTGCTGGCAATCCACGGGCAAAGCTGGACCCCAAAAAGCCAGGAGTGTCCATGGTGGATGGAGCCTTTCTCCTCAGGGTGAGGGCAAGGTGCTCTGGGGGGGTGGCAGGCAGGAGATGCCAGAACAAGTGAAGCACGAGAGGCTCACAGGGAAAGGTCACGGAGAGTTTTAAGTAGAAATGTCACTGTTGCTCTGTCACAAGGAGCAGGGAGCCAGGGCTCGTGTGGCCAAGTGGCTGAGGGCAGGCTCACCCAGCCGTGCTTCCCTGGCCCTGGGGAAGGGGCTGGCTCGGGTCAGGTCCCCTCCACCCATCACCTCCCTGACTTGGAGCTCCCTTTTCCCTCCCCTCTCCTTCTCTCTTTTCCCAGTGCTCATCTGCCCATCGGTGGTGCCATTGAATGTGAGATCGTGGCACCTTACGGGCAGGTGGAAGGGCAAAGGAGAAATCCTGCATTTGCCAATCCCAGCCAGGCTGTGCCTCGACTTTCCCCCCATTCAAAGCACGGCCAAGTGAGCCACTGCCCCTGGCTGTGACCTCACTGGTGTCCCCAGCCAGCCTCCTGTGTCACCTCCTGTGTGCTCCCCTCAGCCCTGGGGCCATCAGCAGGGAGGGACGAGGGAGCTGCAGACGCTGCTGTGGCCCCTGGTGGGCAGGGCAGGGCAGGGCAGGGCAGGGCAGGGCAGGGCAGGGAGGAGGGGGCTGCAGAAGCTTCTGCATCCCCTCACCTTTGCACAGCCCTGGGCTGTGGGGTGGGTGACACAGGTGTCACAGCCAGCCTGCCTTTGCCTGTCCCTCTGCCTCTTCTGGGTTCCTCTGTGTGAGGAGGAGCTGCCATAATCCCACCACCCAAAGGCAAGGAGAGGATGGGGCTGTGGAGCTGCCACATGGCCAGCACCAGCAGCTCTGGAGACTGCTTCTGATTTTTTTTTTTTTTTAAATTTTTTTATCCCCAGCCTTAATTACTGAATTTCCATATCATCAATTCCCTGCAAGTCAGCACTTGACAGGGAAGGCTGTGGCTACTGTCCTTGCTGCTGCCATCAGAGAGCACCCGCTCCGTCCAGGGGACAGCTCTCAAAACGTTATTTTTATCTCTGTCTCATAAAGCCTGTTCTGTATAAATATATTTTAATTAATTAATAAATGGGATGTAATGAATTCTGGCAGGGTGACATTTGAGCATAAAGCAAGGCTTAAACAGATCCTGACATGTGTTAGCTGGGAAAACACAACACACCCGTGTGTGCACCACACACACACACACACACACACACACACACATAAATAACATAACATAAAANTGGAAAAGCCCTGTCTGATCCAGCCTGGGCCATTGGATCTGGAGGGCCCTGTGGCTCTGCTGCACGTTGGAGGAAGGGGAACCTAAATTTGGGGCAATATCTTGGATAGGATCCTTGTGCTCCTGTGGTCACATTCCAAGCCTAGCCAGAAATAAAACCAAGTGGTGCCACACTTGCCTGACGAGGTGGTGATGATGATGATGATGATGATGAGGATGATGATGATGATGCTGCGGTGCACTGTAGAGTTTGGGTTTTTTTGTTCCTCTAAAATAACATTTTGAAAACGAATATGACATAAGATAGGACAAGAGGTAACGGATTCAAATAGAAAGAGAGAAAATTCAGGATATCTGGCAGGAATTCTCGGCTGTGAGGGTGGTGAAGCCCTGGCACAGTTGCCCAGAGAAGCTGTGGCTGCTCCATCCCTGGAAGTGTCCAAGACCAGGCTGGATGAGAGTCTGAGCAGCCTGGCCCAGTGAAAGGTGTCCTGACCCATGGCAGGGAGCTTGGATCAAGATAATCTTTGAGGTCCCCTCCAACCCAAACCATTCCATGGTGCTATGGATACAAGGGAAAGCACAGATGTTGGTGTTTGTGTGTGTGGCACAGATGGGAACCTCCCATGGGTCTGAGGGGTAGTGGGGGCACTCCAAGAGTGGCCCTATTTAGGCCCAGGGATTGGAAACCTGAAAGAACAAGGAAGATCCCACGACTGGTTTGGTGTTTCGGGCCTAGTTTGGTTCTGGTGGCACCCACTGGGGGAAACATGCATCACAAGAGGCCCTGTCCTTACAGGATGGATACAGGATGTGTGACAGGCTGGAAAACTTCCCCCCTGTCCTTCCAGTACCTCTGTGCATCTGGAGGCTGCATTCCTGCACAGACCCAGGGGCAGACCTGCTCTCCTGTAGCTGGGATGCAGGTTTGGATCCCAAAGGGAAGAATCCTCTCCAAGGCAGTCACTGCTGCCTGAGTGCAGCCCACTGGTGGAAGAGTAGGGGTTAATGGTGAACTTTCTCCAGTCTCAGATCTTTACAACAGAAATCTTCTCCCTCCCTAAATTTGGGGCTGGGAATTTATGGCGCTGCCGTGCCGTAGCTCAGGTCAGAAAATGATGTTAGTCCTGATCACGTGTGCTCTGAAGCAAAAGGTTGCACCTGTGTGTATCAGAGCGTGTGAGAAGGCAAATGCAGGGCAGAGGAGTCCCCCAGCAGCACAGAAGGGCTGCCCAAAGACCCATGATCCTAATAAACCCCTTGGCAGCCCTCCCTTTCTGTGCAGCTGCCCTTGGTTATGGCCAGTGACCGTCCCCACTGGCTTTTCCTTCCTCTGCCCAACCCACCAGGGCACCCAGTGGGCTTTGCTCAGCTCCCTGCCCGAGCCTTAGCAAAGACTTCCCTCCATCCTGGGTTATCCCAGCACCATATCTGCATCCTGGTCTGCCTCTGGGGAATTTTGGGAGATGAAAGGGCACGTCCAGGACACTTTGACCTACTATCGTTGCATCTGTATATACATTTGATCAAATGGGAAAGGTTTGCTGTTTGCTCTTCAGATTTAATTACAAGTTTTGGCTGCTGGAAAGATCACAGGGAAGCAGATTCGAGGCTGGTCCCCCTGTGGGAGGGGGTGGGTGGGTAGACTGGGGGATTTTAGTCTTTTTCCTCCATGGAACGGGTCAATATTCCTCCCCTTCTCCCTCGAGTAGCTAATAATATAGTGGTTGGCTCTTCTTCGCCCAGCAGGGTTATTGTCATCCTTGCTAAAGTTTGACATTTTACACTTTAGCTAAGCACAGCCTTAGGCAAGAAGCTGCTAAGAGACAGATTTCCTTATTAAAAGAAGATGTCACCAAAAGAGCAAGTCAACAAATACGCCACTGCCCAGAAACAGCCCTGTGACTGGGGGAGCCGGGGAGGGTGGCAAAGCAGAGCCAGGGTGGGTGAGGGGCTGGTGGAGGGACATCTGGGGACACCAGGGGCCTTCACCCACTGCTCAGATACTCCCCATGAAGCGGCACCTGTTTGCAGTGAGGCTCTCTGGGGACCTCAGGCAGAGTGAACCGTTCCCAGCGTGGTCTTTCAGCTCCAGGCTGTTCATCCGGGCGTCTTTCCGAGTCTGAAAACATTTACAGGCATTTTTCTCAATATTGCAGTCACAAAATGCCAGGCACACGTAGAAAGCTGCAGGCAGCTCCTTTTTTAAATTTTCTTTTTTTTCTCTCTTTTTTTTAATGAATAATCTGAGTGTGCCTGGCCATATCCCTCTTCCCCTGCGTTGCTGACAATGGGGTTTGGGGTTTTTTTTCCCTCCCCTTTATGGAATTTAAGTATAATACACTTAACAGCAGTTAGTGATGTCAGTGCTCTTTGGTATAGCAAATCTCTGGTGTGAGATAATCTTAGTTAATGATCAGCATGAAACAGATAGAGGTCAGTATTTTAGCGTGGCTGTAAATCCCGCGTTTACTGTGATGGGGAGCAGACGATGCCATTAACCTTTCCATTGTGTTGGTGGGATGTGCGTCCCGCCCTGGCCACTCGGGGTGGAGGGGCGGCGTGCTTCAGCCCTGTGCACCTGCTGCCATCCTCCTCCTCCTCCTCCTCCTCCTCCTCCTGCAAGGCTCAGGAGGGTGTGCAGAGGGCTGGGTGCCTCATCAGCCTTTTTTAGGGTGACACTGTGTGACGGGACAGCAGCCAGACCAGGAAGGACGGAGAGGTGCTGGTGGCTCTTACTCTCTGCAGGTCCCATCTTGGAAAAACCAGCACAGTGGGCACCCAAGCCAGGGTGAGGGGTTGGGGGGGAGCCCCTCTGGTGCCAAAACTCTGGGATGGTTCTGGATCACGGCCTGGTATGACAGCCCCTGTGGATTTTGGGGGGCTGTCAGCTGTGAGCCCACCCCAGTGCAGTGCTCTGATAACCAGGAGATCCAGGCAGTGTGGAGGGGAAAAATAAGATTAAAAAAGTCAATGAAGTATCATGGTTAATAATCAAATTGCATAAAAGTCAGGAAATAAAATATTTAAAGCCTCCTGTAGGACTGTTAAATGGGTGAAGGCTGTGCTTGTGTACACTGGCACAGTTTTCCCTTGATGTGGGCCTGATGGGCACTGCCTGGGGTGACCCCACTGGTCCGAGCACCCCTGGAAACCTTGGGGTCCGTGCATGGGGGCTTGGGGGAAGATGGAAAAGACCCGTGTGAGGATGGAGGGGTGGCCATGAGGGCCCACCACAGCTTCCCTGCAGCACCATCCCCTTGCAAACCCCTTCCTGCCTCTCCAGCCCTCTCTGCTCCCAGTTACCAGCGAGGACTTTTCTTGCAGCACCACTCAGAGACCCGGGGTTTTGCTGCACTTCAGACCACACCTTCTTCCACGCCGTCCTCGATTAGTTACCTTGGTTCCAGGCTAGCATTAACTTGGTCAGTGCTCAAAATCAGTGCAGGGCTGGAACCTTTTTCCCTGCCTCTCAACCCAATGGATAGAGAGGGCAGAAATAAAGGCTCCCTCGGGTTCTGGTTCGTATGTCACCATGAACTGCATTAATGAATCACTGGTCCCAGAGCACATTTGCAGCTTGTTACCAGCAGATAATCCTGCACTGTGACCCAGTTGCTACTTGGCTGCCCAAGAGGAGATCTTTCTCCAAGGCCCTGAGGAGCAAAGATGGGCTGGGCTGGAAGTCGCCTTCAGCTTTGGAGCTGGAGTGGATGCATTCATTAGGGAGGTTTTTCCTGGCTTGTGCTTGGCTGCTTTTTTTTTTTTTTTTTCCTTTGGTTTTTAAAATGTATTTTATTTTTAACGGAGGAAGCTCGGGAAAATAGCCCCAGAAAACTTGCTGCCATTTCATGCTGCCACAGGAGGATGTCCCCCTGCATTACTGCACAGCCTTCTTGCTGGATGTCTCGTGCCTTTGATCAGCTACTGAGAGGCTCCCCCAGTGTTCCCAGTTGCTTCAGGCCTCCGTGGCATGGGGGAGTGGGGCTGGCACAGGAGGGAGACAGAGGTGGTGAGGATGCTGAGGTGGGGGCACCACGGGACATTTGGACTCCAGAGGAGCTGAGGGGACACCAGCAACGGCAGCACAGCTCACCCAAGCCGTCCCCAGGCTGCTTTGCTTGGGAGGGAGCTGCCATGCCCGGTGGCACGTGCCCAAACTAATGTCCCCTGGTCCCTCAGAGCTGGCAGATAATCCCAGGCAAGTCTGAGTGCTGCTCCTCCTCCTCCTCCTCCCTGCCCTCCAAAAGCCAGCCACACACATTCTTTACAGGAAAGAGGCTGTTTTCAGCTAAGGCATTTCTAATCCTGTAATTAGATGTTTTTTATCTGGCTCCTTATTTTGCTGGGAAGGATGATGTTATCTCTGGCCCTCGCGGGGAGATCTGGGTGCGTTTCCCAGGCCTCAGGCTCCTTCCCTGACCTTGAGCAAGGTCACTTCAGCTCCTCTCACCCCAGTGCCCAGCCTGAGAAAGGAAAAGGGGCTGTGGATGCTTCGTTTCACCCACTCCTTACCCTGCCTGGCTGACCCTTGGGCTCACCAGGGCTGGCCATAAACTGCCTGATGCACCTGACCCGTGGTGACCATGGCTCAGAGCAAGCTCCTCCAGCCCTGTGGCCTCCCTCATCAGCCACACTCATCAGCAGGAGCTGGGCAAGACCGTCCTTCTCAGCCTTGCCCAAGGAGACTCTCAGTCCACTAAAGCCAGAGGACCTGTGAGGAGATAGAGGTGTGCAAGTGAAGGTTCGCTCACCGGCAGATAAGTTAAAATTTTCTTTTATCAGGAACACCTTCGTGAGTGTTTAATCCAGGCATGGTGGAAAGCGACTGTGCAGGTCAGGGGAATCACCAGGAGTCAGCAAAGACAAGCAGCCCTCATTTGCTGGAAAGTTCATCTCTGCATTAAATTCTCACCAAAGAGGCTTTCATTAGGCCCACCAGGCTGGCATAAATGGGGTGCAGGAGCGGTGTTTTTCCCAACCCCAGAGCTAATTCCTCACTCTGGTTTTTTGTTCCCGTTGTTCGCACGCTGGTGCTGCCAAGCACAGTGAGAGCGAAGCCTGTATTCAAGTCAGATTTTTTTTTTTTTATTCCCTGCATTTGAGCAGGCCAGAATTTATACTGCTTGGGTCTCCTTAAATTAGTCCAAGAGGATTTCATTTTACAGGCCTGCTTGACTGGGATCCTTTTGGCACGATGGGCTCAGCTTTGTATACAACTGAGATTCATATTTTATGTGTGTATAAAAATCCCAGCCATGAATCTAGCAGCTTAAAACTTCACCTTCATTCTTTACAGCTCAATTCAGAGCACTCTGCACATTTCCAGCCACTTGGTCTTGCAGTTGGCTGAGCTGCAGGAAAGTGGCAGGAGATGCCGAGAAGGCTCCAAAGGGATGCTTTGCTCTCCTTGGCCACCAAATGTGGCTCGAGAGCCCCAAAACCCTCCAGCTACAGCAGGTCTGCAGTTTCTAATGATGCCTTCCCTCTTTTGGGAATCCAATTCCGAGTTGTAAGTGAGACCTTGGGGATATTCCTGGGAATTAGGGCTACAGCAGCAATTTAAGACTCTGGGGAGCTGGGTTTCATCTGCCTTTGCTCCGCTGGGGAATGCCTGGAGATCATCTGGAGCTGTTGCTCTCTGTTGGTGCTTGTAGAAAATACCTTGTGATTGCCTGTGACCCATCAGAGCTGGGTGAAGGTGGTGCAGCAATGCAGGTATTGGTCTGCAGAGTCCAAGCACCAAGTTCCAGCCGGGCTCAATGGGCCAGGCTGAATGTCCTGTGTGGGAACAGTGAGGTTCTCTGCTGCCCAGGGCCATGGATGGCTGCAAAAAAGAAGGTGCAGAGAACATGGATGGTGGGAAGTGCCAGGCTGAGGTATTTGTGCAGTCCTGCGTGGACCCAGCCTAAATGCTGCTGGGCTGGTCCCAGCAGAGCTGGTTGTTTTGGGCTGAAGGCTGTCGGACTGTGGCCAGCCTGCAATGCCAAGCTCTGGGGAAGCTGTACCAGAGCAAACAGCAGCTGGACTGTTGCCAGCTGCATCTGGCACTGTGTGGGTGGCCCAGGCCCCTGTTTCCCTGCTCTCCTGGTCCTTGGATCCACACAGAGGGTGCCTCTCCCTTGCCCATGCATGAGTACAGTGGTGCAGCTGGAATGATGGTGTGGCAGGGCTAACTGGAGTGAGGAACAGCAGTGAGCTTGGTGTGAGCAAAATCCTCTCTGTGTGCAGGCAGCAAGGATCTGCAGGGTCTGTTGGGATACAGTGATGCCTCTGTGTGGGATAACAGGGTGCTGTGGGATGCTGCTCCACAGCTCTTGCTACTGAGATGGGAAGAGATGAGTCCTCATCAGTCATTCTCTTCGAGGTTTTCCTCTCGGCTGTGACTTCCAGCAGGGTTCAGCAGAATTAAATTTTAAAGAAGATAGGATTTAAGAATATGGATGTCCAAATGTTGGGTTTTACTTCAGGCTTTTTTGGCAGTACCTGGTCTGCATTTGGTTGGCAAGCTCCTGTGTGACACTGCGCTGCCTTCCGGAGTCAGCGTGGCTTGGCTGCGGAGGTGTGAATCCCCTCAGGCTCTCCTCAGCCTCGGCAGATTCCTCCTGCTCCTGAGAGACTGCAAGGAAAACTGGAATGAGAGTGGGGAAGGGATAGGCAGCAGGTGCCTGGCTTTGCCTTTCTTGCAGGGCTGCCTGCAGCAGGAGCGCCATTGCCGAGTGCTCTGGGACCAAGCGGCCGATGGCCTTGGGAGAGCTTTCCCAGCACCAGTGACACGTGCTGCCTCTTTGGCTGTGAATCCAAAGCACAGCCACTCCCTCCCCAACCCATGTTTGGTTTTCCAGTGGTTGGGTTTTATCGAGCAGTTCTTTATTGGATTTATCATGCCAGTTGTTAAAGCTTCCAGCTGCTTAAATTTACTTTCTTGTTTTCTCATTTTCTCATCTGTCTTTTCTGTGTTCTTTACAACAAAATCCACACGGTCCTCTATATCATTAACTCCACGGGCAAGTTAATCAAATTTACTGTCAGGCACTGCTATAGCTGCTGGAATGTTTCTAATTTCTTCAGAGGGGGATATTGGGCTTGCAAAGAACCAGAGAGCACCTCCATTTCTTGCTCCATAATGCACCCCGGAGTTGCTGCAATTCCCAAGCAGTCTCTCCTGCTTCTGCTCTCTCCACACCACCTCCAGCTCAGTCCAAATTTGGGGTTTCTATGATTTTCCATGGATGCCCCATCTTGGTTGGGGTGATCCAGGAGACCAGCCAAACTAAAGACCAGCTTTTGAGCAGGAGGGCTGGGAGTTTTATCTGAACCAGAGCAACCTTCATGGGTGAAAAGAGACTCAGTGAAAAGAGACTTCATCCTAGGCTAGCACTTGCTGTGCAGAGGTTGCATGAGGAGCACCATTGAATAACCCCCATGGAACAGGATATTTATGGGTCACAGTGGGATCCAGAGGTGAGGAATGGAGAGTGTCTGGAGTGCTTGACTGTTTGCTGCTTGCCTGCCCTCAGCATCCCAAGGCTCGTTCTGGAGCAAGGACTCCTTTGGGTGTCGTGGCAGCTGCAGAAAATGTGGGGAACTGCTACCGAGGGGCAGATCAGAGGGACCTCACCGTGCTGCTGCAGACTGCACATCCCTGGGCGCTCCTGGCGGTGGCTGCTGGTGTTGGGGAGGGAAACGTGCTCCTGCACTAAAGCTCGACAGAGATTGGGGTGGTGCTGTTTTGCAGACAGACCGTGTGACCGTGGCTGACGTGATGGAGCCTCACAGAAAGATGCTTGGGAGGCTCTGTGTACCTGAAGCAGCTGCCCGGGAGAAGATTACAATGAATTCACATCTGCAAACACTCAGGAGCAAGGGGGTGGGTCTGTCCAGGCAGTGGGGCAGGAGCTGTGGGGTTTGGCCAGAGCTGACCAGGCTGCTGGACACTCACAGCCCTTGGTGACCAGCCCCCGTGGAGGACCCAAGCCTGAGCAAAGAGGGCCAAAGCCTGGGGGAAAATCTCTTCAGGCGCTTGGGGCTGTGGGGTTTGAGTGGGGTCCAGGCACCCTGTGGAAATGGAACAGCACGGAACACACTCCCAGGGAGAATGTGAGACCTTGCTGCATCTCCGGCGTGTTCGAGGTGTGACACAGCTGCTGCAGGAGGGACGGCCTGGGCTCACCTCCCAAATCACCACGGGACAGTGGGCAAGGGAGCAGAGCAGCAGGAAGGGGAGAGAGGGGCTGGGAGTGGGTGAAGGAAGAGGAGGAGGGAGGGAGGGAAGGGGGAGCTTGAGAGAGAGGGCAAGGGGAGGAGGGATGGGGAGAGAGAAGTAAACAGGGATGAAATTGCAGGTAAAAATAAAGCTGGAGAAGCCCAGGTGGAATTCATGCAAAGTCTCCTCATCAACACTGCGACTCCCTCCTGTCACGGGAACTGTCATCCGGGCTCGGCTCGTAATGAAAGGGAAAATATTTTATTCAGATTTATTAATTTGAAAATGAAGCCCGCCTGTCGAGAGGGGGACAGTTCTTCTCAATCTGTCATCGTTGAACCACACGCTCCTGACACCGGGATTCATTTGTCTTGTCGGCTCTGACAGTCGGATTCTCCCAGAGCTGTTCCTGGTGGATCGCCCTGGGATTTTAAACCGGATGAAACACATTCCGACAAGGAACAGCCTCTTTATTAATGCAAATTACACGAGGAGGAAAGAGCGTGAGGGAGGGAGGGAGGGAGGGAGGGTGACGCCAGCAGACGCTCTGGTTCCTCTCCCTGTATCAGTCATTTGTTATTTACATTTATACACATTTTTCAGGTTTAATAAAAGGAGATCGGGATTTTCGGTGACATTTATGGATGGATTGTTCAAGGGGGGAAAAAAAACTGGGAATCGTCACTAGAAATGTGTGCAAAAAAAAAAATTTAAAAAAAAATGTATGCGTGTATATATATACTCACAGAGGCAGGTGTGCAAGCTCTGTCTCCCACGGGCAGAGCTGGATTTGGACAGGGAGAGCACGTGGGCTTTCCCAAGGCTCGGGAGAGGTGGCTCTGAGCTGGGAAGGAGATGTGTGGCAGTGGCACTGGCCTGGGGATGCTGCTGATGGCAGGGCTGTGGCATCTCCCAGGGTATCCACAGAGCCCATCCCCGGTTCCAGGTGGGAGTGAGTGGCTGGGAAGAGCTTTTTCAGGGCTTGTGGGCTAGGGAGTGCTGCCTGTGCCTGGGGACTGGAGGCAAGGCTCCCTCACAGCCATGGGGGGTGGCAGTGCTGGGACTGTGGCTTTAGGGGATCAGAGTGACTTTCTGTCATTCCCAGGGCATCCCTGTCCCTCCAACCCCTGCTGCTGCTCTTCAGCACTCACTAAACATCAGCACCTCCCAAACCTCCCTCCCATGGGCAGCATCAGGGCTCCCAGGACAGGATTCTGCTTGCAACCCATGCCTGCCCCTAAGGATCCCAGCTGTGCTGAGGGGGGCTGGCACCAGCCCCATCCCCAGGCCCCTCTCAGCTCATTGGAGCTGCATAAAACAAATGCCAGAGAGCTGGGAGTGTGGAGAGCCTGAACCTGTGTGTGTGTATGTGTGTGTGTGTGTAATGATGTCTCCACAGTCTATAGAATGAATATTTAATAGTGCTTGTCAGCAAGATCCTAGAGAGGGATTTCTGTCCTCAAAGGCTCGTTAACTCCCGCCATGTCCAGGGCAGCCCCGGTGTCTGTGGTGGCTTCTGGCTGGTTTGTCACCTTCTCCCTGGATTCACCAGCCCACCTCAGCCAGGGCTCAGCAAAGACCCCCGTTGTCACCACTGTTCACCCCCAGCAGCCCCATCCCTGGTGAGGAGAGAGGTGAGGATGAGAAAGCTGGAGCTGGTGGANACCCCCCCCCCTCCGTGGGTCCTTGACCCCCGAAATTCCCCCACCCTGCTGAAGCTCCATCAGAGAGACGTTCAGGCTTGACTTGAAGGCTGCTAGTGATGGAGAATCCACCACGTCGTTAGGCAAATTGTTCTGCTGGTTAATTAGCTTCACTTTTAATGTGCTTGGAGCAATGAGAACGGTAATTCACGGTAGGAGCAGGGACGTGCAGTGAGGGCCTGGAGAGGTGTGGGAGAGGAGGATGGAAAGCCAGATAAAAAGGACTCAGAATTAGAGCAGAGACATTTTTCAATGAATCTTCAGTCTGTGAGAGGGACAATGAGAAAAGAGAGGAGGAAAAAGAAAAGTGAAGAGAAATGGAGGAAATATTACAGAGAGACCAATGCTAGTTTTGAATTTGGGTTGAGTTTTGTGAATGCAATTTTTATGACAGAAAACTAAAGAGTAGAAATAGCAAAACGCCATTTGGTAGCATCCTAGAAATGCACTCATGCACTTTTCATTCTGAAGTGGAAAGCTGTAAAATTTAAATCTTGGCCTAAAAACATTTGCTTTTAAGGAAATGGGGGGAGGCGGTGTCTCGATGCTTGAGATCCCCCTCAAAGGTTTTCCTGGAGTCAGTGGGCTCTTTTTGGCTGGCCTGGCCCTTGTTTGAAATGAGGCATGAGCCTGCCCAAAGAGGAGCCCATAGCAAAAAGGTCTTGGCTTCTGCAAGTTTCTTTCTTCAGGTAGACCCTTAAATTGCTCTGAGAACAAACTCGGGGTTAATCCTCATTGTAGAGGTGCATTAACCCAGCAGGGTGGCCATAGAAAAACAGATATTGCTGCCTAGGGAGCACAGGGACACTCTGGAGCTGTGCCTCATCCACGCTTCCCAAAACCAAGGCCCAGAAAACAGCAGGGACGTGTTTGGTGAGACTTCTCCAGAGCTGCTCCCTCACAGGAGAGAGCAAAGCTGGGGGTAGGGAAACGTTTCTGCAGCTGCCACAAGCCCTGGGCTCATCTGACCCCAAGGACAATGTTGGGAGCACCTTGAGGAGCCACCTGGAGCCCTGGCTCAGGCCTCAGCCCAGGCAGGGCACCTCTAGGTACTGCTTTCAAGGACCTCCCCACCTGGTCTGCGGGGACTGTCTGAAAAATCACTTCTGTCCTTGAATTCCTATTTCCTTGCAAACCCCGTGGCTAGGGCTCAGCCCTGGTGTAATAGGCATCTGCTTGTAGTAATCTCAACACCCCTCCCCAAACCTACTTATAAAATACTGTACCTTGCACCAATTTTATCTGTGACATCGCATAAAAAAAAAAAATCCATTAAAAGAAATAAAAGCAGGTGCAGCCTGGTGCTGCAAACACTCCTTCACTCTCATTCTCTCCCCTTCGCTCTCCCTCTCCTTCACTCCCAGTGTTTGCTAGTTTGTATGATTAATTTTATCAATTTTCCTGACCTGCTTTGCCACTGAAATAAATATGACAGCTGCAGTGCTGCCTCAATTCGTTCTCTTGCCAAGTGAGCTGCTGAGATGTGTTTTCTTGTTGATCGCAGACTTTGGTAAATATCAAGTAAATAGACTGAAGAGGATTCATTTCAGCAGCTTGGATTGTCAGGACTTCAGCCCGAGAGCACATCCTTCACCTGGGAGACAAAGGGAGAAGGAAAGCTCCCGTCCCTCCCCAAAAAAGCAATCAAGAAATCCTTGTGGTGCCAGCCCGGCCCATAATTAGCAGTGTCAGCAGATGCCTCGGAGGAGACTCCTAAAGCCTGGGTGCCAAAAAAAGGAGCCCCGTGGCCAGGCTGTGGGGTGTGTGGGTCAGGGTGGCAGCAGAGATGGATCTGTGGGGCACTGCCATCCCCGTCCTTGTCTGCATCTCAGAGCCATCACGGAGACGGTCCCTCACCAGACTTTCCACCTTGGCCTTGTCTCCTGTGCCTGTGTGGAAGAGAGACAGCCTGTCTCTCCTCAGCAGAAGGGCCCAGCGGGGTTAGGGAGCACCAAAATCCAGGCTGGTGTGGATTTCACTCCCTGTGAGCAGGGAGTTTTGGTGACAGGGTGATAACCTGGCCTGGCAAGCTGCCTTCAAATTAATGGGCAGTGCCCAGTGCCCTGATTTGTCCTTGCCAGTAAAATTCAGCCAGGAGTGAGCCGAAGGCTTCCTGCCTTTCAAGGAGCCTCTCCTGGAGATCTCCTTCCGTGGCGAGGCTTTTTTTTTGCGGTCAAGTTTTCCTCCCCCCAAGGAGATGCAATTTGTGAGTACCCACCCAGCACCCAGCACTGAACCCTGAACAGGGCACTCTAACCCGGGCTCCTGCTGCCCTTGCTCGTGGCTTTTCGTGTGCAGCTCTGGTTGCTGCAGGGCTCTGCTGGCACGACAGGACCCAGGCTCTCTGGAAGTCATGGGGACCCTCGTGGCTGGTTGTACATATGGTGCATTCTTGTGCACATGGAGAATTTAAAGCATTAAGAGGGAAATGGTTGTGCTAGCACATCCACCATATGGCCTGCTTAGCTGTTGTGGCAGGAGGGGGAAAGGGAAGGACTGAAATATCACTGCTCAGTGCTGGTCTGTCAGCCAGCAGTGTCTCTGGTGCCACCAGCTCAGTGATGGTGGCCTCTGCCCCCCAGGACCTTTAGGTGCCTTTCAGAGAGGTTTGGGATCAATCTCAAACCCAACCCCAAAGCAGCCGGGTCTTGCCTAAATGTTGGCTGTGCTTTTTTTTTTTTTTTTTTTTTTTTTTTTTTTTTTTTTTTTTTTGGGGCAGGACTCCCTGCAGAGTGCCTGGAGCACCAGAAAAAGTCAGGGCCAGAGCATCCAACCAGATGAGAGCAATGAGGATGTAATACGGGTGTAATTTCTGGAGCAGTTCCTGATGGTGATGTGGAGAGGAGGGAGGCTGCTGGGGCAGCATTCAAGCACTGTGTGCTCTGCCCTCCTGCACGAGGGGCTTTGGCCCTTTGAAAATATTTAAGGCTGTGCCTGTGGAAGAAGTAGGGATAATTCCCCAGGCATAGCCTTAAATACTTCCAAGGTAGTGCTGGAGAAGAGTGCTGAGCAGAATTTACTAGCATGGAAATACTTCCCAGCATTGTCTAAGCTTTCAGCTGGCCCCAAAGGCCCCTCAGTGGGATGATGCTCCCAGTGCTACCAGCCCCATCTGTACAAAAGCCTGGAGTGTGCCTACTCTTCCCCAAGAAACCATGACATTGGAAAAATGCCATGATTCAGGGATACTGGAATAAAATTTAGGTGGAGTTTTGTGCCTATGCAGTCTTTAACCTTTAGGTGCCGTTCGTATGTAAAGCTTTATTTCCACCAACAAAAACCTTTTGCTGATTTCTAACAATTCTGTATCTTTGCAGACTCTACAAGCAAGGAACGCTGCACAGGAGGTTTTGATGGAAGTCTGATGGAAGATAAACACGATCCAGTTAACCAGCAAGCAGGAATTAACCAGCACAACCCACGGCCCAGCCCTCTGCCCGCTGCAGATCCCAGCAAAGCTGCCTTCACTTGTCACATCCAAACACAGGGAGAGAGGGGGAAAAAATAGAAACTCCCAGCCTCCAAAACCAAAAAGAGAACTTGTAAATGTGACCCAGATAAACACCATGCAGGATGGCATCCTTGAGTCAGCAGAGAGCCTCAAACACCTGCTCATGCCACCTCCTCCACCCTGGCATTGCTGGAGGAGCCTGAAAAGGCTGGGGGGCTGCTGCAGCATCCCAAAATCATCCCCCCAAAACTGCCACAACCTCCAGCCTGGCTGTGAGTTGCTGGGCTTTGGCTCAAGAGCTTGCAACCAGGGGTCAGGATGAAGGGGGCACCGTAAAATAGCCGTAACTGAATATAAACCCAGAGACATAGGGCTCCCCTGCTGCCTCTGCTCCAATTTCCTGCAGATTGACTGTGCTCCCATAGCTTTACCTTTCGGAATTATTGCCTTATTACCATTACTGAGGTGATAATTTTCATTAATGACTTGCTGCTGGAAGCTGCAGGGTCCAGGACTTCCCATCAGAACAAAGGTGTAGCTGGCTGAAGGGACTCCCCTCTCCTCATCTTTGCCCTGCCTGGGGCACTTGGGAAGCAGGAGCCAGGGAAAAAAACCACATTTGCTGCCCTTGCACAGGGCTACAGACACGTGGTGTTGGGGTGCAGTGGTGTCACACTGCTGTCTCTCCTTGCATGGCTGTGCTCTTGGCCAGAAAGCCTGAGCTGCAGGTCCAAAGTTCTGTGCAGACCCAGGCTGTCCCTGGTAAAAAACACTCTGTTAAGGTCCATTTTTTTTGGGAGTGGGTGCTGCAGCCCACTGCCAGCAGTGGTTGGGCCTAGGTGGGCTGAGCTGCTCTGGGTATTGTGCTGTTGTTCTCCCCGACCGTGTCATTTAATGGAATCATTTAGGTTGGAAAAGACCTCTAAAATCATCGAGTCCAACCCGTAACCCAACACTGCCAGGCCCACCACTAAACCACGTCCCTAAACACCACATCTACACACTTTTTGACCGCTTCCAGGGATGGTGAATCCACCACTTCCCTGGGTAGCCTGTTCCACTGCTTGATCAACCTTTCAGTGGGGAACTTTATCCCCACACCCAATCTGAACCCAACCCTGGCATAACTTGGGGCCTGTTTAATCCAGCCACACAGCCCAGGGGGTGTCCCTGAGGGAGCCCAGCGTGGAGCTCACGCTCAGGGAGCCCGTGCCAAAGGTCTCCAAGCCAACTCCAGCTTTCTCCAGGCACTGGGAGCTCCAGGGGTCCCTTCTGGCTGTTGTTAGAGCAGCACAAGCACCACGGTGTGGTGCCTCCCAAGATGGTTCAGCAGCACCGGTCCTGCTGCCAATGCAACGGGTGGTGACAACCCAACAGAACTGGGATCATGAATGCCTGGCAACATCACCAGTCCACCAGGGGGCAAAGGGCAGCAGCACTCCCCTCCTTCCCATCAAGATGCTCCGATGGCTGCTGTGTTGACTGGGAGTATTTTTTTCCGATGCAGATCACCTTGGTCCAGCAAGGAGCTCCCGCAGCAGCCGCCCCTCATCAATTCAGGTACCCCCCTCCCCTCTGCTCAAGGACTTGTGAGAGCAAAAAGGCTTGTGGCTGCAAAGATTTACACCCCCTCAGCAAGGGTTAACCTCATCTGGCAGCCACTA
>VZTR01022671.1:138926-151938 GCA_013400775.1 Chaetops frenatus | reverse complement strand
GGGGGGGGGGGGGAGGGGGGAACCCAACCAAAACCAACCCCAAAACCTCAAGAACTTTAAAATCAATACTTTATATTGCCTGAGAATTTTTATTTTTTTTTTAAAGTTTAACACTTTTTTGATGAAAAGGTGTCAGCCCAGCCAGGCTCCCCGAGGAAGCTCCCTCTACGGGCGATGCTGCGGCAGCGTTGCTCCAGCTCCACGCCACCTCCTGCTCCAGAATCCCATGGGTCAGCCGTGCACTTCCAGACGGTGAAACTTTTAGATTAAATCCTCTCTCTCTCTCTCTCTTTTTTTCATTGACTCCAGATCCAGANTTTTAAACTTCCGTAGAATATGCTTTTTAAAAATAATCACGAAACCCTTGCATTTTCATCTGAAGCAATAGGATGCTCTGGTGCCACCAGCAATGTTATCAGCGTGGGTACCAGGGGCTGTGCAAAGGGGTGGATGTGCCCAGCTCTGAATGAAAATTTGCATCTTGTGATGAAAATCGGCCTTATTGAGTTAAGAACGTGTTTCCGTATCTCTGCTCGTAAAGGAAACCTGGGTTTGGTGCCTGGTGGGGAAAGCAAAGGCCATTTGCACATTTTGGTGTCCCTGTTCAGTCAAAACGTGGCAGGCTCATGTGGGATACACTGATTTTTGCACCTCAGGTGCTCCTGTGATCTCTGTTAGTGCAGCTGTTTGCAAGGCTGTGATGGGAATTGTTGGATTTTTTAACCCCATACAAAGGTTTGGAAAAGGCTCCTACTCAGCAAAGCCAGAGTTTCGGAGTCGCCATCAGAATGGGCATAAAGTGCTATAAAGACATTTTGGTCCTGAAATACTGGCACGTCCTTAGAATAAGTTCAGGGTCAAAGGGAGAAATGCTGTAGCTGTGAAATCAAAATTTCCCTGCCTTTGTGGAAGATTTGGAGTTTGCCAGGGGCAGGAGATCTGCCAGAGAGCACTTTGCAGTGCAGAGCTGAGGCTCAGCAAGCTGCAGCAGCTGCAGTTGGTGTTGAGGCCCTTTAGAGAAGAGAATCAGTTTATAAGTTTGCTGGTTCTGAAGAGAAAATCAGTGTGGTTTCCTGGTCTGCCATCCTTCTCCCAGAGACGGTGGGAGAGCACCAGGGCTCGTCTGAAGGGTAAAAGCTGACTGTGGGCCACTGCAGGATGTGACATTCATCTGCTGACTGCCCATCCAAATCTCCCCCAAGTTCTTGGGGTGTTAAGGGAGGGGCGTTGAACCCCAGAACTCTCATAAAAAGGCTTTGTCACCCACTGTGGTGGGTGGTCTGTGGCCCTGGAGGTGGCAGGACAGAGCAGAGGGTGCCTGGGCTCAGAGGTGTCCCTGACAACTCTGCAGGGCTGAGTTATGTGGAGTCGTCATGTTAATGTACAGCCAGGGAGAAAGATGGGAGAAATACCGCCATGCACAGATCCATATTTTTCTCCACGGAGTAAAATACTGTGTAACTTTATCTAGTTACTATAAAGCAGTTTATACTCCTTGTTTATTAAAAAAAAAAAAAAAGGAAACCCCCCCATATTTCACTTCCTCTACTGACAGGCTATGCAGGGAAAAATAGATGGTTTCTTCTGCATTTAATATTTCAAACCAAGTAGACCCAGAAGAAAAGGCAGCAATTAACCACAAGTACCAGCAATGCGTGTTCCTTGCGTTTTTTTTCTCTCCGGATTGGGCTACAAAGAATCAGTTTAGAACAAACTTATTTCCAGGCATGTTAAATCTTCCAGCAATAATTTTCCAAGCTAGGCATGAAAGCAGTGCAGTCATGCTCATCTTCCAGATCTCAGGTTTCTGAGATGGGACCTGCATCTCACATTTGCTCAGGATTTAAAATCCTGTACCTAGGATGGCTAGGAAATGGTCAGCACATATCTGACCACATGTTGGAGTAAGCTTATGCACATACACAGGGAAGGAAATATATAAGCCTGGCAGAACCCAGGAAAAGAGGCCAAATGGTAAAAAAATCATTGACTCCAATGCAGTTTCTCTACCTGTGGACATCCATATTTGTGCTTGTACATGCAGGGTGATGTATTTTTCCTCTTCCCACTGTAAATTCCACATGAGCCCTGCCCTGTGGCTCCAAGATGGGAGGAGAGACACCTGAGCATCATCTGAACCACTTTGCCATCACTGCTCGATCTCTTCACAGAATTCACAGAATGTTTAGGTTGGAAGAGACCTTCAAGATCATCGAGTCCAACCCATGCCCTGACACCTCAACTCAACCCTGGCACCAAGTGCCACATCCAGTCTTGTCTTAAACACATCCAGGGATGGTGACTCCACCACCTCCCCGGGCAGGCCAGTCCAGTATTTTATCACCGTTTCTGTAAAATACTTCTTCCTAATATCCAGCCTATATTTTCCCTGATGCAGCTTGCGACTGTGTCCTCTCCTTCTGTCAACCTAAGGAGCAGGGTTAGCTGAACCCTCAGCAGGAATGCAGCGAGGACACAGACTTCCTTGCCTTCCTTCTCCACACAGCCTGCACCCAGGCTGGCAGCATCCTGTGACTAACTCTTCCAGACTGGATTTCTCCAAGGGATGAGCGGTTCCTCCGGCGCTTAATTTGGCTGACTCCGCGCTCTGTGGGAGCTCCTACCCACGCCAGCTTGAGTCCTAGCAAAAACCCATCATCATTAGCCCTCCAAAAAAGGCACAACTCGGATATTCCCCACCCCGGTTCCTGCAGGCTGGGCTGTTCTGTGCATTCCCACAGCCCGAAATTCCCCTGGTGGGCTCAATTACAGCAATCAGCCTCCGTGCCCTTTTCCACGGCACCGCTGCCTCCCGCTCGGCACGGACACCCTGGTGGAGCAGCAGCTTTCCCACAGGTGTCAGGGGAGGTGACACTGCTCACCCGGGCCTGTGGGCAGGCTCTGTGCCCTTTGGGGGGGCTTGTCCTAACTGGAGCCGTTTGGGATGTGCCCTGGCTCTGTACTCTAAGGAGTTGGTTCGAGCGCGGGGCTCTCCTTGGGCAGGGTCTTCGTTCCGGCTTGCAGCAGATTCTTTTCTGGTGCGGGGCAGGGCTGGGCTGGGAAGGATCTGGCCGGTGTGCATTGCTCTTTGCTAACGCTTTGGCAGCCTCTCAATGAGCAAACCACTAGGAAACAAACCCGGAGCAGCCCTGGGCTGCGGTGGCCAGACAGACCTCTGCTGTTAACCGGGCTGAAGAGTACCAGCTGCTCTGCTCCTGCCCCAGGGAGGAGAGGCCCTTCTGCTGCGCTCTGGGGACGAGAAACAAGCCTGAACCAGCTCCTGCAAACTGGGATGGCTTTTAGACTCCAGCTCTGGATCCAAATCTAAATTTCATGGCTTTACATGCTGCCCGAACCAATGTCTGGGCTCCAAATAATGCTCTGCTCTAAAAGGGCAAATAATACGGTGGTGACAAACTCCTTTTCTGCCCTTGGCTCTGTGTTATGCTGGCTTTGAGGTGCTCTGGCTTGGGCTTCACCAGCTGCATTGCTGCAGCCAAGACAGTGCTTAGATTTAATTCCCTTTTCCCAACCCCTCTGACAGGGCAAAGTGACCTGCCTGGATTTGTGGGTCATGTTGTTTGAGCCATGGGCGCTTCCCCATGGCAGGAGCAGCTGTGCTCAAGGGAGACAAACCCTCCCTGGCTGGGGATGGAGAGCCAGGGTGGCTTTCCCAGCTCTCCCTGCATTGCCCATCTGACCAGATGATCCCCACTCCCCTCTTATGCCCGTGGACGCCTCCCCACACCTGGCTGATGCTCTGTTCCTAAGCCTGGCCCCCTCCCAAGCCCCATAGCTGGTGTCTGTCAAGCCTGAGGATGTTGTGGAGCCCACCTGTGTGCAGATGGTTTCTGGTTTGGAAGAGCTCTGGGTAGGGTGGGTAATGCTGTGGGCTCCTGTCCCAGGAGGGGCTTGGCAAGGGGGAATAAGGACAGAGGAGGGAACAGGTTATTTTGGCTCTATGCAAGGCACTCACTTTTCTTTCTCAGAAAAGGACTGAGCCTGGAAAACCTCTCTCTCTCTCTCCCTGTGTTTTCTAGCAGTGACTGTGCAGCAGCAGGGTAATGCTGGTGCTCAGACACCAGCTGTGGTCATGCAGGGCTCTGCATCTGCTAGGTGAAAAAAGAGTTCTAAATGGGAAAGATTTGGTAGAAGAAATGTGTTTTCATATTTGCATAAATTTTACTGGTGTGGGCATTGCCCAGTTTTGCCACGGGTTGAAGAGAGAGGGAGGAAACCACACTCAAAATTTTCTCCATCCTCTTCAAACAGGAAACACTGGGTGAGCTGCTCAGCAGCTCTGTCCCAGGTTTGCTCTTTGTGCCAGTGGCTGGAGTGGTCCCCAGCCCTTGCCAGGCTTAGATAAGCACCAAGAAACATCCAGGGTGTCACAACACCCCTGCCTGTCCCCTGTGCCTGGGGACACCCTGGACAAAAGTGTCCAGCAGCACTGAGCCATGGCAGGGCGTGTGTTACAGATGTGTTGCAAAATCTGTGGGTGGGGAAGGAGCTGGGTCAGCTGAAATCCTGACCAGTCCTCAGCAGCGTCTCTGAGGGGCCACCATGACCCCAAAGCTGTTTCAGGAGGTGGGCTCGTCCCTTGAGCTGTGTTCCCTGATTTGGTGCTCAGCTCCCACCCTGCTGCTGTCTCCCACCTCTTCTCTCCTCCTAGGATTCCCCTCCTGAAGCCTCCTCAACCTGCTGTGGCACCTTCTGTCAAACGCTTCACACGTTTGTCACCAAAATGTTTTGGCAGCAGCAGCATCTCTAGGTTTTGACATAATCCCGACAGGAGACTTTCTCAATTATTACTAATGGAACATTATGCTCCTCTTTGGGAACTCCTGCATGAATAAAAAGGGTCATTAATGACATCTGCGCAGAGCCCGGAAATTATTAGTCAATGCTGATACAGTTTTATTTTATTTTTTTAATTTTTACATATATGTTTTCTTAAGCTCCTGCTAATTTCCCACCTTGCCTCCCACCCCCTTCTGCAAAGTCTCCCGTGCAAAGTGGAGCCAAGCGGGTTATTGTCAATGTTCTTGCTTTTGTGCAGGTAAATGCTCTTCCCCTCCCACCCTTCCTTCCCTTTTATTCCCTGTTGGCTTCTTTAGAGATTGTAGCTCTTGTTTCAGTCCCAAGAGATCCCGTCGCACCTTTCTCTGGGCTAGATTTTATTGCCAGTCAAGCTCAAATATTTCTTGGACTTGGAGAAATCAATATTACCCCGATCCTACCAAGGCAGTGCTGGAGAAGGAGCAGTGGCCCGTGTCCTGTTGCCTGTGGACCTCAGGGTGGCCTGTCCCCATCCCCTGCAGGATGCTGGTGGCACACAGAAGATGCTGGGAGAGGGACTGGAGGTGTCCACAAGTGCAACATAGCATCAGCTCCAGCTTGGATTGTTTTAGAGGAATTTTGAGACAGCAAATCATTGGGGTTTTTCCTGTCCTTCTGCCAGGTATTCAGTTTCCTCTGCCCAGTACCCCTAAAAGCTACCCAGAGAAGGCTTTTTCTTTACTTTTCTCCCTCAGATTTCTGCAGCAATTTGAGGAACTGTGACAGAAGCCCTACAGAGATGTGACAAACCAGAGGTGTCTCTGCCCTGAGCCATTCCAAATGGCTCTGCAAGTCATGACTGCTGAGGAGCTGGACAGGTGCAGGGCGCTTCTGTCCCTTGTCCTCTGTTGATGACAACATGTGGGGCAGAGCTCTGGGCTGATGGCAGTGGCACATCCAGCAGGACAAAATCCCGAGGTCATTCCTCTTGCTGCATTGCTGTGCCAGCACACGAGGTTTGGAGGCACACGGAGGGTTGGGTTTTACTCCCAAAAAGAGGAAGGGGGAGGTTTGGGATGATGGTTAAGGCTTTTGGTGGGGTCTCTTATGGAGAAGATCTCACAGGGATCTGTCCTGTGGAAGAGGAGAAAACCTATGTCTTCACTAACCCAAAGCTTGTTTTTTTCTTTTTCTGGGTTGGTATCAGTCAAACACGCAGCACAGAAGCTGAAGAAGGTGTCGGTCCATAGCCAACAGGAAGGCTCTCAGTGTCCTGGTGTCACTACAAGATGCCCATCTCCACACTGAGTGTTCCCGATGCTGCTTGGTGGGAGACTCTTCCCAAGCCATCGGCTGTGAGCTGGGGAGACGTGGCTGCTGTGGGGCTCTGCTTGCCCCCCAAGGCACACAGGGAGCACCACCTGGGCCATGGGATTGGGCCTGGACCCACCCGGGCCACTGGGACATGCGACAGTTGTCCCATGGGGCCTGGACTCACTGCAGAGCTGCTGCACCTCCCTGGGGAAGGCCGAGCAGGGATCGCCAACCTCCGCTCAAACCCGGCGCTGGCGGTGAAAGGTCGGCGCGGTAACTCCTAAAACAAAACCACTAAACAAGAAATAGACTCCTTCAAAAGGAGGTTAAAAAAAAAATAAAAAAATAAAGTCCCTCGGAGAAAAGGTATTTCAACCCCTTTTTGATTTATGAGCTACTATAGGATATTGAGACGTTATTTACAATCGATATACGCTCCTGCAAGGCTCCCGCCGGAGCCATAGACCCCGCCTGTTAGAGTGGAGACCGGTCAGCCTGCTCCACTGGAAGTGCCAGCCATGTCCTGCTGGGGCAGGCTATAAAGCTGGACACAGCTGTATATCTTTCAGGAAACGGACCTGGTTACACGTGTCTTTGGGCAGCTGACACAGGGATATAGTTTAGGGCTAAGGCAGCAGTTCAGTAGCAGAAACCAGCATTCCTCAGCCTCGCCCACAATGAAACCTCTGGCGCAACGTGGAGCGCTCCGTGGCCTCAAAGGTGCAAAAACGGAGTTGTTCACTTGACTTATAATGGAATCGGGCCAATTTCGAAGGAAGCGCTGGGTTTTATTCTGGGATTTTCATCTTTAGAGGGGGATTTGCAAACACTTTAAGGGGGGGGGGGGGCGACGAAAAAAATATTCATTCGGCATAAAACTGCATGCTGGCCGAATTCCAGTTTGGGTAATTACGTTCTCTTTCCGCAGCGGCTGCAGGACAAAGGGCCATTCATCACGCTCCAAAGTGCTGCAAAAGGCTCCCGTGTTCCACGGGAGAAGCGCCCGTGCTCGAATCCAAGCGAGGAAAGTTTTCTCCCCGTGCTCCGGGCCGCTCCGGAGGGTAATGGAGCTTGGCACTGCTTTTTAGGCTCCTCTTGGGTGAGATGGAGGGGCAAGGACCTTGTCACGAGCTGCTCGGGCTCCAGCAAATCTGGGTAAGTAGGGCGCAGAGCAAAATAGATTCCTTGCGGCCTCCCGTGGCTCGCCTTTCACCCCAAGGACACGGCTGTCTTTGCAGAGTGCTGCCGGAGCTCCAGGGAATCCCGCTGGAGCAGGAGGAGCTGGATTTCCTCTCTGCAAACCTCCCGTTTTGGAAATGCCTATAAGCAAGAAACTGGGTCGCTTCCAGCTGGGCAGGGCTCAAGGACTTGTGCTCTGCCTTCTTCTTGCCAGGTCTCCACGCAGCCAGAGAAGAAATGCTTGCAACCCTCCCCACCGCTTTCCAGCTAGGGATGGTTGTGCTGAAGTAGTGGACCACAGTTTTCCGTGGAGCATTGGATATTAGCAAGGAATTCTTGAGGGTGGTGAGGGTCTGGCACAGCCTTCCCAGAGAAGCTGTGGCTCCCCTCTGCCTGGAATTGTTCAAGGCCAGGTTGGACAGGGCTTGGAGAAACCTGGTCTGGTGGAAGGTGTTCCTGCCCACAGCAGAGGGGGGGGTTGGATGATCTCGAGGACACCTGCCAGCACAGGCCTTATGATTCCAGGATTCCTTAGCTCCCTGGTGGCTCTCTTTGCAGCCACTCCCTGTCCAGGCAGACTGAGGCCCCAGTGCTCAGGTAGAGGCCAGGTGAGGAGGCAGCAGCAGGGGCAGCAGCATCTCCTCAGGGTGAAGGAGCTGTGTCTGAATGCCACCCACCAGCTGACCTGCCAGGGAGCATCCTTGGCCTATGTGCCTTGAGAGTGTCCCTTTAAAGCAATTTGTAGACTGTTATCCTGTATCATTAACCTAATTAGCGTAATTGCCGCCATTTATGTAATGAGTATAAATACTGGAGGAATCCCATAATTAGGAGATGTAATTAGGTAATTAATAGATGACATGGTAACAAAAATCCAGGGGAAACTTTGCAAGGTGGACAGTTGCCTCTGTGTGTTTGTGCATGTGTGAGTGTGGCTGCTCTTGCCAGGGTCTGTCACAGATGTGCTCTGGGGCTGGCCTCAGCCTGGGGCCCCTCCATATCCCGTGGGCAACATAAAGGGACCTTCAGGTGACATGAAGAAGTCTCTCCTGGAGCTCTACAGACCCTGCAGAGGGGATCTGGAGAGCCAGGATTCGCTTGAGGGGAAGAGCGGAGCTGTGGCCACTGCCTTGCCACGCGGACACAATTTGCTTTTAGATCCTGGGAGGAGCAAGGTAAATTCAGCATGGTCTGAGATGTTCCTCAGCCCTGCTGGAGGGTGGCTGGAAGTCCCATTTGTCCCACGGTGCCTCTCTGCTACGAGCAGTGCTGGAAATAGCATGACAGCCAGCTCCTGCACCAACAACCCCACCAGAGGGATGATAAGGAGCCCCAGGGTGAGCTCGGCTGCCTGATAAAGTCTCATTTTAGTTCTCCTGTGGGTTTGGCTCAGGAAAGTGATTGGAGCTGGAAATTGTGTTTGTGCTGTGAAGAGCTGATAAAGTTCCTGCTGTGCCTGAGGACTGTTTTTTTTTTTCTTTCGAGCGTTGTGAGTTGTGAGTGCTTGAGCTGGACCCTTTCTTGTTGTTGAAATGTTGACTTTTTCCTGCTGCTCTCTGTTTCTTGCTCCTCCCAGCCTGTTCACACCTCTAGAGAACTTACACGTCCAGATGTAGTCGACAAAAATAAGTTGCAGACAAGGAAAGCTTTTCTTTGTTGTTTTTTTGGTGTGTTGTTGTTGTTGGTCATCTGGTTGGCACCTGCCAGGAGGAATCGTTTCCACCAGAAGGGGGCCTGGAAAAAGAACTGGAGGGACTTTTGGCAAGGGGCTGTAGTTGATAGGAAAAGTGGTGATGGCTTCAAACCCACAGAGAGCAGGGTAGACATTAGATATTGGGAATAAATTCTTTAGTCTGAGGATGATGCAGCACTGGAGCAGGTTGCCCAGAGAAGCTGTGGATGACCCATCCCTGGAAGTGTTGAAGGCCAGGTTGGATGGTTGGGCTTTGGGCAACCTGGGGTGGTGAAAGCTGTCCCTGCCAACAGCAGAGGCCTGGAACAAGATGATATTTAAAATCCCTTCCCATCCAAACCATTCCGTGATCAGCCATGAGTATCTTGGTGTAGGCTGTCCTGGGCTCTGCACACCACCTTGACCAAGTGTACACTGGTTTATTTTGAAGAAGCCACTGACTTCGTGGCTTTTACTCCTGGCCTCTCCACCTCCCCTTTGCAGCACGTTCTCTCCAAAAGGTGAGCTATTTCTCACTCCTTGGAGAAGCACTGCAGCCAGCAGGAGGTGACCCCAAGATGTGCATCACTGGCAGTGCCAGCTGGCAGGAGAGGTCAGAGTTTGTGCAAGCTTTGGGTGGTCAAAGGCTGCAGAGTCCCCGGGACCAGCAGCTAGAGGGAGATATGACCTCACGCTGAGGGCCAGCCTTGCCTATGCCGTGGATTCCCGTCGTGATGCCAAAGAAAATCCTCCCTTTCTAGTGTTCAGGGTCCATGTAATGAACAGCCATAATGCAGACTTCATTACGTAGCATAAGTAGTTCTCAGGGTTAAAGACTTTTGAAATGGCTTCTGCTGCAGTTTCTGACAAAGTAGTTCTTGGTCCCTGTCTACCTGGGAAGTTTTATCAGGTGTATCGTGATCAGATACAGGATGTAGGTCCAGTTACACCAGAAAGGGTCTGTCTAGACATTTTAAATGCAGTATGAGAAGGGCCTTTCTTTCCTTTAGCTTGGATTTGCTTGCACATGCCCTTCACAAAACCAGAGCCTGCTTCATCAGTGGAAGAGCCTCCATGTATGGAGTGTTATGTTTAAATACCCACCCTGGGCTGCATCAAAGCCCCCTCTGGCCCAAGGCTGGGAATTCCTGCTCCTGCAGTTTCCCCGGCTGAGGGATGGGGAGGTGCAGTGCTGTTTGGCAGCTGCTGGGCTGGAGGTGGCTCTTTGTGCCCACAGCAAGCAGGACACTCCTGCAGTCTTTCAGCTCAACCTTCCTCTTCCCCTCTCTGCTTCCTGGTCCCTCATCCTGTGCTCCCCAACCTCCCACTCCAACGGGATGTGTCCCGTGGGGCACCATCAGCTGAAGTCCGACCCTTCTGCTTTATCTGGTTCGGGGTTTTGCCTGCTGAGATACAAATTTGCAAGAGCAATGTTGTGTTTTGGCTCGTTTTCCAGGCAGTGAGCTCTGAGACCCACATGATCTCAGCTCTACACCTGTTTTGAGGTCTTGCAGCCCCTGGACCTCTGCAGAGCTGAGCAAAGGTGCTACAACTCCTACCTTGGCTGCTGGCTCCCCAAGTGATGGGCTACGAGGAATATCTGCCTCCCTCTGCCCTGGACCGTCCCATGGGTGAGGATTGTTGCTATTTCTCCTTTTTTGCCCTCATTTTGCCCTTGTCTTTGCCCTCGCCAGGCACCAAGCATTGATTTATCCTTGTTGCCATGTCCAAACTAACACAGACCTCCACCGTGGCTGCCGAGCAGCCGTACTTTCTCTTGTTCTCCTTTCATGATAAAACCCCTTTTTGCTGTGTTTCTGTCTCCCCTACAAGGTCTAACTCTGCCTGAGTCCTGCCAACTTTCATTTTGCTCCTGTGTTTCTTGATTTCAGATGTGTCTTCCTCCGCTGATCTCTTCCCCACCTCATCTTTTTTCCTTTGTAGTCCTGATGATGTGTGAACACACTTTCCCTACAAAACATTGTTCCAGGCTCAAAGCTTTGTGTGAGTGGTTGTCCCACCTGGATTTCACACTCTAACNAAAAAAAAAAAAAAAAAAAAAATTAATAAATTTAATTTCCTCCATATTCAAGCCCTTAAGGTCTTCAGTTGTGCTGAGTGCACTAATAGCATTATAGTCCTGCCCTAACTTTGTGCATCTTCTCTAGTGAGCTTTATTTATCTCTCCAGCATCAATCTGAAGTTGTCTTCTAGGAATGACCAGCTGTTCTCCAAAGCTGTGGCCAAACAGGCAGCCATGGAAAGCCACAGGTGTGAGTAGAGACCTGGATGTGAGCAGCCTACTGGGAGCAGTTTTCTGGAAGAGGAAGAGGGAGCAGAGTTATATCTGGGAGCAGTGAATTATCTCCCTCTTAAGATTCACCCTGGTTCGAAGCAAAATGGATCTGAGGAAGTCACGTGGCTCATGTCAGGCAAGAAAATTCTAATGCTGGGTTTTTCTTCCCTCCTAACTATCTCTGTCTACAGATTTGTTGGAAGACAGGCTGCCAGGAAAGTGTTACCAAATAATTATCCTGTGCCTCCTTACAGTAAGAGTAAGTAACTTTCTTTTTCTGCAAGAAAGTGTTTAGATAAAAAAGCCACGTGAACCAGTCATTAATATCTTATAGGTCAGAGTTACGGATGTTGCATTGTGATGAAATATGTATTTCTTCCTATTTCTTAGGAAAATGGGCTTGTGAGACAGAGCAAGATTTATGATGATCTTAATTAGTTATTTCCTAGCTTTCAAAATGTTTGGGTTTGAGAGATGATATGATAGATAATTAACTTGTTGTCAGACAGCGACTTTTAAAATGAAATGTTTGTTCTCAAAATATTATTTATCTGAATGTGCATCGTATGCATGCCATAGTGCACACACACATGTACATACAGATAAATATGTGGACATGCATCCCTGCAGCCACAGGAGCTAGGAACATGGGTTAATGCTTCCATGAAGGGCATCATTCCTAGATATTAGGAAGAAATTCTTTCCTGTGAGAATGCTGAGGCCCTGGCACAGGTTGCCCAGAGAAGCTGTGGCTACCCCATCCCTGGAGTGTTCAAGGCCATGTTGGACAGGGCTTTGAGCAACCTGATCCAGTGAAAGGTGTCCCTATCCATGCAATGAGATAACCTTTAAAGTCTCTTCCAACCCAAATCATTCTGTTTCTATGATAAGTCCTCCAAACCAGTAAGTTTCCCGAGACGACTGCCAGTAACGTGGTGCTGGTTAAGAGGTGGGGAGTTGTGATTTTTCGTTGCTATATCCCTGAAGGACAGAGAGGAGGCTGGAGAGAACCTTCAGGGAAGGCAGAGGGCGGGATTGCACTGACCCCAAAGGATGCTGGATGTGCTCCCTGAAGCCGTGGCTGCTGCGATGCCTCGCTGCTGCGGGGGAGCAGAGCTGCTCCAGAAGAAAAGAGGTCACCTGGAAGTTGATTTTTTTTTTTTCTTTCTTTTCCTTTCTCTTTCTTTTGCATTTTTTCACCGGAGCCTTATAAATAACAGACAAAACCGCCAGGGGAGAAACCTCCCAACCAGCTGCCTGTTGCAAATACTCCAGGAAATGGGAGGTGGTAGGGGAAGAGGGAAGGAAGGCTAAATTTGGTGGATTTTATTTTTAACAAGGGCTATTTCAATTAGCTTTAAACCCATGGAAAAAAAAAAAAAGAAAGAAAAATAGAGCTATGACAAACTTTTGCCAGCACCATAGGGGTCTGTGGAGCTGAGCACTGGCCCCAGCCAGCGGGGCACGGACACAGTGTCTGTGCCAGCCCTTGCTCCAGGACTTGACAGCTCAGACACTGCCAAGGCCATCACAGGGACAGGGAGCTCAGGGACAGAGATGAGGAGATATATTTCAAGGCCTCCCAAGATTTCTCCAGCAAAGCCAAGAGAGGCTCAAAACTTTCCAAAGCAACAAAAGGAGGCATCTGCAAGCCCTGGCTTTTCTGCAGGACTGCTGTACTTGAGTCCCTGGTGCAGCACGGTAAAGCTGAAGTTAATGAACCCAAACAGCCAAGCAGAAAGTAAATACTTTCCCTCACTTTGCCCCTAAAA
>VZTR01022671.1:126632-138904 GCA_013400775.1 Chaetops frenatus | reverse complement strand
AAAAAAAAAAAAAAAATCTGCGGCAACTCTTTCCCTCCTGACTGAATCTTGCTGTTTGCAACACCTGAAGTCGAGGCGTCTAAAAAGACTTGGCAGCATCCCTCTGACAATCCCCGGGCACTCTCCGGAGAGCAAAGGTGTTAACCTTGGTGTCCTGGCTGCGTGCCAGGGTAAGTAATTACACTCGGCCTCTATAAATTAGCCCATGCTCGCAGCCGGGGAGCTGCAGCGTCATTTCCTCGTCCCAGCCGTGCCATGCCCGACACGCTCCAGCCGGGCACCGGTTGCATCTCGGTGGAGGAGCAACGTGGGCTAATGCTGCCTTAAATCGCTCCAATCAAGGTTACAGGTCTGGCTCTCGATGCTCCCGTGCTCGGAAAGGAGTGGGCAGAGCTGAGCCGGGATCGGGCTTTCCCCACCCCAACAAGGGTGACCTGATAAATTTTGCCACCAGTCAGCTGAAGCTCAGCAGCGGCCTCTCGGCTCGCGGCTAAAATTAGCTGAAATGGCACGAAGAGAATTGCTGAAACCTCCAGGAAAGTGATTTAAGGCCAGGCACGTGGCCCCGCATTTGTCACGGGCCGGAGCGCGGGCAGGCTGCTGGCACAGCGCAGGTGATGTGCGGGAGGCGGCCTGCTCAGCCCTGCGGCCCCCAGCTCTCACTCCGGCTCCACCTGAGACCTCGCCCCGCTGCTCCCCAGCGCCCGCTCAGCTTAACCCCTCCCGCTGAAACACAGCTTTAAGGGTCGGCAGCTGCTGTCTGGTTATAGCTTTGGAGTGGAGTTAAATTTTTTTTTTATTTCCCCCCCCTTAGAATGAACTAGGTTGGAAAAGACCTTTTGAGATCATCGAGTCCGATCTATGACCTAATGCCTCCTCATCAATTAAACCATGGCACTGAGTGCCACGTCCAGTTTTGTTTTAAAAATTCCCAGGGACAGCAGTGACTCCACCACCTCCCTGGGCAGACGAGACCTAATTTAAGGTTAGGTACAACGTGTTGGTCAGCTGAGTGTATTTCCCACTGCTAACACCAAGATAACCCTCTTCAGTCTGGGCTGAGATGGAGTGTGCCTACACGGGCGAGATGATAAAGCAAACAGATCTAACCAGGAGGAGACGTGGTGCCACGTTCCAGACTTGTCATCACCCCTTTCAGAGGCTGTCTGCTTGGCCTTGAATTTCTGAGAAACTGCTGCATCCTGCACCTGGGATGGGACAAGCCTGGATGTACGGTCAGACTGGGGAGGGAGAGGCTGGAAAGGAGTTCTGCAGAGAGAGACCTGGGGGTCCTGGCTGATGGGAAGTTGAATGTGAGTCAGCAGTGGCCTGGCAGCCAGGAGGGCCAGGGGGGCATCAGACACAGCATTGCAGGCCGGGCCAGGGAGGGATTTGTCCTGCTCTGCTCTGCTCTGCTCTGCTCTGCACTGGCATGGCCTCACCTTGAGTATTCAGTGCCAAAATAGGTGAAGGATATTGAGCTGTTAGAGAGCATCCAGAAGAGGGAACTGAAGATGGTGGAGGGCCTTGAGGGGAAGCCGTACGAGGAGTGGCTGAGGGCACTTGGTCTGTTCAGCTGGAGGAGACTAAAGGGAGCCCTTGTCACAGTCTACAGCTTCCTTGGGAGGGGAAGAGGAGGGGCAGACCCTGATCTCTTCTCTGGGGTCACCAGTGACAGGACCTAAGGACATGGCCTGAGGTTGTGCCAGGGGAGGTTTAAGTTCTATATTAGCTGAAGGTTTTCCACACACAGGGTGGTTGGGCACTGGAACAGGCCCCCCAGGGAAGTGGTCACAGCACCAAGCCTGACAGAACTCAAGAAATGTTTGGACAACACTCTCAGGGATGGTCCTGTGCAGGGCCAGGAGTTGGACTTGATGATCCCTGTGGCTGCCTCCCAGCCCAGGATATTCTGTGATTCTGTGTTCCCTGTGCCTGCATCTCCCTTGGATGCAGCTGCCCTGGCGTGGGTGCCCTTTCCAGGCTGGCAGTGCAGGCTGTGGCTTCCGTGGTGGAGCAGTTCCACCTTTGCATGGCTGTTCTGTGTGTGGGAAAAGGATTTCAAGAAACAATTGACCAAATGAAACCTCCATAATGCTTCTAAATACTCAAACACATTAGACATGCCTGCCCAGCTCAGAGATAAATTAGAGCTATTATCACTAGAGCCCAGACAAACAAACGGAGGGCTCTCTCCAAACAAGCCATTCACTCAAGAGACTGGATTTACAAGGGTCATGGAAGCAGCACAAGCTGCAGGCACCTGCTTCCTGCAGAAACCTGTTTGAATTGGCCATTTTGACTGGTGCAGGAGGAGGGGAGAGAGCACACCTCTGCCCTTTGGGATGTGGGGAGTCACCTCCAAGCAAGGGACTGTGGTGCTGGGATTTACCAACTGGCATTTTGCTGTCTTCAGTCAAAGCTGGAAATCAGAGACTGGTCCATTTTGCTTTTCTCCCAGGTGATGGCTGGGAGATCAGGGTGTGCAGGAGCAAGGGGGGTGCCAAGGCCGCTTTGCTTTGCCCTTGGATTTTTGTGTCTGCTTCCAAGGAGGGCTGGGGAGCCAAGCTAGTGGTAAGGTGGCACTGAGAGAGAGGTCAGTTCAAATCAGCATCTTGAGCATCAAGGAAACTGCCTGAAAGGGTAAATGGAAACCAGAGCGTGTATTTTGGGCTGGGGTTTGCATGGCAGCTGCAGGAAAGAAGGAGCAGATGCAGGGACAAAAAGGAGTGAAGAAAGAGATAATTATTCTGCTTTCTGGCTGTGATGGGCAGGCAGTGCCCCGGAGCAGGGGTCACCAGGAGCCCCATGCTGGGGCTGAGCATGACCGAGGCTGTGACTCGGAGCCTGGCCCAGGCAGGGTGTCTGGAGAAGGGCCATGGTCAGTGCAGGGTTTTGGGGCTTGGCTGGGACCCCAAACCAGCCTGGGGGGAGAGGCTGGGCAGTGACCACAGCCCCTTGCCCGCTCGCCTGGCAGCTCCAGCCAGCCACCCACAGAGGCTGCGATGGAGGGTGGTGTTCTCTCCTGAGGGATGCTCTTGAACACAAAAACTTGTTCCTCAAACAGAGCGTTGCTTTTTGGAAGACATCCAGTCCCCATGCACGACCTCTGACTGATGATGGATTTGCCATTTCCCTTGGTAACTGGACCTCCTGATTAACTATCCTCCCTGCTCAAAATTGTCTTTTATTTCCCATGCAAGGCTCCTTCGCTCAGTCTTGTCAAGTCTCACTATCTATTTTGGGTTTTGCTGCTTACTGTGCCTTTTACCTGTGAGCCTAACGAACATGCCAATCTCAGCTATTCTCACTCTGTGGGTATCTGGGATCAAGTCACGATGAAGATTTTCTTTGACTGCTGAGCAGAGAGAGCCCTTTCAGTCTTTTGCAGAGTTGAGCACAGGCAGAGCAGAAGCTGTGCTTGCCACTGCCTTGAGCATCTCCCAGTGCGTGGGATTTTATTTAAAGTTCCAGCCTCTGGACTTGCACCATTACAAGGATCTTTCCTTTTTTTTTTTTTTTTTTTTTTTTTTTCCCCCCCAAAACCTGAAACACCCGCCCAAAAAAAAAATATTTTAATAAATTGGGATTTTTTTTTTTCCCCCCAGAAACCTGAAAACACAGCCTAAAAGACAAATATTATAATAATATGGGAATTTTTTTTTTTTTTAAGGCATCAGGAGTTCTGTGTTGGTTTTGTTTACTGTGAGCAGAAGAGGTGGTAGACCCTGGCTTGGTGACTAATTTAGAAAGATGCAAACTTGCTGAGGAGACACCCTGGGGCTCCTTCCATCCTGTGTGGTTCCTGCAGTATGAAATTCCCACAGCTACTTGAAATTCCTACTGACCTGAAATTCCCACAGCTCTTCTATCTGCACTGTACCAGGGTAGGTTGAGTTAATGTGGGTGGCCTATATGGCCTTGAAAGCTCTGAATTTTGAGTCTTCACCATCTACAGGTTCTTCTGTGTTGCTGGGCAGGCTGAAGGGCACAAAGTGGCCTCACCATCAGTGTCATGCACGTGGAGAGAGATGGAGTTTATTTTCTGGCTTCCTTTGAGGGTCAGAGGTCCACTGCATTGTGTCAGCCTCTCTCAGCTGAGCTAACGTGCTTCAGTAATCCCATGGATTCAGCTGTCTTTGTGTTCCACTGTGTTTGTTGCCCTCCCCATGTCTCCTGGAACTCCTGGGATAAACCAGGAACGTTTCACACTGAAACAGCAGGACGCCTTGTCTGAAAATATTGAAATTATGTGTTTCCCCTAAATTCATTCCTCTCTTTATACTTCTTCACAGGAAAGAAATTTGTAAAGCTGGATCCAGAGCCATAGTAGCTTTGGTGGCTGAACCAAGCTGATTTTCTGTTGATTTAAAGCAAGTCCTCCTAATTGCATCCTGCCCCTCTTAAATTTCTCCAGCCCTTGCAGTGAAGATCTACTTCATTCACCATTTCCAAACTTCAGGATTTGGGTACTGTTATCTGCCATTTCTGCTTTTAAAAATACTCTGGAGACTGGGAGTTTGGGAGCATTCTCCCAACCCCCTATAGATTTTCTTATGTGTTATCCCTTCCATAAAAGAATCAAGGTGGTGGTCAGGCCCTGAAATGTGTGGCTATTAATTGGATGAAACAAAAAGCTGCAGCAAATAAGGGTTGATGTCTTAGGGCCTGGAAGAAAAAGAGGGAAGGGTGTGTGTGTCCATATGTTCCACTTGTACAGGTTCATGTTTCCTACGGGGTGAAGGGAAAGCCCCATTTGTAGCACGGGCCTGTGGTCATTGTATTTGCTTCAAATTTGTCACATGAGGCCTAAATGAGGGTGTCAATAAAATATTCCACGGTGGGCATGTAGGATAGGTAGTGATTTGTGTTTTATGAGATGATCCTAGGGGCAGAGAGGAGATAGGTCCTGTCCATCTGGCACACCTTGCTGAACCCTGGAGAGGCTGCTTTGCCCCAGTTTTCTCAGAGAAATGCTTGAAGATGCCCAGTTCTGCTCCTGTCCTGGTGCCCAGGTGCTAAGGTAGGGCTCAGCTCCTTGGGAAATGATCTTGCAAGGGAAAATTATCTGGCAAGGGAGAAGTTTGTGTTTCGAGGCCAGCGAATTAATGAATTAGAAAACAAATGATCAAACTTGTGTTCATTATTTTCTGTAAAACAAACGCAGTCCTGGCTTTCATCCGCTGCAGAAGCTACTGGAGAGGTTGTGCTAGCATGAGATCAGGGCTCCAGCCGCTGAAACCCTGTAAGAAAGAGTCCGTGCCTCAGGCAGGAGACAGACAGACAGACAGACGGACAGCACAAGGCAACCAGAAGCAGTGACGGGTATTTGAGCACATTTAAAAGAGCCGAGGGACAGAGCCGGGAGCGCGGGGCCAGCCCTGGGAACCCCAGGCCATGGAAGCGCCCTCCTTCCTCCCGCAGCAGTGCTCTTACCATTGACCAAGACACGATCGTTCATGTGTTGCCCCTGGAGCCCGCGGCTGAAAAGCACTTCATGAGGCAGCAGAAACACAATGGGCTATTATTTTTAGGCTAGAGCCATTCACACATTTTCTCTGCAGAATGGGGACCCTCCCTCTTTGTTGCGCTTAGGTTGTGTGTGCTCGCCTAATATCCCCCGCCCACCCGGCACCTAACTCAAAATGAGATGCCGATCTTGTCTGGGGAGGTAAAACAGTGCAAATTACCCTCATCTGGAAACCCTTCGGGTCTGAACGTGAGCGCTGCGCTTCTGCTGTAGCTCGGTGTCCAAAGCAGTGGAGCTAATGACCTGAGGCTGCAGGGAAGTTTGGACACAGACTGCAGCTCCTTCTCCCAGTAATGCTCTCCTCAGTGGATTAGAAGCAGCTTCCCAGGCAAACTGGGAAGGAGTCCAAGCTGGGGAGCTGGTGTGATAGGAACTGACAGGGCTGGAAATTTGATTTCTGACTCTTTGTGCGTGTATTTCTTGTGAAAGAAGAGGGAGAGGGAGCCAGGACTACTTTGAATCCTGCAATCATTAAAACCAATTCCACTTTTCCTGCCCCTGCCCACCTCCTGATATGTGTGTGAAACAATCTTTACAGCTACACAACCATCAGATGGTATCGACCCTGCGGTGGAAATTGCTATTGACTGCTGCTGGTGCTGCTCTCTGCACTTCCGTGGCTTTTAAAGCGACACTCTTCAGGTGATTTCACTTTGCACTTGATACAGCCCGAGAAGCACTGCCTGAAACAGGATGGGAAGAGCCTGTGTGGGATTTGTGTGTGCAACAAGCACTGTCAGCACCCCTCGGCCATGGGAAGGGTGTTTGAGCAAGTGGGAAGAGATGCTCCTGCACAAACAGTTGTCCAATGGGAAGATTCAGAAATCTGATTTTTTTTTTCCCCATTAGTCCATCATGCAAGGATTCCTGTGTCCTACTACAGTTTTCTTCTGCTGCAATGCTAACACAAAGCCAAGAGCATTCTTCCACCCCTATGATCCATCCAGTCCTACATCAGCTGAGAACTAGATACATTGATTTCTTGTTTTAAGGGGCACCTCTGATTCCTTATCACAAATTCCCCCTCCTCTGTTCTGGGTTCCAACGAAAAAAAAGTTGCAAATAATAATATTTGCCTTTGATGCAAGTGGTTTGTGCAGCTGAAAGAACTCCTCTCCCTCACAAAGCTCTGCCTTTGCTCCCTGACTTCAACCACACAGCATTGCCCAGGAGCAGCAGCAGCTGGCCAGATGTGTCCAGTGCCTGTGTGCAAGGAGTTCCCTTTCTTGTTATCTGGAACAGTGACTGCCTAAAGCTTCCGAGCCAGCCCCTCAGCTCGAATGCAAATAACCACTGCTATTAGCTCTGAGCGCTCCCTGACAGCCCTGATTTCAGGTCACAAGACTGGCAGGCTGCTGAGGTGTCAGGAGACGTGCCTGGCATTTCCCCACTCTCCAGCCCAAGCCCTAGGAACTGCTCTCACTGCTTTACACTGAGCTTTGGTGTTCATGTAGGGAGTCTGCCTCTTCTCAGCCTGGCTCAGTCTCAGCTGAATGGGAGGAAGAAGTGGGAATAGAAAGGGCTGGATGTTGAGAGCATGTCTTGCTGGGAGGGTTTGCATTTCCAGCCCCAAGCACTGAGCAGGCTGGGAAGGGAGATGGGCTCAACTGGAATTCAGCAGACCTGGGATGAGCTCAGGGCTTTGCAGAAAAAGGCCTGGCCTAGGAGGGGTTTGACGTGCCAAACTCTGCCCTGCATGCCTGGGGAGAAAGCACAGGGCATTTGGGTGAGCACACAGCCCTTTGCTGCCTTTTCATCTGCTGCCCACCCCTGGGATGGCCACAGGTCAGGCATGTCACTTGTGAGAGGGACTGATGACCTTTCCTCTCCTCCCTTTCCCCTCTGTTCATGGCAGGTTGCATCTCTCAGAACACTGCTCCTATTCCTCTCCTCCCACCCCATTCCCATCCAGCTACTGGAAGCCTGATACTGCCTGTTCCCTGGAAACAGTGGGGACCTGGGATGACTCTTCTCCTCCCTGCACCTCCTAGGACTCTGTCATTTGTCTTTCTCTCTGTTCTGATTCTTGTATTGCTCCAGACCTAGACTATCCCACCAGGGAAAGAACACTTGGCTGGGAGAGGGGGCTAGACAGCCTAGAACACAGGAGGAGTTTCAGCTCTTTTACTTGAGGCCAGAGCCAATGTCAGCAAGTGGGGTCTTCCTAGCTTGGACCTTGAAATCCAGGTCTCCCCTGAGTTAAATTGGGACTTGTAGAAATTAGAAAGCCAGGTCTTTACTGTGACTTAAATCAGTACTGCTTCAAATGAGATTTATTAATTTACATCCTTCGAGGACCTCCCCCAGTATGAGACTGGGGAAAAAGCAGCATGTTAAGAGTTGCCAGTAGCTTTTTGATTTTATGTGTCCTTTTGTCTCTCCCACTGCCAGAACCACAATGCCACCATTGTTTTTCCAGCCCTCTGTCCCCATCCCTTGGACACCTTGACTTTTGTGTTCACTAAATGGAGGCTGCGAAGGTTGAAGCTGCTGCTAAATAGGCCAGTGTGGGAGGCTGAAGGTTCATTCTAGAGCAATGTCCAACAGCTCCACCTCCTTTGGTTCAACAGGACCTCGTTCCAAAGCCCCAGTCCCAGTGAACTTGCCTTGCCATCCTCAGGGCTGTGGCTTTCCTTGCCCAGCAGGTGCTGAGCTGACGGGGCTGCTGTGCCACTCCTGGAATGTGAGTGTAGGTGACTTTGGGCTCACTGCAAGATGTGAACAGTGTTTGCTCTGCAGGCTTTGCTCTGCTTCAGAGGTGCTGACAACCTGTCCCTTTCTGGGCTTCCCCTCTGGAGAACAGTGCCTAGGAAGGGCAAGCTGCTCCCCCAGCCCAGCTTCCAGCTCCACATGTCCCACAGTAACCAGGTGCTGCTGGAGTGTACGTGTGCCTTTATCAAACAAAGCAGCCTTTGATGGTTTCTCTTTCTTCCGGGCTTAACCTGCCTAAGTCTTTTTGGGGTGAGATACGATATGCGACTTGACAGCAATTCGAGGTGAGATTTTTTTCCTCCTGGGAAAGCGTGGTAAGAAATTAAGCTTTGCAGGTTTTCTGCCCAGTCGACCAAGGAAAGAAAAGTCCTTGGTGAACTTGGGTTGGGTCTGGGGACAGGAGAGCTGCTGCTGTGATTTGTGGTGATTCTCTCTGCAGCACTGCCTCCGTAGTCACAAGTGAGAGGCGAGTGGTTTTGACACCTCTTTACGACCTGGGAGCCACAGGGAAGTAGCGGTGACTTGTGTTCTGGAAAGACAAGGTCATTGACAAGGGTGGTGCAAGCAGCTTTGGTTGCGTCTGACCCATGCTAGAATCCAAATATTTTCAATTCATAGGAATGAAAGTGAGCATCCTAGTTTTAGGCTGCTGGGTATTCAAAAGTGGGTGCTTCCCAAGGTGGCATGCAATACAGGGATATTAGGATATTACAGGGAAAGCTGTTGGTAGAAGCAATAGTGAAAATGGATGTCTGGTTTGAAGCCTATCTGTCCTACAACCTTCAGGGCCTGCCAGGGGACGTGTTTCCTGGGCTGTGAAAAACCAATATGGGACACAATCATATATCAGTAATTATATTGATCACTGTCTCAGACCCATTCAGTCCAAGGACAGCAGCACCTTTTGGAGAGGAGGTGTCGCTCCTGCTCTGGGAGTCTGGGGAAGGTGTGGGATGAGTGGCAGTTCTGGCATGCAAGGGGAGGTGACTCTCCTTTAGGGAATGCTGGGTCCATACTCAAACCAATTACTAGAATGGAGCTGAGCAAAGTACAGAAGGGACCAGACTGATAATAAGCAAAATGCTCAAATATAGGAAGTTGGGGAAGGAGCCAAATGAAAATGAAATGGAAGGCTAGGGTCCAGCTACAGCAGTTGTGCAAAAAGGATGGGACAGCTGATAATAGGAAAGCCTGCAGGAACAATGGGTCAACCCCCCGGGAGAGAGACTGAAGGAATCTGTGAACAAGCCAAGCAGGGGCGGGGGCGTTTCATCAAAAAGCATTTCAGCAAATTGGAGCTGTTGGCTTGCTTACCACCATGGAGACCTGCCTGTCTCACTGTGACCTCTTTGCTCAGTGCTTTGTGGTGATGGCCAGCTTGGGAGGTGCATGGGACAGCAGGGCCCTGCCTCAGGGAGCAGCAAGGGGCTCCTTTGGCAGACCTTTGCATGGGAGGACACTTCTCAGCAGCTGTAGTGCTGCAGAGGGGCCGATGGTGTTGGCTCTATCCCTCAGCTCAGGGCTGCTGAGAACTGTCTTTGGGGAGAGCCTTAGACCCTCTCTTTTATGAAGGTGATATCAGAAACCTGTGGCTGAGCCTCTTCAAAGGCAGCCTTTTTCAGTCTGGGAAATCCACGGAAAACTCAGGAGAGGAAAACCAACTTCTGGCTGCAGATGAACTCCATTGAAGACCATTTGAAGGGAGATGGTGTGGTGGAAAACGTTCCAAAAACCAGGAGTCTGCATCTGAGGTGCAAAGGAAGTCATTCTGGTTAGTTCCAGTTCACATGAGGCAGCAGGGATGTCTTTCACAGACATGGTGACCAAGGCAGGTGTTCCATGAGACCTCGGAGTGAGAACTTTGGCTCTTGCTGGTGGTTCCCAGAGGAAAGGCCCTTCTTTCTCTTGGCTCTCCATATCCTTGTCTGTACAAGAAGGCTGGGGATAAACCTTCCCAGTAAATCATCTGAAAACGGGCTTCCTGCAAAAGAGAGCCCATCCTGATGGTGGTGAAGAGGTCTCGAGGTCTCATTAGGAGGCTTGACTGGTGAGAGCTCACGGAGAAGCTGTGGAATACAATCATGTGTTTGTACCTCTAATGTGGCTTTTTCTCTTTTTTTAAGCACTGCACAAATGTGAGACTCTCTATATAAAAGTGAATTTAACAGCTATTTGTATCCTTTGAGGAACATCAGTACTGGTTGAAAGAGGGTAAAAGACCTTTTTTGTTGAGTCTGGAATGGACCTGCTTTTATTGGAGGACTCTATGACTGCTTTTGTTGCTATTTCCACTGATAGCTTTTACCTGACTTGTTTTCAAAATCCTTGTTGGATTTTTTTTTTTCTTTCTGTCTTGAAAAACTGCATTTCCTTGCTGAAATTCAAGTTTGGGGTCTGGAAAAATGTCCAAAATGATTTTGCAGATGGCTTGCTCTGATATAGAAGTCCCAGAAGTAGGACATTCTGTAAGGGAAGTCACCTGTTTATTTCCAGGAGGGTAGACAATTTATTTTAAACAATGCCATTTTCTTTTCAATTATAGACGTTTTTGTGGAAAAAAATTGCAGCAGTCTCTAAGAAGGAGCACGTGATTACAATTAAAGGATGTGCTGTGCTGTATCAGAAGGTAGCATTTAAACCAGGGAAAGTCTGAATATTGGCTATAACTCATTGTAATTATACCATCTATTTCAAACATGTAAATATGTTTGGTAGCACTTACATGTTTATGTCAGCTGTTGGGAAAAGACGTTTTTCTTTTTGGTAAACTTCTGGTGGTGGGAATTTTGTTACTTGCATTTGAATAAGTAACAAACAATTTAGATACCTCAAATTTTTGCATGAACAGAATTTGTTCCCCTCTCTTGTGGTTGTAGGATTTTGCCTGTGGCCAGGTTATTTATAATCCTTTCATGAATAGGTAATATTAATAAGCAATGTATTAATTAAGACATGTATTTCTTAATAGACCAAATCATGACCATGGCAGAGTTGGTGTGATGCAGGGGTTGAAGGTGAGGCTGGGAATGGAATGAGTGGGAATATTTTCCTGGCTCTTCCTATCTTTACTGGGGTCAGTGGCATTTAGCTCATTTTGAAAGGGCTTTGAGATCCCCAGGTAGAGATGCCTCCAGAAGACCTAAAGTCTAACACACAAACCCTGCAAAAACCTGAAGGCTGATTTAACCTGGCACCTGGAGTGAAGCTGTGTCTCTGCTCAAATTGATGAGAAAACTCCTTTTGCTTCTGGGGACTGGGATCCTTCGCCAGGGGAAATCATTCTGAGCCTATTTCCCATCCCTTTGACATTTTCTGTCTTATCAAAAGGAGTAAGGAAGAAGGTTAATGACTAAATTGACAAATAAACAATCAGATCAAAGGAACAAGACATTTCCAGGAAAATTTTAGAATTTCCTCTGAAGACCAGTCAGGAATGTAAACACTGCCACACTTCAGTGTAAAGGAGACCATCTATATGGAGCCCATTGTGTTACAGGGATTGTGGGAAATAGAAAGGGTTTTGGGTTTTCCATGAAAAATTTTCTGTTAAAGAGCAGAAGAGGGAGGAAAATTCATGTGGTCATGGTGAACGAGGAATGCATGGCCCAAAGTCTTGGTGTCTTTGGTAGAGCCCCTCTGACAGTGTGAGTCTGTGCACTGGCTGGCTCTGGGAGGTCAGGTTTGGGGGCAGCAAAGCCAAGGAGTCTCTCTTCAGCAAAAAGGAAACGTTTAAGGAGTCCCAGGCCAGGAAACAGCTTCTCATCCTGGTGGCTTTGTGGGTGTTGAGCAATGGTGACAGTGGGATGCTTCCCTCGCGCTCTGAGAACAGAGAGTGCGTTTGGCCTTCATTTCCAAGGACTCCACTTTGCCACAGTAACGGTGCATTAACAACAGCTTGATTTTCATTTAATAAATAATAGGAATTACGCTGCGACGCGGCCAAGATTTTAAACAAGAGGCTCCCATAAACATTTTCTGCAGGAATCTGTGATAAACCAAAAGATAGCGTTCGACGTACTCGGGGTGGGGG
>VZTR01022671.1:0-111704 GCA_013400775.1 Chaetops frenatus | reverse complement strand
CCCCCGCCCCAACCCCGGTATGTTTTGTGTGAAGCTGGTGCTTTCCAGAAGAGTGCTCGTTCATGTTTAGGGAAGTTACAGGCAGTGGGACATGCTCCACTGGTTGGAGGTGTGTTTTGAAGGGTTTATGACCCTTGCTTTGAAGGGGTCACCTATTTATTTCTGATACAAATTTGTGAGGCTTCTGGCTGCAGCGTAGTGCTGTGCGTGTGCCTGCGGAGAGCGAGGAGCCGCTCCCGGTGCGGTTGCGTGTTTGGGGGGAGCAGGTGGCAGGAATGGTGTTTTCACTGAGTGTATTATTCCCCCGGAAGATCCTGGCTGTTAGATCTGGTCAGCAGATGTGAAGTGTCGATCGGTATCGGCGGTGGGAAGGGACCTGCAATGTACTTTGCTAATGGAGAAAAACCCGAGGCTAAATTCCCTGATTTACGCTTTCAGCGATGTGAAATGAAACGGTCTGAAGCGCTTTGCTCAGCGAGCTTGTAGCTGCAGTTCCTCCCTACTTCATGCAGGTTTTTTCCAAAGGGGCTGTTTCTTGGCTCCATTGCTGGGTGGACAGAGGTGGCTGGGAGGCATGGACCCCTTGAATGCATCTGGAGGCACAAAGCATCCAGCATGGGAGCAGGGAGCGAGCAGCGCCCGCTGTAGCTCACTCCAAAGCCCCGGTGCAATTCTGTCCCCAAGTGGCTGAAAAGGTCATTTAGCGCAAGAGCAAACGTTTGTTCTTTCTCACTCCCTCAAATAGTCAAATTAGCATCCTTCCTCTGCCACAGGAGCTGCTGGAGGGGGCATCCTGAGAGGGATTATAGGTAGGAGCGCCTGGGCCTGGGCTGTTCCTCTCCCGAAGGTCCCTGGCTGCTATTTGCACATCCTGGTGTCTGACTGCGGCTGGCATTTCCCCCGTTTGCTGGAATTTACTTTCTGCCTGGCGAGGGCATTGGGTAACATTTGCACACCTGGGCTGCTTAAGCTGTGGAGGTGCTGGGGGGATGTGTTGGAGAAGGTCAGGGGTCTCTGCTTTCCTTATGGGCAGGAAGGGAGTAGGGAGAGCAGCTGCTGGTACTGTGTCCTCAGCAGAGGCAGCAAGCAGGAGGGGGGGAAATGGTGTTGTGTAATGTCATGATACCTGTGCAGCCATCTGGGCCTGCTCTGTTGTTGGCTGGATGCAGGGTTGGTCAGGAGCTCCAACCCTGCTCAGTTTCCTCTTATGGACAGATTGGGTGGGCGGTGGGTGCCTGGTTGGTTTTTATTGTGGTAGAGGGGGCTGTGTTTCCTTTTGGATAGGATTGCAGTGCATGTCTGGCAGGTGCATGGCCCAGGGTGGGAGTTTTCCTTAGGAACAGCTTTTCTGCATCCACGTCTAGAAAGTCATGGGATCCTCAGTTGTGGGCTCTGGAGGGTAGGATGTGCAGCAGCACGATGGCATGGCTGGAGGTTTAGGGAGACTATCCCAAAGGCAGACTGGAATTGTTTACCATGCAAAACTCACAAGTAATAGGAAGGAGGTGAGACACAGCAGAGTGTGGTGGTAGGAAAAGTCCCTGGTATTTCCATGTGTCCTGAGGCAGTGGCAAAGTCCATATGGGTAGAAGGACAGATTTTTATTTCCCTTTTTGTGCCATGTTTGGTTAGGCCTTGCAGGCATCCTTCAACAAAGGCAGCATATCCAGAGGTCTGGGAGCCAGGGGCTAGGACAGAAGGTGAGGCCCATGGTGACACAGTGCTCCAAGGCCCCGTGGGGAGCAGCGGGCACGGCTGGCAGAGCACGCTGGTGCTGCGGGCAAGGGCAGCCGATGGACCTGCTGCATCATCCTGGGCTGGGACTGGGAAAGGAGCTGCACAGTTAGGAGAGGTCCCTGCGGTTCGTGTTTGAGATGAGCTCCATTAGGGTAATTTTTAAGCTCCTGTTTAATCAGAAAGCCATCTGCTAATAGAGAGGGAAGCGCTGGGGCAGTGGGTCTGTGCATGTGCTGCATCCCCTCTTCCTGGTTCCTTTTGCCTTTTTTTTTAAAATTCTTTTGCTTCACCCTTTGGGAATGCTACACCAGAGGCAGCCAGGTGCCCATCAGCACCATTGGGTAGCTCTTTCCAAGGATTTCCTTGGCCTCTTGCCCGTTGTGTGTAGTCATATCCTGCTGCCTTCCTCTTGCTGCATCTCCTCCCTGTGCACAGCCACTGGTGCTGGGTCTGACCCTGGTCAGTGACTGCCCTTGCAGGTTCCCAAGGGAAGCCAGTCCTGATGGCTCCATGGAGGGCTCCTAAGAGCTGGCAAGGAGCATGGAGGAGAACAAATGAGAACCGTATAGAGACAAATGGGAATCAGATTTAGGAAGCAGACGAGACAACCCTTTGGAAGGGGCAGGGGGGATGTTTGCTTTAATCAGTCTCCTTGGGTTTCAAGCAATAATAAAGCAGGTTTGTTTTCTTTTACCTTCTCTTCCCCAGCCCCCACTTTTTCCCTCTGTTTCCTCTTCCTTGCTGTTCTCAAAACAGCCCTCAATACAGCAGCACCAAGATCTCTTTCCCAAGCTCCCACTTTCTACAAATAGGATTGCTGGCCAATCCAGTCAACATCCTGTCCATTTTTTTCCCCTCCTTCTGTCTGGTTCACACTGGTGGGAGCTTGTTGCCGTAAGACAGGCTACCTTGACTGAGCTGCTGGCTGCAGGTCCCTCCCACTCCCAGATGAACTTTTTTGGACTTTCTGAAGCAAACAGGGGGACAAACTCTTCCAGAAGGGCTGAGTTTTGTCCGTGAAGTCGATGTGCCCTGGCACGCTCTGCTGTGTGCTTTAGAGGCAATCCCCAGGGACTGGCTGTGCTTGGAGGAGATCAAAGTTTCTCCATCAGAGGTCTTGGGCAATGCCTCTGAAATGCTTGAGTGACCTCCTCACATGTGTTCCTCTGGGATGTGGGGATGTGGTGGCGGCTGCAGGGGAGGACCCTGCTTTCCCAGCCTGCACAGATGGGTTGATTCCCTGCAGAAATGTGCTGTATTTCCCTTTTTCTTTCTTTTTTTTTTTTCCCCTGGTTATTGTCTTGGTGCAGAGCAGGTGGATCTTGGGAGGGCTGGGGCTGTGCGTAGCTGTGAGTCAGTGAAGCCGAGCCTTTGATCTGTTTTACTTTCTGGTTCAAGTGGTGAGTTATTACCTTCCCAAACAGAGAGGCCAGGCTGAAGCTGGGATTAGTGGTTGCTGTGACCATCTCTGCAGCTCCCCTGTGCTGGGCACCACGCAAGGGATGAGACTTCTCCCACCCTGAAAGGGAATGTGGACCCTGCCTGCTGCTGTGTGCCTGGCTGGGGAGATCTCACCAGTGCCTTCTGCTGGGCTGCTGAGTTTATTTTCCAGGTAGAGCTTTCTTGTGCAGAGCTGGTTTTTTATTTGCTGGTGTTTAGTAGAGAGACAAGGCATCTGGGGTGATCTCCAGCATTTTCCAGTGTATTGCTTTCAAGTGCTCTCCTGGGTTTTATAACCCATATAGTCTCTTGTCTTATGTAGGATTCCCCATCCTGGAAAATAAGTTCACCCAGTCTGCTGGGATTTCCAGGGAAGGCTGGTGGTGAACAGCCTCCAGGATGTCCCTCAGATGCCCAACTGCTCGTGCCTCAGGCAGAGACTTCCAAGGTGGCAAAGCTGGTGCTCCCAGCCAGCCTGAGGCTCCCCTCCAGTGTTCTGTGGGTGATGCTGATGCAGTGTGGTGGGGTTGTTTATCTGGGACACCCTTCAGCCCCAGCTCTCAGCAGGTCCCTGGTGAGCACTGCAGAGTTGTAGTCATTTTCCTGCCTGGCTTGGCACGTCTCCTGCCAAGGCTCTGCTGATCAATAATCCTCGAGGGAGGCTGTGTCCCATCCCAGGGCAGGCATCTTGGCTGCTGGGCAGGAGCCATTCAGGAGGAAGTGTGTGGTGGCTCTGCTGCCCAGGAGAGGCTGATATACCTAATGTCTGCTGGACTACCACAGGCCTTTCCAGTTGCAAACTGGTTTGGCTTAGCTCTGAAAAGTGGAGTGAAGCAAAGGAGCCAAGTGTGCCCCGTGGTGGCTTTTCCAGGTCCCAGAGGTCGGCACAAGGGAAATTACTTCTGCCCCAACAGAGCCTGAGCCTCCTCCCTTGCTCAGAGCAGCAGAAATCGTGGCTGTAAACCTTCACCCTGGTACGTGACTGTGCTGTAGGCAGTGTTCTCTACCAGCTCCTCCGGGTGGGTGCCCGGGGGAGCTCATGGGTGCTTTGGTGCCCTGGCCCTGGCTGCGTCCCAAAACTCCCTGGCCTGCACTGTATTTCATCTTCCCATGCTTCCAGAGAGCTCTGTGTGTAAAATACTTCATGTTGCTGCCAGCAAGCTTCCCTTTACCCGTGCCACGGTGGGGCTTTTTAAAAAATTTTATTTTATTAGGAAATTCCCACTTGGTTGCTTTAAAAAGCAAGCCCTTGTGGCTGGCCCCTGGCCCGCCGCTAACAGATTTGTTTGAGAAAAGGCTGCGTTGGCATCCTGCTTTATTGAACATGCCTCCTGGGAAGGCGGTTTGAATATCCTTCTGTCTCCTCGGAGCAGGGAGCTCTCAGGACTGCCTGCCGCCATGGGGATGGGGAATGCTCTCCTCTCCCTTTCCCTCCCACCCCTTCCCCTTGTTCAAGCTTCCCTTTTTTTTTTTTTTTTTTTTTTTATCCTTTTTTTTTTTTTTTTTTGGAGGAGAGAGAGCGCTGTGCTCGGTGCGTCCCGCTCCATGCGGCTTTTCTCTTTCCCCACGGAGTTCATCCAAAGTTCGTATCCAGACGATGAACAAAGTAGCTCAGACCTTTTCCTGACTCCTCACCCTTTGTCCTCATCACTTAGTGACAGACAGGAATCAAATGCCACAGACAGGCTGACGGGACAGGGCTGTGTGAAAGTCCGAGGAGGAGGAGGAGTGGAGCAGAGCTGGGTAGAGAGGGGGACTCCTGTTTAAACTCATCTCCCTCTCCCTGGGGAAAGAGCAGAGCTACTTTTACTTTGAAGGGCAGAGGGGAGGTGAAGTGTTTTTTATATATATAATTTTTTTTTTTCTGTCAGAAACCGGATAAATTTTTAGCGACAATAGACGTAGGGAAGGAGGACCGGATGGAGTTAGGCTCAGTGTTTAGCACTGGGTGTGCCTCCCTTTGGGAGCAGGGGAAGGAAGGGGCTACAGGCCATTAGGGATCAGAGGGATGGAGGCTGCTGGCCTGCCTGCATCGCGCCTCTGCTGGAGCAGCTTTGCCCTAGGGAGAAGGGGGTGCATGATGCTGCACCCTGACTGTTCCTAAAGGCTGGCTTGATCTTAATTTCTCCTGGTTTTGGAGCTCTCCTTTGGGTGGTGGGTGGGACCCCACTGAGGGGGCAAGGAGCTGGGATTTAGTGTTGGGGACCTCCCTGTGCTGGGGTGGTGTGTCCAGGCTGTCCAACAGGGTGGGCTTCTCACTCCTGCCAAAAGCTGGGAAGGGACCAGACTTGGTGTTCTGGGTGCTCTGGAGGCTTGCTTTGGCCTGTCAGGAAGGGAAAGGAGCAATTTAGCCTGTTTGTTCGTTAGCACTTGTCTAACTCATTCAGCTGTCAGGACTGGGATGACTCCTGATGGGTATTTATCCCACTTCCAGATGTCCTCCCTACAGCTCACCTTTTTTTTTTTTTTTTTTTTTTTTTTTTAATGAAAAATGATGACAACTGGAAGTCCCAGATGAGGAAAGGATGGAAGCACCTCATGGCAGAGATTTTTTGGAGGCTTTTATGAAGGCTGGGCTGGCTGTAGCCCAAGTCTGGCAGAGTTTTGGAGGGTAAGACTAGAGCCTCCAGGGAGAGGAGGTCTCCAGAAAATGTATGGTGACCCTTTGTTCAGGACTGTTCCTCGAGAGGTGCTGTGATCCAGCAGATGTGCCTGTGCAGGGGCCATTCTCTTGTCAGGGAGATGTGAATGTCCCTTGCATAAACCAGCTCCATGGTATGAGCCATGAGTATGTCATTGGGAAGGAGGGGAAAACACTACTGTCAGAAAACTACTTTGAAAGGACTATTTACATTTGGTCCTTAAATCCTGGGAAGTGCCCTGAAAGCTGTGGCTGAGAGGAGATTCTCCTGAGTTTGGTTTGCACGTGGAGAGAGACTGCTCGTGGCTTAAATGAGCAAGGTTAATGTTGTCCCCTGTGTTGGCAGAGGAGAAAATTGCTCAGCAAGCCCCAGGACTGTGCTCCCCAGGGAACTGAGGTGACCACCTCCTTGCCCCAAGGCATAGCAGGTTGAGTCTTTATCCCAAGCCTGGCTGCAGCGTTCCATATGCCTCTGGCTGCTCTCCTCAAGCCCACACTTGCGGGGGTCATCTTGGAGGCAGCAGGAAGGGGCTGGGATGGTCCAGGTTTTGCCCTCTTTTGTTAGCTGATGTTGCAGAGCTCGCTGATTTGGGCCCTGGCCAGCTCGGCTGACTCACAGGAATCCTCTCACGAGTCTCCTACACCCTCCATTACCTGATCCGAGTGCTTCCTGGCGTGGCAGAGCAGCGGCCGTGAAGGGAGCTGTGCATTTGTGCAGCCCGTGTCGGGCAGGGACTGCAGCCTGGCTGGCCCTGTCACCCTCTGCAGTGCTCGCTCCCATCAGTAGTGACCATCTCCCTGACCCCGCAGACAGTCCCTAAGTGTCTTTACAGAGGCATTTGCTCTGCTTGAGAGGTCAAAGGAAAGACCTCCTTGCTCGTTTAGAAGGTGTGTGTGTGTGTGTGTTTATGTGCCTCTTGGTTTCTGTAGGGCTGCTGCCTTTCTGTTCATCAGTGCAACAAATCAGACCTAGAGGAGGATTGTAGCTATGAGTGAGTTTTTAGTATCCGCAGGCTCCTTCCAGCACTCCCTATCTCTGATAAATGCGTTGGGTTAGTAGGAGGTGACCACAATCGAGTCAAAATTCCCACATTTTGGTGCCGCAGATGCCGAGGTCCCTGTTGAGCAAAGGTGGGTGTGAGATGCTTGCAAATCCCCCACTTTGCAAGCTGGGGAGTCTCCAGGAGTTCCTGCCTTGCCAGTCGTGCTGTGAGGTTTTTTGCACGCAGCTTTACCTTCCCAGGGAAGCAGCTGGGGCATGTTCCCATCTGAAGCTGTACCCCTGTGAGGTGCTTGGCTTGGCAAACCGCTGCTGTTGCATCAGGCTGGGCTGTGCCCAGTGAGCACGGGAGAGAAGGTTCTCATGCCTGTGGCAGGAGCATCGCTCAAAATAGTTCCATATTGTGGCTCCTCTGGGGGCTTGGGGAGGTCTGTGGGTTTGTGGCTTGTTTGCATGTGCCACATGTGAGTTTCTGTCCCGTGGGTCCTGCTGAGTTGTGAGATTTGGGTGTTTGGTGGCTTTCTGGCCTGTGGCTGCCAGGCTGTGTGCGATGTTGTGCAAGTGGTTTGCATCTTGTGTGAAGCTTGCAGGCACTTTGTGGAGAGCTGGAGAACAGGAAGGTGCTGGGTTTGGCACCATCAGGGAGTCACATCCCCAGTGAACTATGGAGCAAACCTCTCTGTGTGTGCCAAGGGACAGCCTGACTTGGTACAGCGGCAGGGGGGCATTTCTGGGGTCTTGTGAGCCATGCCCAGAGACTCCTTGTTGTGTGACAGGGGGCCATTGAGGGGCCTCACTTGACTGATCCTTCACAGAGAGGAGAGTCCTGGGTGTCCCTGGATGCCAGAGGAGTTGGGAGCAGGCTTGTGCAGGATTGGAGGCTGGAGAAGCAGTGCCCTCCCCTCTTGCGATGAGGTTATGCCAGTGGTGGGGTGCACTCCTCTAGGATGGTGGCTGAGCTTTCGGTCTCCCTTAGCCTGAGCTTCCTACTTGTGGGGCCTTTGTGCAGCCTGTTGCTAAAAGGGGAAGGTGATGTCCTGAAAATGCCCTCCCAGGTGACATAGGCACTGAGGTTTTATCACCTTTTCAGCAGAGCTGGAGTCCCACAGCTGGTAAAAACCAGCCACTTGTTCGAGGTTTGTGGGCTCTCCCTTTGGCAGAAGCCTGTGTGCGTGGGTACCCCCATCAGAAAGGATTTGGGGTATTGCAGGGGAGCACTGCATAGATTCCCTATTCTGCATCCCAGCGAGTGTGACAGTGTCCCACAAGGAGTGTGATAAGTGCTGAGCCAGCCCCGAGCTGAGCTCTGCTGCCATGTCCCCCGTCCCCGCTCTCCTCCTCGGCAGCAGAGCCTTTGTCAGCCGGCCAGGGCCCCGCAGCGCTCAGCCAGCCTCCCTGAAGTGCCAGCCATGCGGTGCTCGGGTCCTGGCCCCCCTCCTCGCCTCTGCCCCAGCATTTATCAGCAACCTCCCTTCCCTCCCAGCCGCCAAATTCTTTCTCCCTGCCGTCATCCTCCGGCCAGAAGCCGCCCCGTCCCACTCTCTCTCTCCCTCCCTCCGAAACCAGCTCAGAACTGCTAGGCAAACATTTTGCCTGTTGTTATTACAGTATTCCCATCTGCATACTTAGTCATAAACCCCTTTTAATTCCAGCCTTTTTCTGGGGCGGGGTTAAGAGTTCAAACCCATCATTTTTCTTTTGGGGCTGGAGGCTTACAAAAGCAGCCCGCGGCGAGATTGTTCAGTAGGATGGGGCCGAGAGCGAGTTTGGGGAAAGAGGCAGGGGGGAGGGGGCTTGCACACAGCAGTGCTGGCTGTGCAGCCCTCATCCCCAGGGAAGGCTTTGGATGAGATTTGTGTGGGGCTGGCTGGGGCAGGGGGGTGCTCTCTGCCAGCCCCACATCCCCCTTTTCCCCTTTCAGCAGCTCCGAGCCAGAGGTGGATGAGGCTGGCCCCTTGGCGGGGGGGCATCAGGTTGTGCTGCTGCTGGTCTTGCCTCCATTGCTGGAGTTCTTGGATAATGGAGTGCCAAAAGCCAGAGAGGAGTGTTCCTGACTGTGCAGGGAGAGGAACAGCCCCAGATCTGTGCCAAGGTCTCTCCAGGAGAGCTCCCCAAGAACAGCTCGGTGCTGCTGATCCTTTAGTGATGCAAAGGATGCTGTCAGGTTCTCTTTGCCCAGCTCTCCATTTCCTTGCTTTAAAAGGCTGTACCCTCCTCACTTGGGGTAGTGAGGGTCCTGCTCCACACACTCTGGCTGCTGCTGGGCTCACGTCCCACCCTGCGCAGGCATCTCCAGGCTGGATAAGCCCAGATACCTCTACGTATCTCCCAAAAAACATTGGGGTCCATTGCTTGTGAGCCTACCTGGAGTTAGTAGGTGGCTGTAGTAACACTTCCTTATTGCCTTTGGAGTGTGGCTGCTTTTAATTTCCTCTGTGGCAAGGGTTCCTAGGTGCTGGCACTTTCCCACAGCCCAATGCTGCCCCATGGTAAGGAATTCCTACCTCCATCTGCTTCCCTGTGACATGGTTGGTGTGGGTAAGGCAGCAGGAGGCAGAGCTGCTAAGGACAATGATTATTTCTCGTGCAAGGTTTGGTGCCTGCATCCTACAGCTGCTGCTGAACCCCCAGACTGGCTGCTGACCTGGTTCTGGTGGGAGATGCTCCTTCCTTCCTCGTGCCTGTTGAAGATGCAGTGCTGCATCCCTGTGGGATGGGGTATGGACCATTTGTTGGTTTGGGGCTTGAGAGGCATTGGCGTCTCTGCGTCCTCAGGCAGGATGAGGTCTTTCCCTGCCCCCCTCCAAATGGAAAGGTCTCAAGGAGGAAAAGAAATAACAATGTGCATTTGGGTTGACAGGAATGTTGTACAGATTTGTGCAGCTCAATTTCCCAACGTGTTTCAGTAAAGAAGAATCTCCTGCTTTGCTTTTGAGAAGCATTAAAAAAGATGGAAATGTCTCATATTTACATATTTGAAATAAAGGCTTTGCCTTCTTTATTAGAAGTATTTCTTTAAAATTTGACTTGAGTTTTAAATTACAAATACCTTAATGACAAATCTGGCTCTCAAGTGATGCTATTAAAAAAAAAAAGGGATCCTGAAAGAACAGGTATTTGGGCAATTCTGCTGGAAAGCTAGTCAAAGGCAGGAATGCAGAAACAATTTCCACTTCTCTCTGCATATCACATCATTCCATCTGTGGTTGTTACCCCACATGGACTATGTGACAGCTTCTCGTTGTAGTTTTCTGCCCCCCACACTGGCTTTCTTGGAGGGTTTTCTCCATGACACTCTGGATATTCAACAGCCACAGGAAAATAATCTAAACAACATGCTCTCATTTTTAGTGGATCAGGTAGGAGCTTTCTTAAAAAGCACTGTGATCTTGCAGCTGTACCCAGGTGGTGGATCCCAGGCAGGATGAGTGGTCCAAATTTGCATCTAAATTATCTTTACTGCTTGATCCCCTAAATTGCACTTCTAGGTGGAGATATTTCATTTTTTTTTTTCTACGTGGGTGCTGAATGGTTATTAAGCTGCTGCAGAGGGAAGGAAGCTTGTCACACGAGAAATTTGGTTTTAGCCCCCATTAATCTCGCAGGCATTCACTCTGCTGGCCTGAACACTTGGGTCTCTTGATGCGATAAGCCTCAGCATGTGTTAGATCTGCACTTTTCTCTTTGCAAGCGCAAGGGTGGAAGGGGAAAGGTCCCGCTGCGAGCCAGAGCAGCTTGTGAGCCTTTCCGCACGCCTGTGCCTGTGCGGGGAGCAGGGGGGGGGGGCTGTGAAGGATCCTTCCAGCTGCGAGCACGCCCGGGATTGCGTGCTCACAGCTCGGGGCTCTGCCTACCTGCCCTCGGCACGCCTGGCAAGCCACGGCTTGCAAGGCACGGCAGGTCCTGCACACACAGCCTGCCTCGCTGGCTGCAGCCCTCCCCCGGCTTCCGAGGGGAGCTGGGCGGCTCGCAGCCACCCACCCACTTCTTGGCCTTTCCTAAGGGGTGCTGCTCTTTCCCCGCTGCCGCGTGGAGTTTTGGGAAGCAGCTCTCGTCTCCATGAGCAGCGCTGAGCTGTGCTGGCTGCTCGGAGATGCCAGAGAGGCTCTGCAAGGTGCACGCAGTGTTTATTAGACCTGTTCTACAGGAAGCTCACATCTTGAAAAAGGACTGGCTAGGCTGCCTGGTGCGGGGCGGGAGAGCGGCTGAGCCCTTGTGCAGGAGCCAAAAGAGGTGTAGGTTTGGTTTCTGGGCATGCCGTGCTGTTGAGTGATGCTGGTCAGGTCACTGTGCTCTCTTGCTGGCCTGCCTGTGCAGCAGGGACATCTGTATCTGCAGCTCTTACGGCTCTTGGATCGATTAAAGCAGCTTGGGTTGTTGCAGAGGAGGGAGCCTGCCTGTTTGTCCTCTGCCTGCAGCCTTGCCTTGTGCAGAGAGGGTTTCCTGGCAGGGTATTGGGCTGGAGGGGAGCACTGGTGGAGTTGGTTTTGAGTTTTCTTCAGAGAAACAGAGACCACCAGAGGTGTTTGAAACCTTTTCTCTCTTCCCCATCTCCATCCTCAAGGTGGATGCATCCTCAGGATTTGGATACTTGCAGGTGCCAGCAGGGACATTGCAACACCATGTCCTGCCTCCCACACAGAGCTGCTCCAGCAGGAGGGGAGCTGGTGCGTGGAAGGGCACTGAGGCTGCATGATCTGTGTTTGAAGATTTCATTAAATCAGGATTAATTCAGAGCTGTTTCTGTGTACAGTTTCCCATTCTTCTGCAAACGGGCACCTTGCCTGTGCCAGGAATGGAAATGTGGAGTATGCACGCTCCTCCTCTTCCCGTCTCCTTTTATTTGAAAATGAAAGGGCTCGTGAGAGTTTTTTCCCTCGCCCTGTGTTCACCTGTGCCTTTTGCCTTTCTGCTGCCCAATGCCTTCATTACAGCTGAGGAAATGACCTGCCAGTAAAGCTTGGGTAGAGGTTGGCCCTGCCACATGCCAGTGCTGGGACAAGGACGTGCCATCCTGGCTCCAGCTCCCTCCCAACCACGAGCACGTTTCCATCGCTGCTCCTTCAAGCTCTCTCCCTCTCTCCTTAACGTGCTGGTTGTGTAATTGTTGGCTGTTTGTCCACTAATGATTATAAATTAGCGGCCGAGTGTATAAAAAGTTAATGAAGTTCTGTCGGTGGAACCATTACGCCTTCCCAGGCTGGCACGTACAGGTCGGCCGAGCCGGTAAGAAAAGCCAGACACCGAGTCCGGCCTTTCAGGGGATCAGGTTTCAGCTCGCTTGCTCTTTCCTGCTGTGTTTTTTCTTGCTGGATGGAGCCAAAGTTGAGCACTGGGAACGCCAAAAGGTGGCAGGTGATATTTTCTCTGCTGTGGAGTGCAAAAACTCACTGCAGTTCTTGGACTCCTCCTGCCATCACTTATTTTCAGCCCTCGTGTTCCACTGTGCCAAGGGCACATCCTCTACTTGTCTCCTTCCTGGCTATTTCAGAACAGGGGTCTGAGGATCCCGTGGACTCCTCAGTTCTGGCCAATAACAAATTTCTTCTGCACATGGGCTTCTTGGGTTGAAACCAAGTATCCCAGACCCCTTCAGCTTCTGCTGCTTTGCTTCTTGAGTATCTAACCATGATGTGGCAGGAAACAGCTTCTTCCATCACAGAGCTCATGTATGAAGTGTAGGATGGGTGTTGGAGGAGGTGGCATGATCATACAGGTATAAATCTACCTGCTGTAAACTGCCCTCCCCTTAGTTTTTTCCTCAGCACTCAGAACTTGGCAAGACTTTTAACTGTGTGCCCTGGCATTTCTCTGGGTGGAGGCAGGCTTGGCACAGGGCTTGCTAAAATGAGCCGAGTGGCTTAAGGAGAAAAGTGCTGATAAAAAGAGAAGGCGTCCTCCTTGCTGAGGCGAGATTTTTTTGGGGTGTCTCTTGGGCTCTGGCACCCCTTCTCTGAAAGAGCTGTGTAAACTTGGCAGTAGGGCTGCCTTGTGTCATCCTCATGAAAATTCAGTTGAGTTGGGAGCAGATACTCGTCTGCTCGGCAGGTCTCAGAGGAACCTGCACAACATTCTGGCAGCCAGACCCTGGAGAGTGACTGCCAGCCCCACAGACCTGCAGGCTAGGAGTCCCCCTCTGATCATTCCTCGGTGGATCTTGCTGTGGGCAGTGGCTGCTGCAGAGAGGGAACAGGGTGAAAATGCAGCTCATGTAGCTCCTTGGAGACAGAACAAGGTCTGCATGGTCAGAGAGACTGTGGGATCCTGCAGTGGATGCATGGCCTGTGGTGTGGCTGTGCCATGTGGTGCCTGAGTGCCTTGGAGAGGGTGCCATCTTTTCTACCAGACTCTGTTGTTTCCCAGATGAGACAATCTGTGCTCTCGTGGTGCTCAAAGTGTGAACACCAGTCTCCTGGCCTTCTTCCAGGCTGAATGATTGCTTTCAGCATCCCTTCTTTTTCCCCCACTGGGCTGTGCTCAGCAGGGCTCCTTCCCGGGCCTGCTGGGCTTTCCTCCTCCTTCTCTGAGGAATGTGGTTGCAAGGGTGCTGGAAGGGTGGCAGGAGGAGCATGAGCCTTGCCAGACCTTCGAGGAGTGTTTTGAGGTGGGCTGGGAACACCGGCCAAGCTGTGGATAGCCAGCACAGGACCGGGGAGAAGCTCCTTACAGTCAGCAGGAGCCTTCCCTTTGGCTTGGCTGGGGCTAGGATAGGCCCCTGGATTTTGGGAAGGACTCGGCGAACCTCTGTGTCCAGCTGCTGGCACGGGGATTAGCATTAGGAGGCGTGGGTGAAAGCTGGAGCTGAGAGTGGTGTGGCAGCAGCCCGGTGGCCTTGGGCGCGTGGTGGGGATTACGGGCAGGCGTCCTCCCTGCCGGCTGCAGCCCCTGCTGCTGGCTGGCTCTTTGGGGCTGGGCTGGGGCTTTTGGGGTCTGCACATCCTCCCTCAGCAGAGGAGACCCACGGATCTCTGGGTTTGGTTGGAAAATGTTTCTCCTGTGGAGGAGACGACAGCCGGGAGCTGCTATTTAATGCTGGGGAGCTGCCAGTGGTGAGGAGGGGTGACAGGGAGACTCCCCAGCCCCTGCTCCCAGGGCTGATGCCTGCCTCTGCCCAGGGCTGGTTTTCGGGGGCGCAGGCATTCCAGGAATTTGCAAGGAATTAGGGAGCGGGTGGGGAAGAGCGGGAAGACTCCTGCAACATGAACCATCTGGCCTCTTCGGTCTCTGCGCGCGGCAGTGTCTGGGATAAAGGAACTGATCGAAAACAGACATTGTTTGAGACAATAAAACCGTATTACACGTTAATGAGAAAATACATTGGAGAGCCGAGGGCCTGGGGCAAGCTGGGTGTTCTCCTCCCTCGACCCGTGCGTGGCCTGGTGCTGTGCTGCCCACAGGCAGTGGCAGCTCCTTTTCCCTCTGCAAGCCAGAGCCCTGCAAGTGGAGCAGGGTTTTAAGCAAGGCTCGCTTGGCTGGGGTGCATTGCCCCTGTGTCCCTGTCTTGCAGGAGAAAGCATGATCCCATCAAAGGGAGGCAAAATGCACCCTGCAACCCTGCAGTGTGTATGGGCCAGGAGGAGGCTCCATTTGCACCTCCTTCATTCTCGTTTGCCTCAGGCTCCTGCAGTTTTTCTCTCCCAGTAAATGGAGTGGATTAGGGTCTGTTCCCTGCCTGCAGTGTGGCACAGCCTGCCTCCCATCCACCTGAGTGCTGTAGGAGAGCCCCAGAGCCTGTGCCTGGCCCTGCTGAACTCACAGTCTCGGGTAGCCTAATGCTGTGCTGGGTAATTAGATCCTATGGTCCCTGATTTCCTTCCTGCTCATCATAAACTCATGCCTTTTGCTGTGGGGTGGGCAGACTCTCTCTGCCTTGGACTTGCTTGAGTGTCCATGGCTTGGCAGAACCCCTGTCAGGTTCCCTTCTCACCACTGAGATCCTAGGCTGCCCGTGTTTTTCCATGCTGGGTTTCTGCATGTCCTGTGTTCCACATCCCCTCCTCTGAGGGAGTTAGGTACCCCTGGGAAGAAAGCCAGGATAGATCCTCACCTGGAGGAAACTATTGACTCATCCCGGCTTAAAGTCAGGCTATAGTGATCCCGTGGTTGGGCTTTCAGGCTTCCTGCCATCCTTTTTTTTTTTTTTTTTGCATCCTGGTAGTGGCTGAAATTTATAAGTAGGGGAGAAACAGGAGTTTTGAAGGTGGGGATGGAGAAGCAGAGGGGTTGTGGGGGGGTGACATGTCTGGAGTCTGTACCTCCCAGCCGAACATTTTTGGAGATCTTTCTTCACCTCAGGCAGGAGCGGGAAGCTGATGGTCCATGACAAAGGCCCCTTTTCTTCTCCGGGCTGGTGTTTTCATAGTGTTGGGTTACATCCCCCTCACTTTGGGGGTGGGCGGGAAGGGGGCATTGATAGAACCTGACACAGCTACATGATGTAATGTTATTTTTTCGGTACCAAAACGAGGCAATTTTTCACTCAAGGTCAGCAGAATTTATGTCAAGCCCTGCTGGAGGGAGGGAGCCTGAGCTGGGGGCACGGGATGGGGTGTCTGACCCAACCCCGCACCCCAACACCCCCTCTAGCCCTGCCACAAGCACTGCTGCCTGTGCAGATGTATCAAGGACATCACCCCCAGACATTTCCCCACTCCCTCTACCCCTTGCCTCGTGCTTGAGCTAAAATATTTTAATTAAAACGGATTCTGTTGGGAGCGTGGAGCCAGGGAAGCCCGCTGCAGACCCTGCTTTTGGTCACTGGGCCCTCAACATCTGTTTCCTATTGAAAGCTCCTTTGGAGAGGAGAGCTGGCCCCTCCTCCCATCCCCAGTTTCAGTCCCTTTGGAGACCAACATGCAGCCCAGCTTTCTAAGGGTTTGTCCCCCTCCCAGCCTTCTTCCAGCCCAGCCTGGCTAAAGTTTTGCTTAAATAAAAATAAACAGGCAGAGTTGATTGCGGGCAGCAGGGAGGCTCGTGTCCTGCTGCATTTGTGAGGTGTTATCAATATGATCCCCCCCAGTGTTTCTGGGGGTAAGGATGCGGTCTCCACACTCACCCAGAAAGGAGGGAAAAAAAATCAGTAGCTTTGATGCTGGGAGGCTGAAAAAATAGGGTTAGTTGTGGGGATGTGCATGGGAAAAACTGTTTCTGCCCTATGAACAAGAGCTCTGTCTGGGAGCAAATGATGCCACTGGTGTGAGCATTTTTGCTTGTTGGTGTGGTGCCTGCCCTGGTAATGGTTTGCATTTTGGGCATCAGTTAAGCTTTGCTCTTTCCAGGTGAGATGGTCCCAAGATGTGGGGAGCTCTGGAGCAGCTGTGGTCTGGGTGGGAAGATGTTAGGAAAAACTACCCCAAGTGGGTGCAGTGGTTGACTGTGGGCTCGGTTGGGATGAGGTCTCCTGTTCCTCAGGAGCATCACTGCAGTCTCCCAGCAGTGTGTTAAGGTTGTTAGTGTTTTGGGAGAGGCAGCTCTTATGAAGAAATGTGACTGTGTGAATTGTGGGAAAACTGATGCACGTAGGGGAGGGAGCACATGGACCCCCATATGTAGGAACATGATGTGGTAGCAGTGACCATCTGGTTTGGCCCATGGCTTGGAAAGGGCAGAGCATGGACCACCTCATGCTGAACTGTCTGGGAAAGGCTGAAGCTGTGTCGTTATGCTCATCAACCTGGTGGGATCTGATGGACTTGGTGCAGCACAAGAAGAAAGAAAAGTCCCCAAGGCTTTTCCAGAGCTGCATGAGAGATGGTCATGGTTCTGTAACCCCTGCATGAAGGATGTACTGGTAAAGGCACTCTGCAGGGAATGGCAAGTGAAATGAGTGTAGGATTTGAATGGATTTGTTGTTGTTGAGTCTATTTGCTTTAGTTATTTTTACATCTGGCCAGTTTATAGTCTGGATCCTCTTTTCCTTGACCCCCCTTCAATCTCCCGAGCAAAAACCGCCTGGATTGGAGCCTGTGGGAGCTCTCAAGGCAAGGCCTGTGTGGAGGAGCTGCACCCTTTGTGAGACAGTGCCATGTCCCCAGTGTGGCTGGGATGGAGTTCAGCAGAGGGACAGGAGATGGGTGGGTCGGAGAAGGGAGGTCAGAGGACCACGATTCCGGGAAGGTCACTGCACTGCCGGCGTTTGCCCTTGAAAGCCGGAGGTTGCAGGCACATCCAGATGTGGAGAGGTCAACCCAGTGCCCTCCTGCACAGGGAGGGGAGAGGTTCCACCCTGGCCATTTTAGTGGAGTGCTGCCGCCATTTGGAAGCATGGGAGAGGGGGATAAAGATGATTGGAAAACTAGAGGGAGAAAATATAAACCTGTAACCTGTGAGAGCTAATTCTCACCACATTAAAGGGTTTTAAAGAAGGTTGTTTCTCTTCCCTTTCCTGGAACTTTTTCCTGACCTCTTTCAGATTGAAAAGCTCTATCAAATGTTAGTGGTTTTTCTTTTTTGTGATTGTTGCTTTTGGCTTGAAAGGCAGGAAGCCAACAAAAGCAGTTTGTGCTGTGCTGCCATAACCCTCTCTCCCCAAAAGAGTGGATACTTTGCAGTGTCCATATTTGAGTGCAGTGTTCTGGTTGGGGTGGCAGGGCAAGGAATCTGCTTGGGAGTGAAGAAATACATCCTCTTGTGTAGGGAGACCTCCTGGTCTTTCTCTGGGATGTTGCTGTCCTCCTTGCAAAATGCCTGGATGTGGGTGGTACCCAGTTGTGTGGTGACTGAAGAAGGGACATGTGGCTGAAATAATGAGATGAGCAAGTCTTGATTCCCTGGTGCCCTTTCATCTCCCAGCACAGGTCTGGCACCTCTAACACTCTCCTGATGGCAAAAGATGAGGCATGGACACCCTCTGACTTTCCCAGAACCATTCCCAGACAGGAGTGGTGGGGAATTAAACTCTTTCCCTAGGATTCTTGTTCCTATAGGCTACCATCCTGCTGTGTATTTTATCTTTTTGGTGATAGCTTCCTGGCTGTGATGCTCCTCTGATATCGAGACCAGCTGCTGTGTGAAGGCACACGCATGTGCAGGATGCAAAGGTTGTGGGTATGAATGAGTAAAAACTTGGAAACAGTCTTAACACCGCCTTTATCTCATGGAAGAGGAATTTTTTGAAGAAGACTCGCAAAATCATCCATCTTCCCCCTGTTGTTCTGGCAGTGGTGTTGCCCACGAGGATGTGTTCTACCCGTTCCTCAGGGACCTGTGGGGGTCTCTCCAGATGAGTGCGTAAAAGCCCCCAGGCTGCCTTTGCCGAGTTTGTTTTATGTCTTTGTTCTAATGAAAGTTGTGTGCTGCTTCCCATTTCCAAGCTGTTGCCGCGGTGGTGGTGGTGTTTGCCCTCAGCAGCTGAAGAAAAGCTCTTGGTTGTTTCCTCCCCCTCCACCTTTGCATTAACATCTGGACAAAGATAAATGCACATGTGGGCTGTTTTCACTTGCCTCGGCGTCTTTGCAGCTTTAATGAAAAGATCGTTTCTGCCATGGAGGAGCAGTGGCCCGGATTGCAGCGGGGTTTGCTCCCCACCTCTCCCCAGACGGCGGGCGAGCGAGCGGCGTGTTGGGAACAAACTCTGCAAACTTGGCGCAGGCGGGGGGAGCGTAAGTGAAAGCTAATTGGAAGCAGCCCTGACTTGCACTCTGCTGGAGCTATTTACAATATCTTTCATGCGGTGACTTATTGAGTTATTCACTCAAAGGGAAAAAAAAAAAAAAAAGCCCTTGCTTATTTATAGCAACGGTGGTAACCACTGATACATGAGCTGGCTTGGGCATGGAAGCATCTGTCCTGGTCAAAGCTTTGCCTATTAATTCACATCTTTACCCCTGGGTGCATTGGAGCATCTATGGAAATATTGCTGTTTGGGAGTCCCATTTGGGTGTCAGGGACCTCTCAGGCCTTTCTTTTACCTTCTTGACCAAGGTCCTGTGCTGTTGTACCATCCCAGGCTGTGGTGTCCAGCACCCTTCATCTCCTGCTGTGTAATACTGGTGGGTGCTGGTTCTCCATCCTCAGCTGAGGTGGTTGCTCACTGCAGTCTGAGCTGGTGGGGCAAGGCTAGTGCTTGGCATTGCCTCAGACTGGTTTTATCTTGGGGCTGGGGAGAGGGAGAGCTTCATGTTTGTTTCAGGAGGGAGGAACGTGTGTCTTGCACTGTGTTTTGGGTGCAGGCTATCCTTTCCTGGAGCAGGGCTGGCCGGAATTAGGTGTGAGGGGTGTCCTGGAGTCAGCCAGACAGGAGGGGTTCAGCTGGGGTTGCAGATCTGTGCCATGGGGCTCCCGTGGGCCCTGGCCATTGCTCCCATTTTACCCAGATCCTGATGGCAGTGGTTCAGGTCTGTGATCTTGACTCATCCCTGTACCTGTGCTGTATCCAGATCATGGGAATGTTATCTTAGTCTGCGAAAGACAAGCAGGGTGTGTGAAATATCTGCCTGCCTGGAGATGCTTGTTTCACCTTCCACATCATCCTGGTTTCCCAGCAATTGGCTTCTGCCCCTGCTTCTCGCTGATCTTGTTGTTATTTTTTTTTTTTTAAGCCTGGCACTGATGCTTTTGATGTTCCCAGCCTCCTATCTCTGCACGGCTCCTGCAGTACCAGCCCCATGCCTTTCATTACCGCATTAACAAACTCGAGTCGTGCCTAACGAGGACGCCTCATACGTTATGCTAATGATCAAGAGACATGTTAATGATATTTTAGAAGCCTAATTAGTGGAATATATAACTATATGCAATTTGGTAATGGACTGTGACAAGAAGTTGTTAAAAGGGGGCTTGACAAATCCAGTTGCATGTGGCCTCAGACAAACAGTTGCTGAGAATAGATGAAGAGGAGCGGGGTCTCTGTGTGCGTGCGGGTGCTTGCGTCTCGCTTCCCCATGCTATGGGGTGTGTTTTTTGGCGCCTGTGCTCGTCAGCCTGACTGACACAAGCTGGTTTCTTGGCTCTAAATTTTCTATTCTGCTTCTTGAACTGACGTGACCAAAGCTTCAATTTATGGGCACAGTAATTTTCTCTCTCCATCTGTCGATATCTGCACGCATACGTATAAAATACAGTCGGTCTGTCTGCTCGGGAAGGCTGCGCTGAGCATGGCCAGAGCTGTGGTTCTTCACTTTTTAGGAGGCAGATCTCGTGTGCTGTGTGTGCCCCCTGAGCATCCCATTCAGTGGCAGCTCTTCCCAAGACAGGTACACAGCCGTGCTTGAGCGTACTTGACTGGTGGTCCATGGGAGAGACCCACAATTGTGCAGGACTGGGGTCAAGCAGGTCCTGAAAGCACTACCTTTGATGGGAACCTTAGCGGGGGGTGGGCTCCTTGGTTTCTCTTCCCTGAACAGTGGAGAGAGTAGTCTGGCTGTAGAAACCTCTCCATGGGCAATGCTAATATTTCTCAGGTGGTTTTGGCCGATGTGCTTTGTGCAAGCTTTGAAAGCTGTGGTTGCCTGGTCAAGGCCGGTGCTGAGTGTTTGGAAGTCTGATATTCAGTCTTGGCTGGACCAAAGGTAGTTTGAACCTTATGGAAAGTCAGTCTAGATATATATAGTCTTGAAGAAGTGCCAGCTAGAGGGTGTGATTTGGTGGCATCTCTGAGAACTGGATTATGGGGCCTGTTCAGTGGGGTTTTGAAAAACACAACTCTGTGTCTCATGTTTCCCGTGTCATGGATGGGAGTAGAACAGGACAGCAGGGTGGTTGCTACCCATTCCATTTCAGACTTCCTGAGGTTGCACACTGCTTCTTTGTGTGTTGGGCATCTCTTCTGCTTAGCAGAAAAGGAGCTGCCTTCCTGCCTCCCATGGGAGAGGTGAAACCTGGTTTCTCTTCAAGGCTCTGCTCCATCACTGCCACATGACCTGTGGCACCTTGTGTTGCTGCTGTGCTGGAGCCTCTGGTGTGGGGAGGAGATGACTGTCCTTGTCTGACAGCAACGGGGGCAAAGGGTTAACGGTGTTAATTCCCATTGCTTATGAAACAGTGCCAATTATTAGATCTTATTTCATGATACAAAGCCTAATTTTTGTCTGTCCTTAATGACTTCCCAGTTCTCCCAGCTGTATCCTGAGACCTGCACCGTTTCATTACTTTGTGCCTCTTCACATGTATGAGTTATGTACCTGCCCTAAAATCAAGACTTTAATAAGATTAAATTCCCATTAAAACTCTCGCTTTCTTATTATGTGAATCTATGCACTGTGCCTCTCTCTGGAAGGAGGTGCTAGACTGAAGGGACAGGGAAAGATGTGCGTGTCCTTTCAAAGGGTTTCCAGATGGAGGGCTGGGTGAGAGGAGCGGGATCACATGGTCCTGCTCCGAGTGGAGACATGCTTCCATCTGAGGTGTCTGTCTGGTCTGGGGAACGCTGCCTATTCCATCCAGGAACACAGATGGATCTCTGATGGGAATCTGACCCCAGAGCAGCTCACTGCCACTGGGGCTGCCTGAACCGTTTGAATCGAGAATTTGCAACTGCTTTGAAGCTCAGAGAACTTTCATCCTGTTGATTTTTCTCCTCCCTTTAAAATATGTTTTTGTAAAAGATGTTAAATTTCTTTTACTTATTTGGTTTCTTTTCCCCCTGCTAATAGCTAAATTATAATGAGGCTCCCAGTGGGATTTAAAAATATTAAAAGAAAAAAAAACCCACATAAAAACCCCTGCAGAAATTATTCCCCCCCCTTTTTTTTTCTTTCCAGTGCAATCCGTTCTGCATAATAGCTCTTTGTCTTGCTGGCAGATAGGCACGGGGGAGGCCAGGAGCTGCAGCGAGGCAGCGGTGGTGCACAGAAGAGTTCCATACTGTCCTCGGCCAAATGGCACAAAGTTCCCTTTGGGGGGACACTGCAAACTCTGCACCCCCAGGGCAGCCAAGGGGGGTTTTGTGCCCCACTACCACCCTGCCTAGCGTGTGCTGGGGTTTAATGAGCTCACCTCGCCCAACATTGCTGCCACGAGACAGGTATAATAAAGCAGGAGAATCTTTACACTCCACGATTTCATTCCACGGATCAAAGATCAAAGCAGAGGAATACACAGTGACCATAAAATTAACTGCTTTTTCAATTTTACAATGCTTTCGGTGATAAAGAATCATATAAATTTAATATTAATTAAACACTTAGCTTTTAACCTCCTCCTGCATCTACTTTTGGCTCCTTGTTGGGGAAGAATTAATTGGGCATCTTAAATCTTGCGTTACTAAATGCTTTGACAGGGGGTTTCAAAAGCACTTAGAACTCGAGCAAAATGTATTTGCTCCATTCGTCCTTCCACTCACCTAATTGAAAATCTTAGAGGGGAAAGGGAGGGGGCAGGGAAGAAGAAAGGGAAAGAGTACCATTTTATGGGTTTGTTTCTTGAAAGGCAAAAAAAAAAAAAAAGAGGGGAAGGAGAAAGGCATAACTTATTGCTGCTCTTACATTCTTGGCTTTAATTCAATCCCCGTCACACTTAACACCTTGCAAAATGGAAGCGATTGATCTCCTATTGCAGATGGCCTATTGATCAGGAGCTGGGTGCTGGCAGCACGCTGCCACTCGCTCCCGTGGCTTCCTTCCCTCCATCCCCGAATTCTCCTCTGCAGAAACCTCTCCCTGTGGCACACAGGGTCATGTGGGAAAGACATAAACATGAGTCCGTGCCTGTCCCTGCCTCCCGGTATGGGAACGTGTATGATCAGCTCCCGACCATCGCAACGCAGCTGCTTTTGGGGGAGAGCCCAGCAAGTGGCTTTTTAGTGGCAAACGGCAACACTTCATGAATGTGTGAGGAATGAATTGCAAAATACTACCCTCACGATCCAAACCGGAAAGATTCAGTGGGAGGAAAGCCCTTGGAAATCAGCAGTGTTGCAAAAGACCTAAGGAGCGCAGCGGAGAGCAAATTAGATGTGTTACTTGCAGTGTGGTTTGGCAAAGAGGGTAGCAGTGGGCTTTCTGGGCTGCAGAGGCCACACTTGATAGAGCAGGAGAGATCTTAGTTCCTTTTCCTTACCGGGTATGGCATGTGTTTCCAGACATCTTATTAATGCAACGATACTGGTGAAATGAAGGGAGTTTCAGGAACTCTGGATGTATGGAATCAGAGCTAGGAAGTTATGGAGAGCAGTTCTCCCTTTGTGGTGGAGCCTCATTAATTTCCGTGGCAGAGCAGGAGACCCACCACCATCCACTCTCTGAGGAGATGTTAGGTGCTTAAATGTGGTAGGAAACACCTGGTTCAAGAGAAACCAAGAAAATCAATTAATGAGCAACAGGGTGTTGAGTAGAAGCTCACTGGACGAACGATGTTCTACCTGTTTGTACTGATTCTCTGCACAGCACCAGAATTTCGTGGGATCTTTTGTGAAGACAAAAGAGTAACAGCAGTAGCAGACCTTCTGCAAGAATCTCATGGTCTTGGCTGAGGATTATGGAGAGTCTCTGAGTGCACATCCATGGAGCTGCACAAGCATGATGCAGTATTTGGTACTGTATTTGGGTTTCTCCATCTGAGTTTGAACCCAGACTTTCCTCCTGATTTTGGGGATGGTTAAAGAATTTTTTACAAAAAAAAACAAGCCCCCCTCTTGCCAAGTTCAAGGAGCAAATGATGGGGTGTCAGAGGGTGAGGAATTACTGAATGAGTAACAGACCCACCCCTGGACTAGGAACTGAGTGGTGAAATTCCAGATGGCCAAGGGATGAATTGAAAAATGGGGCAGAAACAGGGTTTGAGTAGAATTGCAGAGTTTTATACTGTAGGGGACAAAAGCTGTGAGGGGCTGGAGATATTTTGCAGCTTGCTGTGTGGTTGGCACTGTTCTACATCCCTGCTCTTCTGTGTCAAGATCCCAATTCCTGGCAAGGGTTCATTTTAAACTGGGGAAATGGAGGGAAGCAGAATAACCTGGTGGAGATCACCATGGACAAATCCCAGGAGGATGGTCTGTTGGTTTATTTTTTTCTCTTTCTCGCTCTATTTTTTTTATTTATTTTTTTTTTTTTTTCGTTGTTTTTTTCTCTTTCTCCGTTTATTTTTTTTTTTTTTTAATGAAATTTCTTTGAGCGTTTTCCCATCCCATTCTTGGCTGGTTGTACATTTTTAAGAGTGGATCTCATGCTTGATGCTGAGAACCATGTGGTCCAGTAGAGCAGTTTAAGGATGCATCATTTCAAGGACCAATGTGATGTAATACCCAAAGTGGACAAAGCTCTTCACTGGAGGGTTGCAGCCTCTGTGCCTGGCAGCGTTCGGATAACAAGGTAGGGCCAACAGGATATTTTTTTCTGCCCTTTTAGGCTGTTGGAAAAGCCATCTAAGTCATGGTACTGGTTCTTTATGGCCAAGCAGTGCCCTGTTGCCTCTCTCCCAGGCAATACACGTTGGAGAACAGGAGCTGCACCTCTTTCCCATGCTGGCTCCCTCAGTTCAGCCCTGGGAAAATGAGCTGTGATGTGTGTGCGGACTTCGCCTGATGAGGTCTTGCCCTTTGCTCGTGAGTGAAAGGGCTGACACTTGGACTCTGTGTTTTGATGGATTGATTTATTCTAAAAAAATATCTTGGGTTAGATGGAAGGCATTAGTGGAGGTCTGGGGAGTGTAGATGCTGCAGTGACTCCATGTGAGCTCTTGTGAGAGGTGCTTGGGAGGGATAAGGAGTGTTCTCATCTTGAGATGTGTAGACAAATCCAAGGCCCTGCATATTTGGGATATGGGACTCAGTCCTTAACATGCAGACTGATGGTTGGTGTGTTTAATAAACACGTTACAACTCAGCATGTGTTTTCAAACAGGACTAGGTGAAGAATGTGCCAAAGACACCTCTGAAGTTCGGTTCTAAGCATCCCATGTCACCATGGGTCTTTCCTTGCTTTTGACTTCACCCTAAAAACTACTTGTGCTGGGCTAGAGGCTGCAGTTGCTTAAATAAAAGGCGTAAGTTAGCCTGGCTCTCTGTATGCAGCTGTGGAAATGGTTTGATATGGCTTATCCTCCAGGATCCATAAGAAAAGTCATTGAGAAACAGCATTGCTCCAGTGAGGCTTTTCTAAGTAGTCCTTTGTGCTTCGGAGTGTAAGATAACGTTAAGGGGAGAACACGGAGCAGTGCTCGCCTGGCAAGCAGCAACAGTGAATGGAGGAAAGTGCTGCTGGGCCCTGCTTGCTCCCCTCTCCCCAAAGGCTCCAGTTTTAAAGATTTCCATGTCTTTAGGATTGCTGGCAGCAGAAGGAGGTGTCCTGAATTGGAGGTGACCTCAGGGTGTGGGGTGAACACCTTGCTGTACCCTGCTGTGGCATAGAGGACGTGAAAGAACCTGACACAGCTTGTGCTGGAGCTTTCTGTGGTCAGAGGGGCAGGGCTGGAAAGGAGATGGGGGGAAAATACTGTGAGGGGTTGACAGTGGGCTTAAACCAGGCTATTCCTGCTTGTGGTGGAGCAGCTTTACCCATTTATACTGGCTAGCACTCACCTTGTTTTTCTGCCACGTGCCTGCAGCTGCACTCAGAAGCACAGAATGCTGGATTTGGCTTGTATTTAAACCCCTTTGGTAATATTCCTGGATTTCCCAAGTCTTGCTCCTGGGAGAAACTGAGAAGCTGCATTCCTAGCCAGCTTTGAAAAGCAGGCTTGGGGTCTTGAACAGCTCAAATGCTTTTAAAAATGTTGATGTTTCTTCCTCTCGAGCAGAGGTGTGCAGAGTGTGTGCCTATGTGCACGTGCAGCCTGTGGTGGATGTAACTCAAGCCTCGTCAAAATGATTTCATGCTTTAACAAAACTTTGACTAATTCGGAGTTTGGTAATAAGAGGAAGCATTTCAACTTCGGCTGGTGCCTGAAGCAAAGCAGCTTTGGGTGGTTGCATTGCTGTGGTGCCAAAGAGGCTGTGAGCAGCATGGAGATGTTCAGGGCATGTTTGCAGATACAAAAAATGTAGACTGCAGTAAGATGTATTTAAGAAATGAAAACCTTTGGAGTTCAGCAGTAGCAGGACATAGACCAAGCCTAAACCTTGTTATCCTGTTGATCCTATGGCATGCAGTGCTTGGGATGAGTGTTTGAAAACATGGCATGGGTCACCCTTGCCTTTACCCTGGATGGGAGCCTGCCGTCCTGGCAAGGCTCTTCTGGCTCAGCATATCCCCAGACATTGCCATTCTGGGGGGCTAGAATAAATCCTCAGGTGCTGGGTTTCTGCCTCCTCTGTTCAAATTCTCATCAGTGCAGCACAACAAGGGCCCGAAGGCAGCTACAGCTCAGCACCGGCCACTTTGCCAGTGCTGGCAGGAGGAAGAAAATGTTTGAATTTGGGTCAGTCACTCACCAGTGCTCCTTAGGGAGGCTCTGGTTTCTTGTTCCTAGGAGAGTGGGATTGCCTGGTTGTGTTCAGAAAGGCTTGAGAAACGTGCAGGAGTTCCTGTTACCTGCTCCAGCCATGGAAAATTAACTTTGCGCATGCAGTTTGCTCTGGGGAACTTCGCAGTCTTTTGCTCTTAATTCATGGTGTTTTCCCTAGCTTCTCCCTCTAGTCCCTTTTCCATAAAAGTAAGTAAAAGAAAAAAAGGAAGGCAGGCAGTGGAAAGGAGAAAGAGGCTGCAAAAAGGCTGATCCACCAGCAAGGGGCATAAACGTATTTGTCAAGCCCTCCGTCCTGCTGAGAGCTGGAATGGGCTGTTCAGCCCTCAAAGGGGAGTTGAAACCACTCTCATCTCAGCAACCTGCCCCTTGACTGTGCTACATTTCCATCCCCATCCACCCAGGGCCCATTTCTCAATGGCCCCACACGTGCAGCATCACGTCCCCCTTGTATTCCCATGCCTTTGTAGGGTGTAAAAAGCTCTGTTTTTCTGTGTGACCAGGCACATGGAGAGGAAAGGAGACCCTGCCACCCGGCTTGGGCAGCTCATGGGGACATCATCTGGCCTCCCCTGTCCTCTTCTTGCCCACGGCCCCCCCCTTCCTGCCGTCGGAAGGAGGGAAAGAAAAGGAGAAACAACCATATGAAAAAAATGTTAATTTATTAATCACGGAATATATAGCAGTTCATCTGAAATGCTGTTGCTATGCCAACACCCTGGGAGTTTATTTTCTTAATCCAGGAGCGAAGCGTTTGGTCCCCCGCTCTCCTGCTGAGCTATTTGAATATGTTGCTGCTGCCGCCATATCTGTTTAAAAGGGAGAAGGAGGGGAAAAAAGGAGGAAAAAAAAATAAAGTAGGCTAAACCACCAAAGCAGTCAGATGCAAAGCAGTAAGAAGCCTTTCTCAGTACGACTTAGTAAAAATGACACAAATTAATATACTCTACTTAAACCAGACCAAGATTAATGCTTCTCTTTCAGAGCAGCTTAGTCCAACTGTCACTCGACAAGCGTTCGTCGGACAAAATCAACACTAATCAACATTTATTCCTCTCTTGCCCTTGGGTCTGAGGAGCGTAGAGCAGGCTGCGCCATTCTCCGGCTCGTCTCGCCACGCTTTTCACCCTCCATCCAGCTTCGCCATATATCACCCTTCCTCTCTGTGCTTCTGCTTGTACGGATCCACACGCTCAGCTATCAGGCTACATTAGAGGCATGATAGATTTTCTGTTTTAATTTACATCTATTATATTACAACATAACAGATCTTGATTCAGTGGAGACCAGTGTCTCCTACAGCCAGACTCTTTGGGAAGGTTTCTGCATGAACTTTTTAAGGCCAGTTGCAAAGTGGCTTTCAGGTGGACGCTCCTCTGACTCTTCTCACTTCTGAGTGCTGAGCAGAGGTGTGGTGCACCCTTCTCAGGGAAACCTGTGGCTGTGTTGGCTGGCTTGTCGTGTTTTTGGGAGGTGATGGCTTTGGAGGGGACAGGCAGCTGAGCACTGGATGCTTCTTTATCTGTGAGCTGGCTGCCAGGCTGCTTTGTAACTGAAGCCTGGAGGAGCTCTTGCTGATGCCCTGTGCCACAGACCCCCTAATGGGGTGGAGGGGAAAGAGGATTGAACCCAGCTGTTGATGTTGGGAGAATGAGGTCGCAGCATACCCATAGGGCATCTTCCCATTTCCTGTGCAGGGATGCTGAAGCCATGAGTGTCTGGCACACGTAGGGTGGCAGGGTTTTGTGAAGATTCATGGTCACTGAGGTTCTGGTTCCTACCGTCGCTTTGGACCATGGAAAGGGCAGGTGTGACCTCAAGTCTGGCTGATTTCTCAAGATGTTGGTGGGGTCATGCTCCAGCTGGCTTTGCTGTTGAGCATTACATTTGTCTTCTCTGGTTGTCCGGAGGGTCTGTGGGGAAGAGAAAAAGGCAGAAGAGTGGAAGAAACTGGAGCATGTTGTATTCATTTCCTCTCCGATGAGCGGAAAACCGGTGAAGGTCATGATGCTGCTGTGCCCAGCTCAATGTGATTTTGAAGAGCTCTTCCTGTCATTGCAGCATTGGGTTATTAAAATGGGAGGAGGGGAATCCCTCCTCCACCTTCCCATTTCTGCACTTGGTGTTCAATGCTTTTTTTCCCCTGATTTGTTTCATAGAGCACTCATTTGGGATTCGGGTGATCTATATTTGACTTTTTTCCAGGGCCACGTAGCTGCAAGCTTGGACAAGATTTTGTCTTACAGTCACCTAGATGGGAATGTGTGAGGTTCCTGGGCAGACTAAAATCAAGGTGGTTTCTTGCTCTCTTTAGTAAGCTCCTCTTCAGGTTGCATGCAAGTGTAAATCCATCTGGGAAGGTGGTAGACCCAGCTTTCCAGTGGATGTGTAATAACAGGTTAAAATATCGATCAAGGATGCTCCTGTTCCAGTGGTAGATAAAGAATCACTTCCTAGGTCTCTGCCCCACCCCTTCCACTGCTGGTTTGGGATGCGAGGGGCCAGTGTGGTATTGGGTCTCCCAATACCATGAAGTTGGTGCTGATGTGGTTTCCATCCATTCTGCTCCTGCCAGTCATGGATAGCATGCTTAGGTTGCCCTTCATTTGGATTGTGTTAACCCTAAGTCTAGAGGTTGCTCTTTTGGGTTCATTGTCTGGGCGTCCAACACAAAATGCTTTGATTGCTATGGCTAAGCTTGTCTCTGTAGCGTGTTATGGATGATGGATCAGCAGTCCGAGGGGTGGGATCCATTTAGGAAGTTGCCATCAGTCTCCCAACTCAAAGCAGAGCTCAATGATCTTGCTGAGAATTCCATGTCCCTCTTCTGCTGTAGGCCCTTTTTGCCCTGTTGCTAAATCTAGTTTGGAAAGTTGTGATTTCTCCTTTTTTTCCTGGGAACACTTAGGTCTGTGTAGGCTCTGGCACAGAGGCTTCTGCTGGTCTTTCCTGCCCTCGTGGCCTGTGTTGCATCGAGCAGAGGCTGCTGGCTGGCAAAGCACTGGAGCACGCTCCTTCCCAGCCTGGCTGGACTCAAGGCTGGGCTCGAGGAGCTGGTGGGATCTCCCTCTGCCTTTTTCCTTCTCTCTCTCTCTGTCTCTCTCTCTCTCTGCTGGTGTGAATGAAGATTTGATTAATGCGGGCACTTTAGCACAAGTGCCATTTTCCAGGCTGTAGCTCTTGGCACGGGGAGTGCTGCCGGGCCGGAGCAGAGGAGAGCTGCAGGCAGCATCTGCGAGCGCCGGGCACTTTACGGTGTGCCTGGAAGGGGAGTGCCCTGCTTCCCTCCCTGCTCCTCATTGCTGAGCAGTAAAGTAAATGATGCTTGGTATAACTTTGCACTTACGGGACTGCAACTTAATTTAAAAACAACCCCAAACTCCAGGAGCAGGAGGGGGCTCTGTAGCCGGCTCGTCTCTGCAAACCCACCTCGTTAATTTTAATGGTGGGAGAAATTCTCCAGCCGGGGAGAGAGGCGAGGCAGAGATGCTGAACTGAGTGCCAGCAGCCCTTAGGGATGGGAGGACAGCAGTAAGCCCCAGCCCGTGGGAGATTGGCCAGGGACAGACTTCTCTGTCAAGTCCTGGCCCTTTTGATGACTTGTAAATTATCCAGGCTCCCACTCCAGCTCCAAACAATAGTCTGGAGCAAAGGCACGGTGGGAGCCTGAATGGTGGGACCACGAGCCTGCGTGGGGGACTGCTTGCTCCAAGGCTGCTCCAGGCTGTGGGGCTTTGCCAGTTCCTCAGGGAGGTTTTGGAACGGAGATAACATGTGTAGGAATTAATGCTGTTTGTAAAGCACTTGTAAGATGGGAAGAGCTATAGGAGAGCTGTAATTAATAGAGGCTGGTTAATTTAATGTTCTGCCTTGACATCATCTCAGCTGATATATATGTAAGGAAAAGCACCTCCATTAGTGCTGGGGAAAATCATTCCCCTTCCAGTGCCGAAGCTAAAGCAACCAGATTTATTTCTCTTTATTGTCTCCAGGAACCGAAATCCACCCATCTGAGTCTTGGAAGAGGCTGTGCCTGGGAGACAGCAAAGCTTTGCAGAAGGTTTTTGCTTTGGACAGATGCCCAAGTGTCCCGTGGCTGAGGTGCTGCCACTGCAGTAGCAGAGGACAGCCCAGGTCAGGGTTAGGGGACAAGTTTGGGGCGAGCGTGATCCATGAGTTCTTAATGAAAGCCACGTGGGTCTGGAACAAACTGGATTTTGCTGGGAAGAGGGGGCAGGTTTGGTAGGGGGGTGGCTCTGTGCCAGACCAGAGTGGCCATGGGAGTGAGTGCTTTGTTTGGGTCCTGGGGAAACTGAGGCATAGGGCATTTCCTTGGTGGCAGCATATGAAGTATCAACTGAGAGATTATGTTTCTGCAGCCCTCAGTGGGATACCCAAGGAGATTCGGAGGCAACTAGTATGAAATGAGTGAAAGGAAATGGATCCTGTCTCCTGTGCATGAATTGTGATTGTTGCAAAACTGAAAGATTCAGGTGCTGATTCTTTTCCTTCCTGACTGTCTTGTGTAAGCCAGATCTGGGCTGTTGCAAATTCCTGATGCTGCAGTAATCTTACTGAGAGCTGTGGCGTTTAGTGACATATTTATACTGCAGAAAGTCTTGCTTTTGTTTTGTTTGAGGATCTAGCATAAGCTGCATTTCTTTAATCCATGCTCTCATTTACTTTAATGTTCTGAAATGGGGTGAAGTGGAGGAAATCTCCACTTTTTGCTTTTGCTTTTAACTGCTGTAAAGCCATTCTCTAGTTTTCTGGTAGCTGTGTCTCGAGAGCACTGGTCAGCACAACCCTCCTGCCCTGTTCTCCCAGGGTGAACTAGACTGGACTCAGAATCCACATATAGCTCTTGGAGAGGCTTTCTGTGATGCTGGGTGGTTTCTGTCCAGCTTTGGATGTGTTAGGCTCACTGGGAAGCCGGGCTATTCCCTGCGCCTGAATATGGCATTGGGGCCTGCCCAAGTCTGAAGGCAATGGCCTTATATGCATAGAACAGGCAGCTTCTATATAAATGTTTTTATAAGGGCTATAAACTGCAGTGCTTTGGAGTGTGAGCCAAGCTCTGCACGCTGAGCTTGGAAGAAACTTCCCTGCCAGCATCTCATCCCGAACTCCTTCTCCATCGGGCTTGTTGCAATGGCATGTGCAAACTGGAGAGCTGCCTGCACCAGGACTGGGCTGGCAGGAGCTGGCAGAGGGGGCAGGGAGTCAGGGCAAGGCTTGCCCCGTTCCTGCTGGGTGCTGCTGGCGTGGGAAGCAGCCCTGAAGGAGCTGGGCTGTGAAACCAGACACCTCGCCTGGAAAGTTTGTGGGTGTCTGTGGCCCCCCCAAGGGCATCAGCTCGCTCAGTAAGTGACCTTCTCCCAGGTCACTGCCTGCCAGGGTCACTTGGCTGCTCAGCTGCATGTCAGGGATGCTTTTCCCTGCTGCTGAAAGAGCAAAGGAGAGATCCTGCTGGAGGAGGGGAGGGCTGGCATCCCCCACGGGCTGGCTGTGTCTGGACCTGGCCCAGAGGAGGTGTGAGAGGAGCTGGGGAAGGTGGGTGACTGTGCAGTAGTTGGACTGGTCAGTGCAGCATTTCACGAGCCTGAGCTGGCCCCCAGGGCTACCTGTGCCTCAGTTTCCCCAAATGTAAAGCAAATGATCTTGCAAGCTAACTCACTTCTTTTTCCTGGTGCAAAACACCAGTGAGACTTGGTTGAAAAGTGCCAAGGGAGCCTGTGCAACACGTAAGCCATGAGTGGTGGTCTAGATAGAAAGCCTAGTTGCCAAGGCTGACTTTTTCCTGGTGGGGATGCAAAGCCACTGCTGGAGCAGGTCTCCCTGCAGGAGGCAGTCCGACCCATCTGTGTTTAATGGGGACCACACAACACGGCAGCTGGCCCTGGGCCCAGAGATATTCTTGTAACTTAATAGCGCCCTGCAGAGTCAAACAGTGCTGTAAAGGGGGTACAGATTTTTTAAAAGGTATTTGGAAGCCCGGGGCTACTGAGAAGGGTCCTGTGGACTGTTAAAAAGCTGCGTGCTGCCCACCTTGGTTGTCTGCTCTTATATATTCCCGAGCCACTGGGATCATGTTCCTCCAGTGAGTGCCTGGCTCGGGGCCACAGGGGTAACAGGTGCTGTCCTCTGCTGGGGCCTCCCGGCAGGGATGACTCAGCCCCAAAAGGTCTCCAGAATGAGTCTAAGTGATTCGGGAGCTTGTGATCTGGAGTTTCCAGCAGGACAGGCACATGTCTTAAGATGTCTGTAAGATGCATAGGGGTCTTGGCCCTGCACAAGGCCTTCTCCATAGTAAGCATACCTTGTGTGATCTTGGAAAAATGGGGTGATCCATGGGAGACATGGCTGAAGGCCATGCATTTCTCCTTTTTGGTAAAGCAGAGTAAGGGGATGAGCCTTCCTTGGCAGAGGGATCTGCGGAGAGGGTTTGCCAGTGCTTGGGGAATGGAGGGGAGCTGACTCTGCCTGGTGGCCCAGCACAGCTGCTGCAAGCCGTGTCCCCTGAGTGTGGAGGGGTCAGCTCTTGGGAGGAGCTGCAAGGAGATGTGCCCAGCCTGCCAGGTGGGTGTGTGGGAGCTGCAGGGACATCCATCACCCTTCCCAGCTGGCTGCTGGAGAGGTGTCAGAAGGCAACAGCTTTCTGTTGCTGCTGACCTGGGCTGGGGTTGAACTTCTGACCTGGAGATAAAAGCCTTTCCCCTCCCTCCCCAGCTCCTGTGCCCTTTTCCTCAAATTGCCCAGGCTTTCCAACGCGCATCCAACTGTGCTTACAATGGAAAAAGATCATTTACTGTGCTACTGCCCCTCTGCATCCCATTCCCCCTGGTACCTTCACCATGAGACCATCTGGCTCTACCGAAAGCCTACCTGCCTCCTGCTTTCCTTCCTCATCCTCTGCTTGCCACGGCTTTAGCACTCATTCCACAGAAACCTGACAGCAGATGTGGTTTGCCAAGGTGAAGAGAAGAGGGACTGGTGGTCCTTTGGCTCTGGTGGGAGCTGTTGGAGAGTGCTGATGGAAGACGTAGTTCCATGCTGCAGAGGCAACTTCATGGAATCTGTAGCGATTTTTGGCTTTCATTGAGTCCTCAGAGCCCACAGAGCTGGACAGGCTTTTAGGCATGAAGGTAGGAGAGGTCTCCCCATGCTTCCTCTCCCTCTCCATCCTGCAGAAGGAAGAGCTGAGCTGAGGAGCGAGAAACAAGGTCCGTGCAAACGTGCGTTATGTCTGCCGCTAATTCTGTGCTTGGAAATGAAGCAACAAAGGGAGGTGGTGCAGCGTGAGGATGGTTTAACCTTGATAAAACAGTGATTTCACCAAGGATGATGTTCTCCCATCTATCTTCATCCATCAAGGCGCCGCTGAAATATGCTGATGAAGCCTGTGGCTAGGAGTACAGTGCAGTTAAATGGGGCGTTGCAAACGCTCTCTGTACCCCCGTGACAAGGTGGCGTTACTTACTGTCCAAATGTAGTGCTGGGAACAGCACGATCCACCGCCTTTTGCTCCATGGGCTGGGGTGGGATGCAGCCAGGGCTGTTGTCCCTTCTGTGGAGAGTCAGAGATGGCAGTGGCACCTCAGCACATGGCTGAATTTCTTCCTTTTCTTTAGTGCCACGGAGAGTCAGGAGTGCAGCAGTGGTAAACAAATTCAGCTTGACTGTAAAAAAGCCTTCCCCCCCTCCTTAGCAGAGGGAGACATTTGTTCACGAGCGATACCAGGTGTGCAGGTAAGGCAGGCAATGGTCCTGTTGGCTTCAGCTGGACATTAACTGGTGGGTCTGGTCTGCGGGGGAGTCAGGAAATCCCAGGGCTTTGCTGTTTGTTCGGCTACCACGCGTTTCGCCTGCGCGTGCCGTCTCGGAGTAGCAGCAATTAAGCTTTATTTATATGGGCTTTCCCAGCTTGCCGGGTGGGAAGTGGTGGTACGTGGGTGTGAGTGCTGTGTGTGAACTTCTCCTCAAGTTTGGGGATTAGCAGCACGGGCCAAGTGCCACGGTCTTTTTTGGTCAGGTATCTGGGGGTGGTTCGCTGGCCGTGTGCGAGTGTAAGCGTCGATAGGTCAGTGGTAAACTGAGCCCTGTAAGCCAAGCTGCTGCTGTGCCCAATCCCTCTGGGTCTACAACCATGGACGTGGCCCCAGCACTTCCAGCTTGAGTTTCAGCAGTGGTGTCCCTGTGTCTGAGCTGAGCTGTGCCAGTGCTGGAGTGAGCCAGGATCTCCTCGCCTTGGGAAGGAGCAAGGTGAGTGGGGAGAGTTGCTCCATTCCTGCCATGCTGCAGAGAAATAATCTGGTGCTGCTGGTGGCAGGGGCCCATCCCAAACCTGGGAGGAACTGAGGGTTCAGAGTCCTCTCTAGTGCAAGCATGGCTCATCTCCAGCCAACTTCTCCTTTTGCAGCTGGGTTTATCTTCCTAGGTTGTGCTTTCAGGAGCTGGCAGGGTGTGATGCTACCTCCAGGCCTCCTTCCAGATTTGAGCTTGCAAGAAGGTAAGGCTATGTGCATTGCTTCTGCAGTCAGCAGGGCTCTGACGCTGCTCCAGAGCTGTCCTCCATAAATAACCCAGACGGGGCAGATGCTTCCCTACAGACCAGACATGTGCTGAAGGCTGGAGAGCTGGCTCTGGACCTGGAGAAGGGACATGCCCATCCAGAACATCACAAGGCCAGCATAGCCTGCTGTGAGAGGGCAAGAAGGCCTTAGCAGAGCTGCCAGCCCCACTGAGGTGGGGACCAGAGCACTGATTTCACACTGTCAGAGTTCCCTCCAGCTTTGGTCTTCTGATGGTTTCCCTGCTCCATGCCAGCCTTGGACTATTCTTTGGGCTCTCAGTTTTTACTCAGGATGCTGCTCAACTGTACTGAAACCAACCATAACCTGGCTACCTCCAGGTGCAGGCAACAACATAGACACAGCAAAGACTTTCAGCTCACAAGGTCTTTATCCTACTAGCAAACTCACTGCTTGTTGGTAGTTCAGACTTCGTGGTGGCCTCCCTCCTCCTCAGACATCTCAGGGGACACCTTGGGAATTGGAGTGATGTGCTGGTCAGCTCTAAGCAAGGCTGTTCCTTCCCCTCCTCAGCCTCTTGTGTTCCCATTCTTCTATTGCTGCTTCCACTCCTGATGCTTTCGGGAGCATTTGGGGGGAAAAAAAAAAAGTTGACAAAAGAAATGAATTATGCATAAGGAATTAATTTCCTTGATGAATAGGGACTTACAAACTCAATTGCCATTCGCTTTCAAGGAATGCTTGGGAGAGCTGGGGGGAGGGAATAAAAGCAGAGGATGGAGCAGTGGCTGAGTGGCTGAGCCTGGAAATGTTCCTGGCCTTTAAGTGGACTTGGGAAACAGCCCTGGGTCATTTAAACCATATGATGGGTCTTGTATTCCCATCAACGTGGGGGGTTCTTTACTGGGGTAAAAATCAGGGTGGCAAAGATGCAGCAAATCTAGCAGTGCATATGTTGGTGAGTACCATTTTTGGTGCAGAATAGAAGGAGAAGAGGGACAGATTTGGGTATTTTAGTAGATGGGGAAATTGAATCAGGTGTGTACATGTGACTTCTTCAGATTGGGTACAGGCCAACAGCCAGTACAGGAGTAGTACTCAGTGCTCTTGTTTTCCAGAATTTTGCCTCTTTTCCCTCGTGTGCCCTTCCCTCCTGCATGCTGCTGTGTCCTGGGAGCAGAGCCAACAACTGGGAGCACTAAAAGCAGTGGAGTGAAAATGCTGTAAAAGAGCCTTCTGGAAACTTTGCCCAGCCAAAAAAACTTGCCCCCAAACCCAAGCAGAAAATTCAGATTCCTGATGGGAACAGAGCATCTGTCAACCCAAGTGATCTGCCGGGCATCAAGCTCTTGTGCTGTGTCAGTGTTCATGGGAAGTACAGAGGGATGGGCCAGGTCAGTGTTTTTGGAGGGAAGGAAACCCTTGTGTTGCTGTTGGGCTGAGAAGTATTTCACCTTGCAGAGCATGAGAGGTATTGCAGGAAAGTCTAACCTGCCTGTTGTGCTGGCTGATGGACTGGAGAAGTGTTGGGTGGAGTGAAGGCACCAAGAGGAGCCGTGCTGGGCCCTGAACTGGAGAGAGATCCTTCTTCTGGGTCCTGCAGCTTTCCTGCCCTTTGCAACTTGCATATTGGCCCTCAGACATTACAGTGTCAGTAGGAATGATGCACCTGAGTGCTCATGGACTTGGGATAAGGGTTTGCAAGTGAGCAAGGTAAGGTGCTGCTGGCTGGCTGCGTATTGCCACGATCAGAGGACAGTGAGTGTTGGCAGAAGCTGTGCCAGAGCCATGGATCCCTGTAACCAGGACACCAACCCTGTGACATAGTGGAGCTTGCTCCCCTCCCCCTGGGTTGCTGGTGTGATGAGCCTGGGGGGTTTGTGTGATACTTCTCTCATCCTGTTTCCCCCTATCCTGTGCTGTTTGGAGCAGGGGGAAGTGTAGCCCAGGCATAGACAGCATCCCCAGAACCTCCACCCAGGGACCAACTGCACCGAGTTTGGGATCCTGCAGGCCAGCTGGGAGGAGGTGCGACTGCCTGGGGAAGGGTGCACCGTGGGAAGGATGGTTTAAGGTTTAATTGCCGCTTTTTTTTCCCCATCCCCTTCCCAAGCACCCTCCCCTTTCCCGAGCTGAGGGCAGAGGGGATCCGCGGGCAGGGGGCTTTGGAAGCTGTCGCTTTGCATTGCGCGGCTGGGGAAAGGTCTCTACCTGCCTTATTTTGTCCCTTTTGCTGTCAATGCTGACAGTGCTCATGTTTATTTCATCCTGCGTGGCGGCTGTCTCGTTTCCCTATCCTCCGATGTCATTAGCGCGCCGAGAGCGGGCCCTGCAGTGCTCAGCCTAATGAATTCCGCTGTGGCTCCTCGCTCCCCACCTCGTTACCAAAGCTCAAGGTGTCAAATTAAACCTGGCCGGGGAAAGGAGAGAGAGAGAACAAGGCGCAAAAGGAGGAGGGGAGCGGGGAGGGCGTGTGTTGTTGGGGTTCCTTTGATTCCGGGGTTTCCCCTTTTTCCGGCTGATTTTCCTTCTGAGCTGCTTCCCTTGCAGCTGGGGTTTCTCTTATAGAGTGGATGTGTCGTCACACTAGAGGTGGTGACTTTGTCCTTGGTCCTGAGTCCTCTTCCGTGGTGGTGGGAGAAGGGATGGCCTCCTCTGCTGAGTACATCTTGGCTTGGAGCAGCCTGGTCTAGTGGAACGTGTCCCTGCCCGTGGCAGAGGCTTGGAACGAGATGATCCTTAAGGTCCCTTCCAGCCCAAACCATTCTATCATTTCTTAGCCCCTGCTCTGTCTTGTCCACACAGGAGACAGCAGTGAGTGTCAGAGTGCTGTTTTAAAACCCAAGTGGCTGCTTCTCAGCCCCTGCTCCACCTCCTGGGTTGTGCCCTCAAACTGGGATGAGCTTTGCAAGTGGTTTTTAATGAAAGCTGCCATCCCCTATCTCTGAGAGCTGGTGAATTAAAAGTGAGCTGCCATCTGCCCTGAGAGTAAGGGTACTAAAAGCCACACTGGCAGTCTCCCATCAGCTCTGAGGCCGTGCTCTGCTGGGCCGTGTTTCACTTTTCTTTAGTATTACTCACCCCTGGTTTGCCCAGCCCTTGGCACAGAAAGGTTGGGGAATCCCTGCCCTCCCTAACCAGGGAGTCCAGCCCTTTGGAGGTGGCTGGACCATGGAGGACACCTGGAGTGGTGGCAGCCTGTCCCCAGCACCCACCCTGCCCCATCCATCTTGGCTCTCATTGATTTAAAATAGTTTTGTAATATAATTATCTCATCATGGATGGGCTTTTTCATTATGTCGGGTGCTTCAGCTGTGGGGAACTTATTAATGTGGGATTAGTGCCATGGTGGAGCATGTGTCAGCAGGGGACAGGGAGGGACAGCCCTCTCCACTGTGACTGTGCTGGTGTCCCCCCGAGCTGGGGTGACCACAGGCTGGGCTGAGTCTGAGCTCCCCTGGGGACAGAGGAGCACAGCAAGAGCCAAGGGGGACAAGGCTTTTCTAGGATGTTGGGAAGCTGGGGCCCTTTTGCAACCCAGGTTTGGCACCTCTGGGCCACTGGTGGATGTTGCTGAGAGGATTTGGCTTGGAGAGCACCAGCTTGGGTGACAGAGTGGCCCTGGGGTCCCTCCAGTGACCTCCTGTCCTGGTGACCTCTCTGGGTGGGAAGCTGTAAGAGTCTCTGGCATTTGGTTTTGCTTTGCCTTGTTTGCTGGAAGGGGAGCACATGGTGAGAGGGGACAACAGGTTTGTCTCTCTGCATGGGATAGAGCAGTGTCACTCCCTCCTTGGGAACCTGGATCTTGGTCCTGCAGCCTGGGGAACAGAGGAGGGACCCCAGACCTGCTCCACTGCCTACAGCAGCAACTTTTGGGTGAAAGGAATGAAAGGAAGAAGATTCAGAGTGGGGAGAAGGCAGAAGTGTCTGTCTCTTTGTCCTCACAGCTTGCTGGACAGGGGGTTGTTTGAACTGACGGGCTCAGGACCCACAGGCTGGAGCTGTGGCTTGTGCCAGTGGCTTTTAACCCTGTGCTGGTGTCCAGGGCACAGCTGGGTGTGCGGGGAGGTGAGGAGCAATTTCACGTGCAATTGGAACTGCAAAGGGAGAGCAGAGGGGGAGGCACGATTTAATCACCTCGGCTGGCCCTGGGCCAAGACCACCAAGGTTCAAACACCTCTCCGTCACAGGAGATGCCGGGGGAGTATTAATTGGTGTAATTCGTCAACCATTTGGCACTTCTTGGTGTGTTGTCCTCGCAGTGTCCGGGTGCTCTGGGCTGGGGGGGTGGCTTGGGGAGCTTTGAGGCTGTTTTGGAAAGCAGGTGAAAGCCAGTGGCCTGGGCAGCTCCTGAGGCCACCACGTGGTGCTTGGGGGTCAGTGGAAGGTTCTCCAGAGCTGCTTGCCGGTGAGGAAGGCGTTCTAGGATGGATTGGTCTGTGGCTCCTGGTGCACTGGTCACTTCTGCAGCAGGCTGGTGCAGGAGCTGAATAGATCTTTCAAGCCCAGCTCAGATTCTCCCTGTGCCTGCTTGAGAAGGATTTGAACCAAAGATGCTGTGGAGGCCAGGCAGCACCTGGCTTGCCAGCTGCCATGTTTAGTTAGCATGGCCCTTGGTGGGCTCCCTGGACTGGTATGGCACTGAAGATCTGAAGAAGTTAAGTAATGTGAAAACTTGCAGAAGGGGTGGTCTGAGATAAACCAGAAATGTTTTCCCTGCACTGTCCTAAGAAAAGGCAAGAGGAAATAAAAGCAAGCACTTGACCTGGTTAAAGCCTCAGCCACAGATAGAATGAACGTACCCCTTTTTACTGTGCAGCCAGAAGGGGTAAGTGTGGCCTAAACTGGGCTCAGCATGAATATCAACCTGGTATTGCTGCTTTTCCTGGCCACAGGAGGCATTGAAATGCAGCCAAGTCATCTTGGTTTGAGTAGTTCATATCGTGTCCTCTCAGCTGGCTGGTAATGGTGTGACTGTCTCCTCCTCTGAAGACCTGGGAGAGCCAAGGCTCCTGTGATCTGAACAGCATCGTTTTCTGGGAAAGCATGGAGGTGTTGCATGGCAAGAACCTGTGTGGTGTGGGGATCTCGGGGTGGCTGTGCCAGGCCAGGCTGAAGGTGGACCCAGCTGTGCCAAAGCCTGCTGGCAGCTGCCGGGGAAGGACCAAAAAAGGACAGAGCCTTTTGCTGGTATGTCTCCCAAATCCCAGCAGGGAGCAGCAATGAGTTTGGCAATGCTCAGCACAAATTCCCTCACCCAGCTGGCTGGCTTTTGTTTTGTTCTGTGTATAGACCTTCTTGTGTGGCTGGGGACAGGTCCTCCTGCACCATGCCTCAGTCGCCCCTCAGTCTGGGCAGAGGGGTTGGTATGGGTTTTCTTCTGCTCTGGAGTGCAGTGGAGACAAGTTGAGTCAAGCACTTTGAAGTCCTCTGATGAAAAGCACTGGAGAAGGACAGAGGCTCATTAATTGTTGTTGAGAATTACCTGTCAGTCCCACGTGAGGAGCTGCTGGCTGAATTTCTGCTGTTTGCTCTTCCTAGCAGAAGGTAGTGACAGTAGTGAGATTATGAGAGTGGGGCAGAAATCTCACAGAAATCAGTCCTGAAGGCTGAAAACCTCCAGGTTTCTGGGAGCAGTATGTCTCAGGTTGTGAGGGGAGACATGGCTCCTGGTACACCACTGTGAAAATTTGGCCAGCATTTCCTTCCAGGTACCTGTGGAGCCATGAAGACACAGGCACTGGCTGATGGTGGCCTTCCTCTTCTGGGATGGAGCTGCTGCCTGGGTTTTGGGTGCTTGACATTTGTGTTGACACCAGCCTCTGGGAGACTTAGACACAGGTCTGTTGGCAATCACAGGGAGTTGTGTGTGCAAAACTGACGGCCCTTTGGAAGGCTGGATTTGTGCCTGACTCAGTGACCCGATGATCCTCTCCAGGTTATTAAACCACAGCATTCTCTCCAGCTCTGAGACCCGTGCTGGAGCAGCAATGGACCTCTCGGCTGTCTCACACTCTGGTTGGATTCACATACCTTTCAGAGCCTGCAGCGCTGCTGGACGGGCGCTTGGGGTGGGAGCTGCAGGTGCTGTGTCCATTTTGGTGATGCCGCCCAAGGAACCTGTCCCTTACGCCTTGGGGAAGGAGGCACAGACTCCTCTTGGAGAGCCATGGAGGAGATGACTGGTGGACCAGAAGGCCCTTCTTCCCTCAAGCCAGCTCATCATCGTCTCTGTGCTTTCAGCCTTTTGAAAGGCTGTAGCGTTGGCTTGGCTTGCAGGGTCTGACCTTTCTGATGGGGGTGGGTTGTCTTGCTCAGCCCAGGGGGAATTGGGAGCTGGGAACTTGCCTGGTGCAGGTGGTATATCCCATAGTTTGGAAGCAGGGAGATCTCCATGTGCAGAAGTTGAGGCAGACAGGGAAGAGCAGAAGTACGGCCCTGGTGACAAATCTTGGTAGGACAGCACAGCCCCTGGTGATGAAGGCCATGAAGAACTGACTGACCTCTAACATGGTGCGTGGGTGAGCTCTGATGCTGTGATCAGAGCCTGGACCATCCCCCTGGCTCTGCTGAAGCACCACCTTCCTCCCTGGTTGTCGTGGTGCTGATGTGCATTCCCGTCCACCCACTCCAGCCAGGCTCAGGGGTGCTCTTCTGCTGCAGATTGGGATCTCCCAAACCCGTCTCCTTCTTGGGGTCTGTCTCCTTTCCCCAGCCCTGTCCCATGCTTTCACACCCCTGCCATGACACTGAACATCTTTCTCATGGATGAATTTGGCAGTGCCAGGCCCAGCTTTCTTGCCAGTGTGGCAACAGACACGGCTCTCAGCTTGTTAGACTGAAAGAATGTGCCGTTTTAATTAATGATATGTAAATATCCTTGAATGGGCCGCATTTGCATATTAAGAGAGATTTGCGGAATCTGCGGAGTAATATATTTTAATTAAGGATTAATTAAAAATAATGGGAATTTCATTTCGCCTGGCAGAATCCGTTTAGATCTTCGCACACGTCTGCTCGGGAGCCCGGTCGGAGCTCGCCGCCGGTGCCGCGGTCTGCGGCTGGGGCCGGCCACCGGTGCCACGCTGCTCCTGGCTGGGCTGCGGCACCGCCGGCAGCGCCGATGGCCGGTCCCCTCAGTCGCCCGGCCGGGCTGTGGCTTCTCAGGCTGTTTTTTGATATTCTTTATAGCAAAATAAGCAAATGGCTGTGAGACACGGAACACTAGTTGTGTTGGCAATTATGTTAATAGCATGCTATTAGGCTATGATTCTATATGAGCAATTGGGGAGAAGAAATGCCTTACTGAGAGAGAATGATACAACAGACGTCTGTCTTATTGATATAGCTCCAGAGGAGCTTTCTGCGTAATTACACTCGGCCACTTTTCGGAGGTGGGAGAGAGGCTGTGGCCACAGGGTGGAGGGGAGAGTGGCCCCCTGCATGTGTCTGCATCTGAAGGCAGAGGTGCATTGGGATGCCCTCATGATGCTTCCAGGAGGGATTTGTTACCCAGCTACAATGGGCTGGATGTCCAAGTGTCCAGTGGGCTGCTTGGCTTTTTGCTGTGGATGGGCTTGCAGAAAGGATTTGTCCTGCGTCGGGACAAAGGGTCACTGGAGAGCTCTGGGGACCTTGGCTGGACCCTGCAGCTTGGTTGCTTGAACCATGGTGATGGAGAGCATCAATGGGAAACCTCGTGGCTTCTTTGGGAAAGTTGGCTGCCAAGCCAGAGCGATAGACAGGTGGCTCTGGTGGGACTGGCAAAGGAGCAGGGTGGCTCTTGAGGGCTTGGGGTAGGTGGGGAGCAGCAGAGGAGAGCAGGGAAGGGCGGGGGTGCTGCTCCTTCCATCCCGCCCGCCTTTTCCCGGCGCTAAGCCAGCTGCAGCATATCGAATGCAAATGGAGAAAATGCAGTTTGTGGTAAGTGTCCGCTAATAAATAACCTCCGAGTCTTCTCCCTATCAGGCAGTGACATCCCGCATTTCTCTTCCCCGCCGCACCAGCCCAAGACATTTAATGATGTGGTGCTCCTTACGGGATGTGCCGCCCATGCTAAATATCTCCAGCCTTCACAAAATGGTGGGCAGAGAGCCCAGCCCGGCCCCACGCCGCTCCCCCGCCGCCCTGGGCACAAAGGTCAGCGGTGGTGGCCGGGCAGCCCCCTCCCATCCCCGGCGCCGGTGCCGACCCCTCTGCCGCGCTTGCCCGCCGTCGCTGGAGGATTTCATTAACTGCACGAAGTAAAAAATAATCAATTTCAGATGTTCCCAGTGTTTGTGGTAATGGTCTCTCTAACCATTCTGATTAGCCGAGTGAAATGGAATTTTTCTTTTAAATTACAGCGCGTTGACATTAAATATAGGGAAACTTTGTGTGTGCGGGGGGAGGGGACAGGCTTTCTACATTCATCCCTGTCCTTCTCCCCCCCCTCTCTTCCATCACTCTCCTTATCTTTCCATCACCCCCTCCCCAATCACACCGAAATCTCCAGCGACTTCTTTCTGCTGCCCACCAGCCTGGATTGTTTTTCTACGCTGGGCTTTGTGAAACATTTTCTGGTATTTCAAACTGGTGGGGGTGCATTTTCTTTAGACATGTATTTTTTGATTTTTCTAATATTTTCCACAATGCTTTTTGGACTGGGGCCAGTGCCACCACCAGGCTGGTCTTCTTCCCTCCATCCTCCTGTCTTCTTCCCTCCATCCTCTGGGCTGTGCAAGCAATGTTGCCTTGGTGTTGCTGCTCTCCCTTTTCGCTTTCCAGTGTCCTTTTGGATCCTGAGCAGCGCAGTCCAGAGTGAAACAGGGACCGCCCTTGGGGTCGACGCTGAGCTTCTTCCTCCTCACCTCCCCTCCCTGCACCCCTTCTCTTGCACCCCAGGCTGCATTTTTCAGACTCTGACCAAGCCCGCAGCAGCCCTTCCGTTATTAATTCTATTTTTTAAATTTATTTTTCATGCCTTTTGCCCCCACCTCCCTCCACTGGCCCTGTGGCGGGTGCGTGGTGGACGCCGGTGTGGCGGGGCTTTGGACTTCTCCTTTTGATAAGCTGTCATCCCCCGGCCTCGCACGGGGATTTGATCAGAGCGCTCTCTCGACCCCTTGGAAGACATTAAACACCCTCCCAGACCCTTTTCTCTGTCTCCATCTCTGAACCTTTCACTCTCCTTTAATGAGAATTTCTCCTAATTATTTCAGTGGCTGCAGCACAGGGACCGCAGTGTGGTTAGATCTTGATACCAGGACGTGACTGTTATGCTGATAAAGGCAAAAGATCAATAATTTAGGCCCTAGCGTTAATGGCAGAGCTGAGAGCTTAAGTGTCTGTATTCAGGTTTAGTCCTGAAGGTTCCCAGAGTATTAATGGTTTCCAGAGGAATTCCCCCCCCTTCCCCTTTCCCTGTGCTGCTGTTGCTTTTTCCCTAGTCCTGTCTGTCTTTAAATCCCCTTTCTCCTCATATTTTAATTTTATTTTTGGTTTGTTTTTTTTTTTTTTTTTCTAATTGTTTCCCTGCTCTGCAGCCATTCTGCTTTACTTTCAGATTGCCCCTTCCACGGTTTATCTGGGGACGTGTGTTAGGAAACCAAGGGTGGAGGGTGGAACTTTGGTCAGGAGGAAGCATTGGAGGGGGTAAAAAAATGATCCATTCCTTTCTGTTTTGCTTTGGAGACTGCAGGATGGGTTGGATTGCCTTCTGGAGGTCTCCATCTGCGATGGAGATGGTGGTGCAGGTGGGGTTACCCCCAGCCCTCTCTGGGGCCATGCCCTGCTCACCCACACCGTGCCCATGGGTGCAGGTGGAGGCAAGCCTCCCCTGAGTGTGAAACCTTGTTGTACTCTGTTTTCTTCTCTGTTTCCTTACACACCTGCCAAGCCCCCAGTACAGCCCCTCTCCCTTTCCTGTGCATCCTCACAGACCCATTTTTGCTGCAGAAACTGAGGTGGGCTTGAAGGGGGCTGCTGGGGGGGGCTGCGTGCCCTGTGCAGAGCTGCCTTTCTCTCCTTGTCCTGAGAAAGGCCCTGGCACGGCTTGGTGCAGGGATGCTGGGCTAATTTGGAGTGGGATAGGGCTGCAGATGGATCTGCTGGAGGTCATCAGTGTTCTGTGCTTCTATCTCCCTGCATTGCCATCCATCTGCCTTCTTGCTTGCTGGATTTTCTCCCCCAGGCCAGTATGTCTGAGCAGATCCAGGGCTGAGTGGAAGTGTTTGGAGGCCCAGGGTGGAAAGGGAGAAGTTTGAGAGAAGAGAGAGGGGTAGGAAACATTAGCAAGTTTTCTAGTGTTTCATAAGCACTTTCCTCATAGTTTCTTTTTTTTTTTTCCCCCAGCCTGTTAGTACTTGAGAATTCAGGAAATACTGAGTTGATTTGAAGAAAGATGACAAATGATGAAGGGAAATTGGGGGATAAAGACTGTAACTTAGCAGTGAGGAGCCCTGGCTGGGAAACATTGCTACATGCATTAGCTGGTTAATAGGAATTTTGCCGTGTTATCTCTGTCCTGATTAGGGAAGTAAGGCTTAGGGGTGTGTGAATGTTGTGGCTTTTTGGTCTGTTTGGCACCCTGGGGTGTCCTTTGCTGCAAAGGAAATGGGAAGGATTTCTTGAGAGCTGCGGAGCATCCCTCTCCTGCAGTTCTGCAGGTCTCTCCTGAGCACCCCTGTTCCTTGCCAGTCCTCCACTGCCATCCCTGGTCCAAGATATGGGCAGGAAGTGGCAGAGCATCCCCTGTCCTAGCAGTGTCAAGAAGCATCTTGTACGTGCTTAGTGCCACAAACCAGACTCCCCAGAGGAGTTGGAAATACTGGTTTGTGTTTTCTAAGGATATCTTAAGGGAAACCTCACTGCTGAGGCCTGCTCTGTGTTGTGCCTTCTTTTCTGATACTGCATGCTGTGATTCTCATGGAGCTTTGAGGGGGAAAAAATAAGTCCAAAAATGCAAGTACTGCACTGAAGTGGAAGCTGGCAGCGCTGCCAGTGCCACTGAGCTCTTCCTTCCATCTGCAGAGCTGGGATCTGCTGTGGTTTGTTCCCTTTCTCTTTGCTGGCAGCTGAGGGGTCACGCTGGCATCCTGGGCACACAGTGCTCCTTTGCACACCCAGGGACAGGCAGAGCAGGCTGGGCCTTGGTAAACACTCCTGGAGCTCCACGGTCCAGCTGGCTCCTCCTGGCCGGCTTGCCTTGGCAGGGCAAGCCAGAGTATAAATTAGTTTCAACTTATTGTAGTCACTGGAGTATAGAAATATAGCTGGGGACATGCAGGGAAAACATCTGGGGCGAAAGGGCTTGTTGGCTTTTATGGGATGGCATTAGTTGGGGCTGGGAGGGAGCAACCTCAACAGCAGATTTTTTTCAAAGAAGAAAGAAGTGTGTGAGTGTTGCCTGTTTCAGTGCTGTTTACAAAAAGCACATGTTTATGTGTGCATGTATCTGTCTGTGCACACTTGTAGTTGCATTTTCAGGAATGCTAATGATGGGAATGATGGGAATATGAGCTGTTGGACTGGTGTTTAAGGAGCTGTTTTGTAGAGGTGTTCCAGGGAGTAAAGGAACGTCATACAAAGTAGGGAGATTATGGGTTACATTTCCTCATGGAGGGTAATGGATGATGTGTCCAAATTCCAAATACTTCCTTTGATTACTGTTGGGAATGTGGCCATGTGGGACTCAGGGCCAGTTCCCTGCTGTCACAGGTGGTCATCTCCTTATTGATGATGACCTGTTACCCAGGCAAGAAACTTCAGCACCATCTTCAGTGTATTTGTATTTCCTCCTTGCTTTTCCTAGCAAGTCTCCATTCATTCTCCTGGGCAAGAGGTTCAACCTGACATTCCTGCTTGAGTGTTTTGTGACCTGGTGTTTGGTAGCCCAATTCAGTTGACTTCAGTAGGGCCTTCCTTATCTCAGGCTGCCCAAGGTGTGTGCTGATTTGCTTAGGAGGTCAGTTTCTGGATGCTGTGGCCTTAGGTTGGGTATTTGCAGAGCTTGTCACTCCGGCAAGCTTTGGAGAGGAGAGTACTTCTAGGGGACAAATTATGAGTAGCTGTAGGTTTTTCAAGCCACCAGACTGGTGGTGAAGTAGGGGAGGATTGCCCAAAGCTCTGCTGATATTTGTGGTGGGTAGCCCTGGGGAGCAGGTATTTGTATCAGAAACGTTAATAGAGAGGCTGAATTGAATTGTGTGTGCTGTCGGGGGAGCAGTAAAAGCCATTTACAAAAGAAGCCAAGAGAAGATCAGTAGAAATGCACACAAACCCTAAAAATCCCAATGTGACGCCTGAATAATCACCCATTTGTCTGGGGAAAGAGATTAATCCAGCCTGGGTTCAGTTTAACAGGATTATTGAATGGGGTAGGAGGGAAGCAGAGGGAAAGAGGCTCTGGGATTTTTCCATATGACTTGAGACCATGGATCATTCTTTTCCAATGGCCCCAGCAGGATGGGGAAGTGTCAGGAGCTGGGCTGGCTTTGCTAGATGTCAGTGGGGGTGAGCTGTGGTGAAACAGTTGGGATCATAGAGGTCTGGCCTGGTCCTTCCCTCCATGATGGCTCCTCACTGGGCAATTTGGAACTGTTTACGGGTGCCTGATGGAATATGCTCCTTATGAGGAGCTGAAATTGGCAGTTCAGCAGATTTTAACCCTACCATGAAGAAATATATGTTTTACCCAACCAACAGCATGAAGTCCAGTTGTGTCTCCATGGGGGCTGCTCTCAGGTCATTTGTGTCTTTTGCAATGCTACTGAAAATGTCTGCCTTTGGAGAAGTCAGAGCAGAGAAATGGGGGGAATTTTTCGGAGGGACACCGTCCTTAATTGGCCTCTGCTGAAGGGTATGGAAGGGATTTCTGATGGGGCTGGAGTAGCCATTCAGTCACCAAGGGACCATCCTGCCTTCTGAACCGCCTGGTGTTGGAAACCCTTTCACTGGGATCAAGTCCTAGAAGGTGTTTGGGAACAAGATATTTTCTATCTGGCAGTGCTTGGCTGCCTTGTGCCCCTGATCATGTTAGCTCTCCTGTCACAGGCTCCTTTCTAGGCATTAATGTGTTTTCTTCTTAAAGCAGCTTTTTACCCTTAAAAACAGAGATGCATGTATGAGAAGGGAGACAGTGCTGCTGCCTCTACAATGTTCCCACAAAGCAGATCACACAAAATAAGAGCAAGAGGAGAAATGTTCCTGTGTCATTGCCTGCATTTATGTGTGTATGTCTGTGTCTCTTTGTGCATGCTTCGTATTAAACAACTGCAATTGCTCTAGAGTGTTCCCAGACAGCTGTTGATGTGTGTCATGTACTGAAACTTCTTTTAAGCCTACCTTATGTGTAGGATATCTGGCATATTTGGTGATCAGAAGAAGAAGCAGGAGGATCGAAGTGGGAGGAAAAACAAGGGGGCAGCTCTGGCTGTTCGTTGTGCAGTGTCTTCCTCCCTGCCCTCCCCTGTTTTGGCTCTTCAGGTGAATATCTATTTGTTAGTCTTTTGATGGGATCTCTCTTTTTTGGAAGAGGGAGAACTGTGCTGGAGCTCCTGTCTTCCTTTTGAGTGGTGGTGGATGTGTTCAGGGTGGGGTGGGATAAGCAAGTTCCATAGCACTCACACAAACAAAGGCATCGTTTTCCTATTATCCTGTTTCCATGCATCTAAACCCACAGCTTATTTTTAAACAGCCTTTCTGCAAGCAGTATTGCCTCTTACAGACCTGTGAGAGGAATAATGTGGTGTTGCCTCCCAACCACTCCTTCTTCAGCCTGTCCTGCTCTCCTGTGCTGTGCAGCAGAACCTTGTGTCCTTTTCCAGACTGTACTTGCTTCTCATTTTCCCACTCCCCATGCCCACCTTGCTTCCTCCACTGCTCAGTTTCTGCCAGCTCCATTTATTCAGCCATGCCTGCAAGGAGCTGAGGGCTGGGGAGAAGACACAGCCCTCTGCATCCATACCTTCATTTTTTTGGGGAATGCAACGAGCATTTTCTCACCGTGTAGCCTGTGTGTCTCCAGAATCCCATTGAGGGCTGCAGGCCACAAATCTGCCCAAATGCTTGAAGCTGGGAGCTGGCTGAGGTGTTCTCCCAGAACAGTGGCTGTTTTGGAAGGAGGTAGGTGTGATGGAGCCTCACCAGCACATCTGGTCCCCAGTCCCTGCAAGGCAAGCCCTGTGGACTGGGTAGGATGTTTGCTAAGCGTGGTCTGGCTTTTGGTACTGCTCTGAGAATCCTCTGTCCTTAAGATGGGGATACAGAGGTGGAAGGCTGGGGAGTCCTGTAAGATTCAGGAGTCTTCCAGCACAGATACTGTCCGTCCATCTCTGGCACATCCCATGGTTCAGCGTGGCTGTTAATACTCTTCAGAACCTGTTTCTGAGGAACAGTATTTCCCTGCATAGGCTGGGAGCTTTCCTTCAGCGATTCTGTGGGATGGCTGAAGGCTGCACCCTAAGGCAAGCAGCCAGGTAAGGCTGCCTCTTTCCTAATGTCTGGTCCTTCTTAAGTCATTTAAATAGCAAATGAACTCCAGCAGGCTCTGCAGAAGGGTGAGGTTGGGGCTCTGCTTGTCCGTTTTTTCCCCGTGCCAGGGATGTGCTGAGCCAGGGATGAATGATTGGGAATCAACAAGGTGTTTAAACACCAGAATTGAAATTAATGTCCCCTCATTGCTGGTGAGGTTGCCAATACATTACAGCAAGCACCTTCCCAAAGTGAAATGAATGTTTGTTTATCCTCATGAAATATACATCAAAACATGTTGGTGGGAGAGGCTGCTAACGAGAACCGGACAACTCTCCCTTAATTCCCATCTGGGAGCAGGCACTGCTTCTCTCCTTTCCTTTCCTCTCTGGGCCTTAGTTTTGAAGCCTAACCCATCCACAGCTGTGTATCCAAAAGCATTAATATGGCTTTAATGAAAACTCCGGTTGATCTGTCCAAAGATATTGATGAGTGGTCCTCAATCGTATTAATCTTCTCATTGCGGGAGGAAATGAAGGCAGCGAGCGAGGCCGTCAGGTGCTGCTGCAAGAGGAGGGTGAGCCGGGAGCAGGGATGGTCACAGCCAGCCGGGCCCTGCCCTCCAGGGCTGCACCTTCTCCTGCTTCTGCCTGGTCTTTTCTTTTCTTTTAAATTTATTTTTTTTTTTTTGGTTCTCTCAGAAACTGGAAATGAAGGGTGGACTGCGCGACGCAATTCCAGGCCGGTATTTAACGTTCAAATCATTAAATTTCCGCCAATAAATCCATTACTGTTAATTATATTGAAAGGGCTAAAGATCCGTCGACAATATTCCGCCGTTGATTCCCATTCCCGTCCAATGGCCACCTCACCTGCAGTCCCTGCCAGGGCGTGTTTTTTTTGGGGGGTTCCCCCCGGTGCTTTGCAGCTTTTCCCACAGCGCGGTGCTCCTGCCATCCCCTTCTCCCCGAGCGCAGGCTGCTCCTCGATAGGAACACGCTACACTTCTTTATGGCTTATGGCAAACTGCCTTGATTACTTCTACTGTTGTACCCATTATGTGAATTAAATATGTATTCAGTTGCATGCTGCTTGCGTTGTTATTGCAGGGTGACATATGGTAGTGACTCAATTAGAATGAAACTAGCATTAGATAACCCTTCTGATTACATGCATCCCAGCCCGCTCGGCAGCCTGGCTGCTGCCTCCATCGCCGCCGCCTCGCCTGATCTCCCGTTAGCGCCGGGCTGCGGGTCCCATTAGCCATCAGCAGATCCAGAGGTGGGTTCTAGGCAGGAGGAGGCCATGCAGGATGAGCTTGTGGCCCCTGGGTGCCGTTGCATTGCCTGCAGCAGGAGGGGATGCTGGCACTGACGCTCACAGCGATGCTCACAGCAGTGCAGCCACGCACTGTTTGCACACTGGGCTTCCCCTCCTGGCTTTCCATCCCAGCCCTCTTTACCTTTCCTTGCCAGTAGTGCCTGGATGTTTCAGAACCCAGAAATGCCCAAGCACAGGGACCATCCTCTCAATGGGAAGCAGTGCCACCCGTTGCAAGCACCCGTTGGCACCAGGATGAAGCTCCCAATGTTTGATGTTGTCCTGAAAGCAGCAGCAAAAAGCGCCTAAGTTTGCTTTGGTACACAGCAATTTGTGGCTGCTTAATGGCACCAAGCTTTCTGTGTAAAGGAGAGGGATCAAGTGGTCAGTGGTGGTGTTTTCCTGCCTTCTCTCTCTGTATGTGAGGGTGCCTGGTGAGGATGCCTTGGCAGGAGCTGGGTGGTTGGGGCTTTCAGCAGGGCAGTGCTGGGTGGCTTTGGCACTGCTGCCCTCTGGTGCCACGCTGGCTGCTCCCTAGGGAGCCCTGCTGGGCCTTCATTGCAACTAGAGCATTTTCTGCTTCCTCAGTTTCCTGCAAAAAACAGCCTAAATCTTGAATTTCTTGAAGCTAGGAAGGCTGGGTTTCCCTGCATGCTGCTTCTGTCATTTCTGTCCATTGGAGGGCTCTGCTGCAGGCACAGCAGAAGATGCTGCTGGTCCTGCAGGCAAGTCTCCAGCCTTGAATTTTGGTGACCAAAGCCTGGAAGGTTTGGCTATTCCACACAACAGCCAGACCTGCTGGGTCTATCATTGGGTCTCCCCAGAGCTTGGGGAGTGAATAAAACAATTTGTGAGCCCTCCCCCCCGTGCCAAACCCACTGATTTTGCTTTATAGCTCTGTGAATTGTTTGTCAGCAAATCCTGATGCAAAAGTAAATAGGAAATGGATTAATTATATAAGCATGTGCGGGTTTCAGAAACAAATCTCAGCCTGTGAGCTGTTTGCAAACATTTCTCTCCAGGGGTTGCTCTCTGGTTAGTCCCAGCGCCCTGTTTCCCCTCTCGTGTTGGGCAAAGGAAGGGCCTTTTTTTTTTTTTTTAATAAAGCAAATAATGGCAGCAATCAGCGAGCAAATAACATACTTCCCAGTGACAGGACTGAGCTAAATACAAATTTCATCTGGGTACATATATAGTTATTGAGAGGGATGTTTATGAATGGGAAATAATACAGCTCGACGAAAAAAAAAAAAAACCCAAACATTTGTGCGTTTTTTCCACATCACAGCTCAAGAGTTTGGTTTGCACCTTTCATTGCTCCTTCATTCTTTGTGTTTCTCGTGCCTGTTCCCGGTGAGCCTGTGTGGGGGTGTGTGTACACAGGGGCTGCACGCACATTATGCTGTCAGACCACTGCGGGAAGCTTCATTCTTGCTTTTGCCAAGTGGGAAGTTTCTTTTTTTTGCAGCGGAATAAAGGCCTTCCCCAGCAGAGAACCAGGAGTCTGTGGTAAGGTGGTTGCTCCTGGAGCCCTAATCCTTCAGCTCATTCCAGACAGGAGCCCAAATCCCATTAGCATCCTTCCAGGCTCGGGGTTTTCTGAGCTGCTCTGGGGGCTTTGCAGCATAGTTCAGCTTGTGGTGAAGAGGACAGGCACGGTCTGGGCAGTGAACCTGAACTGTAGTGTATGCTGCAGGAGCCCCCCCCAGCTCTGGGGGAATCGTGGAGAGGATGCTCATGTGCAAACCTTGTTTCTGTTTGAGCTCTTCAAATTTTGGGTGCTCAGCGGAGCTTGGTGCTGGTGTTGCTCTGGTGTCCTGAGGTGATGCTCTCTCCCTTGCCAGGAGTCAGAGCACGGGGTTCAGTTTCCAAACCCGAAGCCTTTCTGGTTGCTGGGTGTGTTTTCCTCCCCAGGCAGAGTTGGCAGGGTGAGCTGGGGGTGGTGTGGGGCTCTCAGAGCAGGATCCATCCCTTTATTGCTTGCCTTGCTATCGCTTGGGTTGCTTTGGGCTAGAAAAGCGTCAGCTCATTCAAATGACTGACAGCAGCCAGCGTCAGCCCTTGGCAGGTATGTAAACAAAAGAGGGAACCGTTTTCTGCTTGCTCTTTTCTTTTTTTTCTTTTTTTTTTTTTTTTTTTTTTTTTTTTTTTTTTTTTTTTTTTTTTTTTTTTTTTTTTGTTTTGTTTGTTTGTTTGTTTGTGGTTTTTTGTCTATTTTTAATTTACTTGAGGGAGATGTGGGGCGATGTCACCCTATGCATATCCCCATTCAGGGCTGGTGGGGGCCTTGCCTGGTGTCAAGCTGCAGGGTGTCAGCTTGATTTTAAAGCTGATTCACACAAAGGAGTTGGAGAAGCAGATAACTGGGAGGCTGCAGGGACAGTTACCTGCTCCCCTTGTTTTTTGAGCCCTCCAAACCTCCCTCTCCTCTGAGCATCCCTTCCAGCCTCATCTTTCAATTGCTGGCGGATGCATCCCTGCTGGTTTCTGTAGAGCTGCCTGGTGAGCACTGCTCCCAGGTCTGCAGGCTGTCAAGGGCTGTGTCTCTCTCCAATTGATTGGAAAAGTTCTTCTGCATGTAATTATTTTTAAATTCTTTTTTCCCAGTGAAGAACGCCACCTGAGCAGGTCTCTGTCAGGCCTGTGTGGCTCATGCAGAAGGGAGGTGAGCTTGCAGATAGGGACTTAAAATGAACACCAATGCACTCCTATCAAGGAAAAGCAAAAATACTGGGAAAAGTGCATTTTTTTTCTGCTGGAATTTTGCTTTCTAAATTGCTAGGCAATTTCTTAAGGTGGTGTTGATTATTTTTGGTTTTGTTATTATAAGCTGGCAACACTTCCTTGGGTGGGTTCCCCCGTGCCCTCCCTACTGCTGGATGCAGAAGAGGGGAGGCAAAGCCATGGCATGGCAGTCTGATTTCAACCCCAGGGAATTTGACAGGAGTGAAAGGAGATGAAAAACACCGTAAGGCCACTAAGCCACGAGCTGGAGTGGATTATCTAAGTGGATTAGGGATTCCTGACCAGGGGCTAGTGTGGAGCAGATGGGGTTTTTTTGCCTGCCACTGCTGTGGGGTTATGGTGGCCAGTGGTAGCTTGAATCCTCCATCTCTGATAGCTGTAACCGCTCTCCTCCTCGCTGCCCAACCTCCACTTCCCCACATAGCTTCTGTGAGTGCTGCCCAGCCCATTCCTGCCCTTGGGTGTGGGTGCTACCTGCACTCACTCACCCTCAGCTGGCATTGAAGTGAAACTGGGGTATGGTCTGCTGTCCCCCCCTTTTTAAGCCATTGTGTCCCCAGGGAATCTGGACACAGGGTGGGGGCAGTGAATCCTTGTTCCTTTTGCACTGGAAGCACCATGCTCATCTCTGAGGGTCTTCCTGCTGTTCATTTAGATGGGAAGGAAACTCAGGCCTGTCTCTCTCCACATGTAACATGCCTGCACTTCTTTTCCCTTTTTTCTCTCACTCTCCTATTTTTTCCNAAAAAAAAAAGAAGAAAAAATAAACTAAACCCCCAGCAGAAAGCAAGCTGTGATACTGTCGGGCCTGGCGTTGATGTTATTTATTTTCCTCAGTTGCTGCTCTGGAAGCCTGGAGTTGACAGAGCGGTTTTGTAGAATAGAAACATTATAGACTGTTACTGTCAGAGTGTTAAATGTGATGGATAGAGAAATACAGGGGAGGGAGGGGACTTTACACTAGCCATGTCTGCCAGCGAGGGTGCTCATGGGAGAATAAACCATCCGCATATAAGAAATGAATGAGGTAATGTGGCGGGAGGTAATGGACTCTTGCAACAGAGATGCGCCTTGCCGGCTGGACTTAACCCTCGCCACGCCACTGGTGGCACCTCGCTGGCATGGGGGTGCCTGCCCTGCTCACCTGTGGCCCTGAGATCCAGCCAGCTTCGAGGTGTGATGGGAAGAGCTGGGTCGTCCCTGTGGAGCAAGGATGGCACTGCCTAAATCCACGCAGACCCCGCTCCCTCCCAGCTGGGCTTGTCACAAGCCCAGTGAGCACCAAGAGATGTATTGATCACCCGTTAGCAAAGGAGCCCGTGCTGCTTGGGAGGTGCAGATGTCAGTCAGCAGCAGCCCAGTGGCTCATTTGGGGTGTATCTGGGCTTAGGGTCCTCCTGAGGGTGGGTTTAGAGGTCTTGGAGTTCAGTCAGCAAGGGTAGGAGAACAGGTAGCCCTTGACTCTCTTGTCAGCAGAGAGGTGCTGGGAAGCTGAGGGGCTTCACCTGCTTTTGTGGCTGGTTGTGCAAAGTGGGGATCCAGAACCCAAACCCCATGGTTTTTGTTTGTGTTTCAAATGTCATTTCTTGTGTTTGGAGGGATGAGTTGGGTGGGGAGAACCTTTGGTGGTTGGTGCCCTCCAGCTCTGTGGTTACATCATGGAGGGCTTTGTGCATCTCTGGCCTCTTTTTCTGGTTCACACTGATGATTTTTCCAGTCATCCAGTTAACTGACAATTGTGTCAGTTAATGAGTGTTTGGTGCTTGTTTACATCCGTCCTTATCTCGGATTCTTTCCATAGTTCTCCCCATGAGGAGATCCCAGGGATGGCATTACCTGCTGCCTCAGGACCACAGATGCACAGAGTGGTTTGGCTTAGAGAAGGGATCTTGAAGATCATCTCCTTCTGTGCCCCCTGCCATGGGCAGGGACACCTTTCAGTCTGCTCAAAGCCCCATCTGAACTGGCCTTGGACACTTCCAAGGATGGGACATGCACAGCTCTGGACAACCCGTGCCAGAGCCTTGCCACCCTGACGGGGAACAAGTTCTTCCCAGTACTTCATCTAAACCTACCCTCTGTCAGTTTGAAGCCATTTCCTTCTTGTCCCAGCACTACAGGCCCTAGAATAAACAAAGTCTCTGTCTTCCTTACAAGGCTGATGGGCTTGCAGGGGGTGAGGAGCCTCAGGGCGGGGGGCAGCCCTGGCAGTTCTCGCTGCCCCTTCCCTTCACGCTTCGCTGGATGTCCGGCCTGACTGCGCGAAGTTTGTCGTAGTCAGTGCGTGTGAGTAATCGAATTACTTCCTTGTGCATTTTACCCTTGCTGACACCATCTTATCTCCAGCTCATGGAGCTTCATTCACGTCCTTGGAGGAGGCCCTCAGCCTTCACGAGTCCTTGCTAACCCCCGTTGCTCATGTTCTCGTCAAAGCCAGTGCTGCTCATGCTCTGCTTCTGGAAATAAACTTATTAAGCAGCAGTGGGTAAACCTCTTGCTTCCCCGGTCTTGTTGAAAAAGCCATTTATTTCTACTCTCTGCCACCTCTTAACCAACCTTTATTCCTTGCTTTTTCAAGGAGGAAAGTTAAATTTGCCAACTGATGAAACTTTGGGGAACTCCAAACGATGCCAGTGGTTTGTGCCTCCTGTTGCTGGGTGCAGAGCAACTGTAATAGATTAGCCAGGTATGCTGCTTCTTCCTTACAGGCACTGCTAGTTAATCTCGGTGGTATCATGTCCATCTCAAGGCTTTATCCTATCTATTTATCATCTTAGCCTGTACTGAAGTGAGACTCACAAGTCGGTGAATCTGTGGCTCATCTCACTCCATTTTTTAAAAATAGGGTATGACACTTGGTGTCCTCTAGTGTAATGAGAGATTGAGCTGCTAATGAAAATATGCAATCATTTTATTTCTGAGTCCCTGCAGAACTCTAAGGCAGGTATTATCTGGTCCTGGTGACTCCTCATTTTTCATTTTCCAAACGTGCTTTAACATCACTTCTTCTGACATCTCAATCTCTGATTGAGCCTCGTCTTTGCCACCTGAAGGATGGCCCACGGTTGGGGATCACACGGTGTTGAGTTGCTGAAGGCTGAGGACTGGGTTCTCCTGCATCCTTGCACCCAGTGGCCGCTGCCACAGCCACTCCTGCTGCAATAGGCCCTACATGGATGATGCCAAGGTCCAGACTTGTTGTTGGTTTTATGGCAAAATCTATCCTCATGTTCATTTGTGAGCTCCTCGCTACTTAAAGAGTAAAACTGATTAAAGCATTGTCTGTTTGTGGGTGAATTTGAGGAATTCCCTTGTATTTGCCTACTACTTCTTTGGGGTCTGGATCAGATTTTTTAGGGGTCCAATGGGAATCCCCAAAATGTTTCTGTCCAGGAGGTGTTTGTATACTCTGGCTCCAACCATTTGAACCCGGGGATACTGCTGCTGGACCTGCCCTTCAGATGGCAACAGAGAGGAAAGAGGAGCTGACCTCAACCCAAAATCTCTTTCTTGTGAAAGAGCAGTGGGGTCTGCCCACCCTGCAGGTGCATCCTCAGTGGGAGCCACAGGGACATCACCATCCCTGTTGGATACCAGCTGCTCTTACCCCAGCGTCTTGACACACCTGGTCCACAAATCCCTTCTCTTTTAATTTTTTTTCCTGAGCTTTGCTCTCCAAATCAGCTTGATTTGGCAAAAGGCTTCCGTTGCAGCGCGTCACGGTTAATTTATTCCCGGGTGCTGTAATCTGAAGGAAAGCAGAGCGAGGGACCTCCAGTCACAGCCGCGCGCGCACGCAAAAAGTTAAGTATTCTTGCTTTCGCTGACAGTACAAAGGTGTCATATACGAGAAGGATTGACACAGACCAAAGGGTCTTGTGGGAAATATGATAATAACTATAAAGAAGACAGATTATTCCCCAGTTGCCAACATTCAAACCTTTTTACAGTCAGTTCAAACATATAAAACTTTATTGCTGTAGCAGAAAGGGGAACAATTTCTGGTTGCACAGCTTTCCCAGGGCTGGGTTTATACTGTCTGTGTTATTGCTCTATAGTGGCATTTTAAAGTTTATTGAACAAGACTTTTACAATTGAAGGAAGTATATAAAACTGTAAATTTATTAGATTTTTCAGGATAAGTGCCCTTTCTAGTTGTGCTCAAGAATTCGGAGCTACAAGAAACTGCTAGTTACAAGACTTATTAATATTAAAGACTGAGGGAGCGCACATTTTATACCTTAACTGATCTAAAAAATAATATTATGATATTACTGAAAATCTGAGCTGTCACCGAGCAGGGTGCGTGGAGCATTTGTATGGTTTGTGTATGTATAAATAGTTGCTACCTACATGCAGATAGAGAGGTGTGTGTGTGTCTGGATACGCCTCTGGGGGTGTCCCTGCTCCAGGAGCATGTGTGCACACACCACGTGGAAGCACACAGGTGTCTGTGTGTGTTTGAGCATATATGTGTATATAAATCTGTGTATTTCTGTGCAATATTTTATTTTTACATGGGTTTTATTTCCCGTGGCCTGCAGTGCTTTCCGGTATGGAGTCTTGGTGTGCACGTAAGGCTTTAGGTGATGCATAAATACAATTAATGAGGTGCCTGGGTGGGTTTGATGGTTTTATCGTGCTTGGTTGATGTGGTGTTCACATGCATCTCTGTGTAACTCAGGGATGAAGGCCTCTAGTATGTAAAACTCCACAATTCATGGCATGTTCAACCATTCACATGGTCTTTTGTGCCTAAAATCAACGAGTCACATGAGTGACGGTGGGATGGTGTGTTCCTACAGGATAGCGTGCCCCTATCCCTTCTTCTGTGGGCTTTGGCTGAGTAACACCAATCATAAATTTGCAGGGACTGGATTCTCTGGTCGGCACATTTTCTCGGGGCTGCTTATGCAGCAAATCTGGGCTGCAGTGCTGCCGGAGACAGCCCTCGGAGAGCTCGCCCGTGTGCAGTCTGAGGGGAAGCCTGCTCTTGAGGGCTTCCTGCTGTAAGCTTGCTTTTTTTCAGCTTGGAGATTATTTTGCCTAAATGTGTGACTCGAATTAAAATAAGTCATAAATCTGTTCTTCTGCCTGTGGTACATCACCTGCCCACTGTGGTGGCCAGCGCTGCCAGGGTGACCATGGGGACATCTGAGAGGAGTTTGGTGTGGGCTGGGGATGTCTGCTGGGGTGAAGACTCTCTTTATGTAGCTCTCTCCAGGGCTTGGGGCTGGGAATGCATCCCCCCAGCTCAGGAGGAGAGCTTTCCACCACCTCTCAGCTGTGCCAGCCCAGCACAGCCACAGGAGTAGATGTCCTCAACTTTGGCATCAGCGATGGGTGCTCCGGAGGCTGAGCAGGAGCAGGAGCACCACAAACTGGCAGTGAAGGCAAGGAAGTCAATAAGCCCTGAATCTTTTATGAGACCTTGGATATTCTGATCACAGCTTTGCTGGCACTGAGATAGGAATACAGATTATCTGAGAAAGCGTCCGTGACTTGAAGCTCAGTCCTGGGTCTTCCTAAGGTTTTTAGCTTGTCTCCACATATTAATATTTTGCTGTCAAGTTGGTTTGGTTTTTTTTTTGGGGGGGGGGGGGGGGGTTTTTCCTTNGCGGTTTCTCCTTTTCTCCTGCTTTTTCCTGCAGGAGGGATGGAGCTCAGGTGTGATTTCTGGAAGCTGAGTCTGGCTGGAGAAGAAAGTGGGAAGAAGGTTAGTGTGGCTAATGGGGCTAAGAGTGCTATCTCTGAGTATTGTTAATAACAAAACTGGGGAGCAGCACGGCACGCCAGGAATTGGAAGAAAAGGAAAACCCTTGGATCCCTTGTAATCCTGCATTGCACAGCACAACGGTGCTGGAATTGCAAGGGTTCTCACTGAATTCATTTCAGGTTTGGAGAGAAAAGAAGAGAGGAAACGAAGGAGGGTGGGGAGGGGAAAAAAAAAAAAAAAAACCCCTGCACTGAGATGAATTTATGCCTAAGCTTGTCTTGGGAATGCAAATGTGTTTAAGACTCTCTGAGCTAAACCACCCCTTTTGGGAAGAGGGAGGGGGGAAAGGGGAGGAAAAAAAAAAAAGTATGACACAGAAGGGACACCAGGAGAATGTGAAATGAGGATTTGCTGCCCCTCCTCCCGTGCCCTGCCTGCTGCCGAGCTGGCACACGGGCAGGCAGCGGGAAAGGCCGGAATGCAGCACCCAGGGGGGATCCAGGCCCGTGGGTGCTGTGCTCTGACCTCCATCCCTGCGGATAATTGGGCAGAGAGGTGTCACCCCACCATGACAGCAGCCTCACGCCCCTGGCCTCTTGCTGCCTGCTGACACCAGCCTGGCTGTGAGGTGTGACACTCTGGTGCCACCTGCAGAGGTGAGGGGGCTGCCCACTCGCTGTCCCACGGGAACTGGGCAGGACCCTGCCACTCTTGCTCACCCAGGCTCTGCACAAGCCAGGGGAGGAGGAGGAGGAGGCCAGCAGGGAGAGGAGCAAACCAGCAGCGAGCGGAGGGAGGGAGGAGGGCTGCAGGAGGAGATGGAACCCACTGCCAATTGGGCAGTTGTGTGTGTTGTCTGGAGGCTGCTGCTAACCACTCGTTACAATTAAAATGAAGTGTCCGTCAGCGGCTATCTTCGCTGTGTGGCCCATATGTTTCTGAGCTGATACTGTCCGGATTATTCTGTTTGGGAGAACGATAACGGCTGTTTATAACCTTGGCAAAGACTGAGCCCTAATCAGGCTGGAGCACATTTTCACCGACTGGCTGATAACGGGCTGTTAGCTGCCTTATCGCTGGGGAGAGATAGGCCAAAATAAGCAGATCTGTGAGCACAGGAGCCCAACCAAGAGGCACATACCCTGGCCTGGCCTTTATTTTTAGATGCTCTTTTCTTTTTTTTCTTCTTCTTCTTTTCCTGGCTGATTTCAGAGAAAAGAGGAGATTATTTCAGCAGAAGGGGAGGGAGGTGATGGGTTTTGTTCACTTCAGTAAATGAGGTGGCAAGAAAGGCATGAAAAAATAACACAGGGGTGTTGTATGGCTTTCCATGTGCCCCTCAATTATCCTGTGGTGCCCCCAAGCCCCTGAGGGAAACTCCTTCTTTGGGAATAAGAGTGGAGCGTATCCTTCCTCACAGCATCTCTCCTCCACTTGCTTTCTGATTGCTTTGTCCTCTTTTCTCTGGGGCTGTCTCTCCCAAACAGAGCAGTGGGCTGGTTTTGGGGTGGAACTGGTTTTGTGTGGAGGAAGGGCAATTTGAAAGAGGGCAGTTCTGCTGAGCTTTTTCCTGAAAACAGGCTTATTCATGAAATACAATTTATAGCAGCAAGACCTGGGCATTCCTGCTGCAGACACCACATTGGGCCACAGCATCTTGAAATTATGGGTGATTGGATACCTAAAGAGTCCAGTTTCCCTGAAGGAAGCGTCACATTGAGGCTGGCTGGAGCATCTTCCCTGTTCTGCACTGGCTATTCCCAGCAGCTGGATTAGCCCAGTGCTGTTTGTGGGGCAGGTGCTTCATCCCAGCCGTGCCATCCCCTTCCTTGGCATAGCCCGAGTCTTGCTCCATCGCACCTGTGTCACTGCTCTCGAATCTTCCAGGGAAAATGGTCCAGATCTCCCACTGCTGTTCCTCCCTCCCTCCCTCCACTGCTCAGGCTCCGTTCTCTGCCTTGAAGTCTCAGGCAGGTGTTCAAATAAATAATGCAGCTAAAAATACCTTTTGGCAGCAGCTGGGAGTTGTTGCGAGTGGTGCTGCCGGAGTGGTGGGAATAAAGCATCCCGGCTCTATGGGCAGGTGTGTCTGTGTGCTCTGGAAAAACCAGAGCAAACGCTGCAGGGACAAGGGTCCCCTGTCCCCTGGGCCCTCCGTGGCCCCACTGACAAGCAGGTGGCATCACCTTTGCCAGGGCTGGCTTCCAGTGGAAGGAGGGAACCCACCAGCTCCATCCCAGCTCCTGAAGCTCCTGTCACAGCAGTCCCGCACTTCGGCTGTGTCAGGAAAGGATAGTTTGCACTGTGATAGCATCTCAAACCATTTCCCCTTCGGGGAGCACTTAGCAGGCTGGATCGTGCAGCTGCCTCCAGGGAAGGGTGCTGAGCCCTTCTCAGTCACCTCCAGGTGCTGAGAGAGAACCCAGCACTTCGGGCTTTCAGTCTGGTTTGCTGAAATTGACTGTTTAAAAACTCATTGCTGGCTGCATTTTGCTAGGGAGTCATCCCAGCTGAATGTAGCTCCTGGTGGCTTTTCCTCTGCCCTTCACCTGCCTGGACCTTGCTCTGGCAGCCCAGGGCGTGCAGAGGACTCCATGTCCACTAGCCCTCATCTCCTGGCACTGCTTGGAGACCTTTTGAGAACTGCCCTGGCAGCAAATTGTTGGACGACAGATTTAATTATTGCAACAGAAATGTTGCTGGGGGCAGTTGGCCACAAACAAAACTGACCTTGGTTTTTCCTCTTGCCCAGCTGATAACAAACCCTTCCCTGCTCCCGGGGGTCAGAGCTCCTCCCGCTCCGATGCGCAGAGGAGGAGAGATGCTTGGCTGTGATGTTCCTGTCTCCATGTATTTTTTGGGGAGGGCTGGCCACTTTCTGCACCAGTTGTGGGCCTTTTGGTGGGTTGTCCTTGTGCTTCTCATTTTGTAGAGCAAAGTGGCCTGTTAATAAATCCCAGAGCAATCGTGAGGTGGGCAGGGGCTGGGGAAGCTGGGCTACTCCTGAGTTTCATACTGCTCAGTGAGAGACCTGGTCCTGATCACCCTTCAGAACCTGCAAGTAGCCTTGCTTTTCTAGAAACAGGGGAGCTGCTGGTGGGGCTGACGTGGTGGCTGAGGGTCACTGGTGGTCTGGGCAGTGCTGGAGCTGATGCTTGCGTCCCGCAGTGCTGCCGCCTCATTGCGGCTTTGGCCACAGCTCCTTTTGAGATCTGAGAAGATGAAGCCAAATGGCGTGTTGGAAAACCTTCCCAACTCTGAGGGAGATGCTGTCTAGGAATTGCTGGCTGCTTTTCCATGCTTTCTCCATGCTTTTTGGGTGTATTTGACCTGTTTCAACAGCAGAAATGCAATCCCAGTGCAAAATCAGCTCAGGGTTGGACAACTTTTGGGCAGAAAACATGGTCCAGCTGTGGCATGGTGACCTAGCTGTGGTGTGGTGGTCCAGTGCGAGCCCCCCCAAACCTGTCTGCTGTGACTTATCTCAGTCCCCAGGGCTGGGGGGTTTGCTGTGACTCTCCAGCCTGCTGCTGGCCCATGAAATGCAGTCAGAGCTCCACAGATGCCACGAGCCAGGGCAAGCTGACTCTTCCCATCTCATCCCGCAGAGAACAAACAGAGCTCAAGGTAAAGCGCTGAAATTTCACCGTGACCTTTTCTTAAAGCATTATAATCAAGTTGAACGTTTCCAGTTGTCCCACTAATGTTTGCCCCATGGGAGAAGGCGTCCTGCTTTGAGGGAGGATGTTTGTGGCAACGAGCGCGCCGGCCCCGGGAGCTCCTGGCGCTGGATGCCAAGTGCCTGCTGGGGCTGGGGAGGCGGGGGGCAGAGGGCCAGGGCTGCTCCCTGCCTCCCTCTGTAATGCAGCCAGGGGAGGGAATCTGCTGAATGCTCTGCATCTGCTACAGCCTTTGCTCAGGGCTCTCCGACACATGGATTGTAAAACACGCAGCGCCTGGCGTGTCGCCGGGCACCCGCCAGGCCTCCCACGTGTGATTCCTGGGCGTCGGGCTCTGCTCGGGCTGGGGGCTTGGCAGCTCCTGCCTGGAGGGCAGGTTGGGATGCGCTTGAGGGGACCTGGGGCTGCAGCTGATCTGGCTTGGTCCAAGGATGGGCAGAGAGAGCCTTCAAAGTCCAGTTTGGACAAGAGAGGAAGTGTTTCTGGGGAGAAAGGATGAGCTGTGTTTATGCTGCTGCGTCTGCTAGACCTGTCTTTGTCACGGGTGCTGGCTCTGGGGACACAGTGTTCAACCTTCAGCTTGAGCAGGCAGCTGCCTCTCCTGTGTCCCCTGGTCCCTGTGGCTTGCGTGGCACAGGCACTGGGGTTTCCCTCAGCCAGAAGTGGAGAAGGTGATGCTGTCTTTCTCAATGAGGAATTCTCCCAGAGTGACACAAGGGGGTGACACAACGAGTGACCCAAGTGCTCCGTGAAGGTTGCCCTCCCAAGCACAGCAATGTTTCCTGTAGGATGGGGAGGGGAATTAAAGTCACAGTGTGGAGAAATGATGTTTTTGCAGGCCCTTCTCCATCCAGGATTCTCTCACTGAGTTTGGCTCAAAATGCCCATGACCACCTGGAATGTTTTTCACGTCCCCACCTAATTTCTGAAAGACATTGGAGGGATGAAGAATGGAGGCAGTCATCCCACGTGTGTGGGAGTGCTGGTGGTTGGAGTGGCACAGGGGCTTCCAGACCCATCCAGGCACCCATGGGGCTGCAGACTGCCCTTCACTGGCATCGTGCTTCGGCCTCACCAGCCTCTCCAGCTTGCAGCTGCCTCCCAAAGCAGCCAGGTGCCCACAGCCACATCCCTGTGTGGGCTGAGCCCTTCCCTCCCCTGTGCCCGGCCAGTTTGTGCCTGCTGTATCCCAAAGCACCTCCCTTTGTCCTGGGAAGCGAGGGTCCCCTCTGGCTGCTGACATTTAGCTTGCAACCATGCATATGGATGAGGAGCAGGCAGGGGGTGATGGGGAGCTGGCCCTGCGACCCCACAGACACGAAGCTGCTGCTGCTGCTGCTGCATGTGGCTCCAGGGGCTTTGGTTTTATTTTTGAATTTTCTCTTTGAAATGTTCCAACAATCCCGGTTCAGATTTGGCCGGGAAGGCAGGCTGGCTGGCTGGGTGGGGTGCTGCTGCTTCCCAGGGGCTTCCTCCAGGCAGCATCTCTGTTCACACAAGGCATTGGATGCAGCTGTAGTGTTCCCAGCAAAGCTCTTGTTTTAAGCATGGAAAATCGAGTTCACCGCACAGTTGAAGTCTTGTCTGAACCAGCTGCCATGCAGTGTTGTGGGGTTTTGTGGTCTGGGCAATGCTTGGGACCTCTAGAGCAGCATTATCCTGTCTGGTTGGTCCCACATGGTGGCTCATGAGGTGCTAGTGTTGGGGGCTGCCTGTTGTGGGGGTTCCAGGGTGGCACTTCCTGGGTGATGTTGCTTTCTTCCCCTCCTGTGCATATCCAGATTGTCTGAAGACACGATCATTCCCTACTTCTTTCCTTCCCAGGAGTGGATGGTGCTCCCGAACACACACAGCTTTCCCTGCTGCTGCCCTTGGAGGAGAGTGCAGCCTGGCTTTCAGGGGCAGGTAGCTTTGCATCCTAGAGCTGGGCTGTGGGCACAGTGACCTGGGAAGCTGCTGCCATGGCGTGGATGCAGTCATCCCAGGGGAGGTGTGATGGTTGGGAAACCAAAGCGTGGGACTGCTAAGAGGGGTAGGGTTGAAGGCAGTGAGAGCTCACAGCAGGGCAGGGAGGTGAAGGGAGCCCTGCAGAGCCCTGTGACAGGCAGGCAGGTCTGCTCTGTGTGTGCCTGCCTGCTTGGGTTGTGCCTCACTCTCAGACATTAATTGCTGATGGAGCAGCCTCTCAGGCCAGCACACCAGTGCCCCCTCCCCACATCCCTGCCCACTCCCATGTCCCTGATCTGGCTCTGGGTGCCTTCCTCCCCAAGGTGACACCACTCCCTCCTCCTGGGCAGGTCTCCCTTGCACAAAATGGCTCCCTCTGAGCTCCCCCCGCTTCCCCTTCCTCCCCTTCCCCAAAACTTTCTTGCTCTGGGGTTCGCCGCAGAGCTGTCCTCAGTCTCAGTTGTTCCTGGCTGTCAGAGGTTATATATATCCGCTCTGCTCATGCTCATCCTCTGTAACCATTTTCTGCTACAGAATCTTCTGGCTGCTCGTTGAAGCCTTAATCCGTAATGCAGCGATCAATGGGTGTGCGCCTTTACCACTCGGATGCTCATTTTTTAATCCCCACTGCCTCCTTCAATGTCATCCCTTCCCATTTTTCTTTATAGAATTTCAGGTCTACTGTACCTGCTGATTACTTAGCGGAGACCGCTGGACATCTCCCTTAATTAATTCCATCGATTTCTCAAATCCCACAAGGTTTGGGGTCCTTAGATTTCTGAAGCAGCTAAATGGAATGTCTAAATTCCGACATTTTCCCTCTATAAATTGTTTTGCCAGGGAGACGCTGGGAGGCAGCGCTCCGGCTTTATTTATTTGGAGCCCCGGAGCCCTCCCCGTCCTTGCTGCGGGCGCCGAGGAGGGCGTTGGGAGGGGGATGCTGCTCACCCTCCTCCTCGCTGGCTGTGCTCTCCCCCCCACCATCCCCCCCATCCCCGGGGTGCTCTTGCAGAACCCCAGTCCTCTGCTGCCATGCATCCCAGCAAGGAGCATCCTTCCGGCGAAGGAGCAGGGTGGGACCAGCCTGGGGAAGGGAATAAAGCTCCTGGAAAGGGCCTATTAACCAGTTGGGCCCTCGCCGCGTGCGGCTGGGGAAGACTCTGTTGCTATGCGCAGGGAGCTTAATTTTATTATTACTCTCTGCTATTTAATGTCTGTCTCTCAGGCAGCTGGTGATGTTTTAATGAAGCTGGAATTGCGTAGTCTGTAGCGCTGGATAATCGTAAGCTGCCGAGTCAGAATCAAATTAATAATTCATGAAATTAAAGTGTATAATTAATTCGAACCGTGCAGATGAGGAGGGACCCGAGTCTTCGGCCTGAAAGGAGCGCACACATGTCTGTGAAACGTGTGTGTTGGTCTGCAGCGAGGGGCAGATCTGCCACCTCTCAAACCTCCTCAGCCCAGGTCCTTGGGCCATACTGCCCTCCTGGCCTGGATGGCATTGGAGGCTCAGTTTTAGTCGGTTTTATTTGGGAGCTTCCCCGCGCACACATTTTATTTTCAGGTTAAAATTTCTATGCTAGCATTTGGTCCAAAAAGGGTGGTTAGAGATGGCTGGGGAATGTCACTGGGTATAGCTATGTCTGCCATCCCCTGGAGAGGAGGAGCAAGATGTGCCTCTCCCTTTCATTAGTATTTCTGTGGTTGTATTTGTTCTATCTGGAAACGGAGCAACCACTGGGTAGCTTTTTGAAGGGTTCCTGCAGCAAAAAGTCCTGGGGCTGAAAAGATGGAGAGGGTCAACTTGGTGGAGCTCACAGTTACCCCAACATGGCAGAGATGTTTCCCATGATGGTTTCCCAGTAATTTGTAGTGCAAAGAGCAGCAATGTGTGTTCCCAGCACCTTAAGTAAAAGCCAGAGGGACTCACAGGGCCACCATGAAGGCTGTAGGGTGGGAATTTTGGAATGTACCAGTTGCAGGCAGGTTGGGACAACAGGACTGAGCAGCACTGACCCAGTCCTCGCATTCCTGCAAGTATTTGCTGGCACCAAGAAGCTTCACAGCTTCAGCCATGCTGTCTGCTGGGGAGGAGAGGGTTCTCATTGCATCCTGATCCAACACGGGATATAATTGTCTTGGGAGCCATTTCTCTTGAGCCTCTCAGTGCACAGGGAAGGGGTTTCCTTGTGCGTGCAGAGCACCAAATGAGATTGGAGGAAATTTGGATGTAGGACACGCACGAGCTGAAATGGAACCTCTGCTTGGGTCTGAAATGCCACTCTTACCATGAATGTTGAGTTGCCCATGCCCTGAAAACTTGATTATTCACCCAAGTTGAGGTATAAAATACTTTGCATCTTGGAAGACTGCATCCATGTTTAGCATCCATGGTCTGAGGAGAAACAGGCCCAGCCAGGCTCTCCTGCCTTTACTGTTAAATCATCCAAGGTCATCATTGCTTCTGTAGCAGAGCAATGTACTGCTCTCTTTCTGCCTGGCCTGTGCCCATTCAATTACAGCTTCCCAACTTATGTTATTTTTGTGCAAGGCAAAATGTTGGCATTGTGGATTTGGGGCATGAATTTCTTAAAGACATTTGTGAGGCAATCTTTTATTCATACGAATTTAAATTTTTTTTTTTTTCAAGCCAAAAATCTGGCTGCAGCACGATAATGTGATTTGCTGTAAATGCCATGGCTCAAGCACAAAGCTGATGGAATATCTACTTAGAAAACTACTGAATGAAAGCAAAATTGCACTGAGAGAACTGACTGAGCTCATTTTGGAGGTGTGAATCAGAACCCCTCCTCATTTTTTAAGTTGGCTGCAAAATCCTTTCCCCCCTCCAGTAGGCACACATTGTTCTTGCTCCAGGCACAGCCATCTCAAGCAACATCCATGTCTGAGGACCTGCCTGGGTTGGGAAGGGGAGATTGGTGCAGCATCACTTCAGTTTGCTTAATCTTTCCTACTCCATTTGGTGGCTGGTGACTCTGGTGCCTGAAGGGCACCACATTTCTTCTTTGAGAGGGGAGGAAAGCTGTGAATTTTCCTTTCTCCAACCCAGAGAAGGACAGAAAAGTGTATTTCTGTCCTGGCAGTTGATTGGCACTGACTGGTTCATTGCTGTTCCAGCACTCACTGGGTTTCAGTGGTACAGGGCAGTCCTGCCCAGTGCAGAGTCAAAGCAGAGGTGGAGAAACCCCTTTCTTTTTTTTTTTTTTTCTTCTAGGCTCTTGTACAGGCAGGAAATTCAAAAGGTTGCTTGTATTTTGCAGTCAGAGGTAAATGTAACTCTTTATCATGTTTCATTAAATGAGGTTCTTCTGATCATTTCCAGGGCCTGTTGCAGCTGTTGGCTTTGGCAGTCCTGAACGGTTTTAGTTCCAGAGGAGAGACAATATTTCAGTATTGAAGGGGTTTTTAACACTTCCTGTCTAGGTTTTGGGAGCCTGGATACAGCAGCCATCCACCCTGTACTGTATGATGGAAAGGCGAGATACACAGGACCTCCATGCTCATTAATTGCGTGCAATTAAGCCCTGAAGCTTTTGCAATACCTACTGAAATCAGGCAATTGCTTTTGGACTGCCATGGTTGCAATTCTGCTTTTGAAATCCCATTGGCATCTCCCTGCCTTGATGGAAATCCTATCCTTGATGGAAATGTTTGGGGTGCAGGTGAGTGGCGCAGTTTGAGGACCAGGAGAATATAAGATATTTTTATGAATTTTCCCCACTATTTTTCTAATAGTTTAGAGTCAACCATACGTCCTGCCCGTGTGGGAGGAAGGCATGAAATCAAGCCAGGGCTCCACAACTTGCTCCCTGAGCTTTTGTTTCAGTGTTCAAACACAACAAGCCATAGCCTGTTTCACCTCTCTGTCTTGTGCTTTCTGCATTGGAGGAAGAAAGGGAAGGGCAGGATTTCCCCCTCCCTGTGAGCGTGGCTAAACATCAGCGAAGCCACTGGGTAAATGCTGAGTGGTATTAATAATAACCTGCCCCTTTTTTGCTAATGTGCTCCCCTTTGGAGTTCTGGTCTTTTATTATTATTGTTATTATTAGTATTATTATTATTATTACTGTAGCTGTTACAACACAAGATGAAGGGAAGCCGAGGAATGGAGCTGGCTGCCTCCATCCCTCTGCCTCCATCCTGCTCCATCATCCCCCTGCCTGTGGAGAGGGTGGTTTATGTACCAAACCCTGAGCAGCTCCTGCTCCCTGGAGGGCTCCCTGGCCCCGTGCCTGCNGTGCCAAACACAAACAAAAACACGATGCAAATGAGCTGCTTGCAACAGGTAGCCTTAATCAGATGCTGTCAGATGAATTCAGCATCTCTCCGATTGTCGCCTGCACTAGCCTCCCGTTCGGAAGCCCTCATCTGCTCCAGATGTGGTTTAATTTACTGCGACTTGGCTAATTACTGTAATTAAGGATTAATTACTGTTAATTACTTTCACATAAACTCAACGCCAGTCAAAGAGCGGAGCCTTATGAAGCCTGCCACAGCAGCGAACACAACCACGGCAGCTTGGGTGGGCCCGCCGGGTCCTCGGGGCCATCCCGAGCCCGGTGCCCACGGCCCGGCCGGCCCCTGGCCCTGGCCCTGGCCCCACGGGTCACCCCCTGCCCGGCCCTCCCGAGGCTGGCAGACAGGCATGGCAGGGCTCCAGATGGCATCCAGCAAGCCAGCCACCGTTATTATCGTTAATAATTAGATAGAGCGGGGATTTGCTGTGCAAACCCTGGTTAGGAAGGGGAGGCCAGCGGCGTCTCCGGCAGGCTCTGGAAGGATGCAACAGATTAATACTTTTCCCATCCTCGGCCCTTCCCCGTGCTCCCACCTGCTGTGTCCTTCACCACCACCCTGTTCCCAGCCGAGGGCCTTGCTGAAGTCTCTTAATATGTGAGAGATGCAAAACTCCTCTGCTTCCGCCAGCATCACGCAAGCAAAAGGTGCTTTAGCAAACAAGGGAAGAAGTCAACCCTGTATCTAAGGGAACAGGAGCCAGGAAAACCTGTGGTGGGTGCAGGAATGAGCGCCAGAATGATTCATGGACAGTGCAGTGTGTAGTGTTCCCATGGGAAACAAGTGTCTGCTGGTGGCGCAGGGCCTGCCCTGCTTCCCTGGCTCCCTTAGACTTGTTAGGCTCTGTATCTATCGGCCTTATTAGTTTTAAAAGTCCTGGGGCTTTTTCCATCACAGCAGAGGGAGGAAAAGCCTTGGAAGGGGGGGGATGTGAGGTGTGATGGTGGCAGCAAAGCCAGGAGTGGGCTGTGCCCCATCTTCACCCATCGCCTGCAGCGCTGGCCCGGTCTCGTGGCCACACGTGTAATATGAAGGCAGGATGGGAGAGAAAAATCGGCATGATTAGATGGGTATTGTTCTATTAGATCTCTGCCTGCTTGCTCTTGTGTCTCAGCATTTGAAGATGAAACATATTCATTTAGCTCCCAGGATGAATGGTTTTAATAAGGGGAGCAAGATGAGGTGGGGTAGTCCTGATGACTTCAGAGACCCATCAGCTCTGCCCCTAAGGCCATTTCGGTGATGACATGGGCCACACGACCATTAACGCTGCAATCAGGACAAGTTTTCCGTGTCCATGCGAATCCTTCAGCTGGGAAGAGCGTGTTTTGGAGCCCAGGAGGAGATGTGTATCAGCAGTAATCAGATTGAGCCCGCAGGGAGGGCAGGCAGGGGGTGAAGCAGGGGTTCCCTGGATGCGCTTCCCGGGGGTGGGCAAGGGGAAGCAGAGACACAGGCCGACCATCCAGGGTTGCTTTGCCAGCTAGTGTCTGCTGGATTTCCACCTTCCCAGCATCCCAGCACTCCACTGATGCCGTCCTGATTAGGGGCCGAGACCTTGCAGTGCTCATTAGTTATTTCAGCAGCACCTCCCTGAGCCGTCCCACCCGGCCCCAACCTCTCCGCTGCCATCCGCCTCCAGGGCAGGCTGTGGCCTGCTTAAGCCCCAAATCAAGATAATTCCCATTATCCGGAGCATCTCTGGGGGCAGGGCAAGGGACACCACGCCGCTGCCGGTGCCCACACGGCCCGGCCTCGCCGGTTGTGAGCCGGGGGTGTGCGGGGGAAGCACGGTCCGGTGAGCGAGCCGGGGGAGCCAGCCGGCGCTCCGGCTGTCAGCTCTGCTCAGCCTGCCTGTCAGGCACAGGGATGCCCAGGCCCTCATTGCTTTAATTGACACCTTCCTCTGGCATCCCACGCTCGGCCGTCCCAGCCCCGTCCTGGCTTTCGTCTTCTTTTCTCCTCTCCAGGAGGAAGCTGGGGTGTGGTCCAGCCCTGTTCCTTGCCCCCCTGCCCCTGGAGATAAGGCTGGGGGAGAAGTGTGGAGACCAAGGGCTGGACCAGGATGGGTTCAGGAGCGTGGCCAGCATCCTTCACGTGACAGTTTTGTGTGTGCTGATCTTCCCAAACGTTGGAACATCCCCTGAGGATTTCCTTGCCCCTTTCCTTTTACCAAACCACTGCAGAAATGTCTTGTGGCAGCACTCTCGGGTAATTGCTGCCCGTGGAAGGACCAGAGCCTGATGAAGACCCATAGGATTGCTGGTCATGCTTTGCTGATTTGGAGATACCTCTGTGTACTCATCAGCAAGGAGAAGCAAGGGCTGGTTGCTCTGTGGAGCATATTCTGGCTGTGCTGCAAAGCCTTGTGAAGCCCACAGGAGGGGAGGAAAGATGGGCGTGAAGGAGCTGCTAGGATGGCATCATCTTCCCCAGTCATCTCCGATGTGCTCAACAACATCAGGATGTCCTGCTGAAGGCCAGGAGAGTTGGCCACTTTCTGGGCCAGGAGTGGGGCAGATGGCTGGTGGTTTGGGGCTGATGTCTCTTTCCTGGAGGGGACAGCAAAGGCATCTTCTCTCTCCAAATGAACAGGAAGCAGCAGAGCTCATGTTTCTTGTCCATCAGGAGCTGCAGGCACAGCCTGTGACTCTGCTTGAACAGGACAAAGGCTTCCTCTAGAAAGTTGCTGTTTAGGGGGAAGTACCTGTTTGGAAAATGCCATCTCAGAAGCTCCGGGTGCAGTGGGTGCATTAGTTCTGGGAAAAATGAGGCATGCAGTGCTTGGAACTGGTGCTTGGACCAACTGTGATGGCAGCCACTACTGTCAGCTGTATGGCAGTGAATCCTGTCCCATCCTTTTCCTTGACCTTGGTCTCTCCATCCAGTGCCCCACAATTTGCGTATTCCAGACAACAGACAGATTCCATAGCTGGTCCTTCTGTTGAGTGGAGGTTTCAGAAATCTTTGCTGGGACCATGGTTGGTCCTGCAAGGACCAGTCCCTGCTCTGTGCCTGGGCCTGCTGGGAGCCTGCCATGCAAATAAAAACTGTGCCCCCCTTCCCCATTTGTCCTTGCTTGGGGGGTGGTTTATGAACTGAGGTACCTCCAACATTCCTCCCAGGCGGCCAGTGCAGGCAACAGGGAGAGATCTCCCGTGGACTGCTCCGTCTTTGCTCTCTATATTAAAGTTGGGAGCCCTTTGATGTCTGCCTCTGCAGCTCGTATTCTGCCAGGAGGCTCAGAGCAGCCTGTGTAATTAGCCCAGAAAAACGCCGCTTTCATGTGGGTCGGGGGACCCAAGCAGAGAAGAGATTTCCAAGGGCTTTGTTCTGCTGCAGGGAGATGTTCAGGCTTTGGTGGGTTTCGACAGAGCTCTTCTCGCCCTTCCCTTTTTCTCCTACTGTGGGGTGGAGCTCGGGATTTTGGCAGGGAAAGCACACGTGGCAAGCTGCTGCTCCACGGGAGATGGGCCCTTCACTGCTGGGCTGGGGTTTGGGTTCGTGCAGAAGCAAGGGATCAGCCAGAGCCCTGCTCCAGCTGGCCCAGGGGAGGAGAAAAAACAGCCCAGATACTGCAGGATTGCTTCCCACAGCTTCAGTTTTATTCCTTACTTGCCCTAAGAAGCATTCAAGGCCAGCACTGCTCTTCCAAGCCCTGGTGGTCCCTGCCTGCAGGCGTTGCTGCCACACCAGTGCAGGGGTGTAAATCAGAGGGGTTTAAATCAGGGGTGTAAATCAGAGCAAGGTGATCCCTCTCTGGCAGTGGGTTCGTGGTCTGGATAGCTCTCGAGCTGGTTTTTGCCAGGGATGGGTGGTGGTAGAGGATGGCAGCTCCATGTTTGCTCTCCTGCCAGGGTGGGGAGAGCCACTGCGGCTGTGCTGTGACTTCAGACATCCCTTCTCACACCAGGAGTTTGCTAAAACACAGGAGACCCTTTAGGGTTGCCTTGGCACAACAGGTTGCAGTTTTCAACCTCAGCTTTTACCTGCCTTTCCCTCTGCCCTTAAATCAGCGTCAGCAGATCTGTGGCAAACAGGCAACGGGCTTTGCTCTTGCTTTTGGTGCAGGTAGGCCACCTCACTGCCTCCACCAAACTTCTTAGCCTCATGCATCATCCTGGATGGTCCTGGATCAGACTAAGAAGCACCTTCCTGCAGCTGCTGCTGCCTTGGATGTGCCTTTGCCTCTTTCTTGCCTTTTTTTTTTTTTTTTGAGGGAGGCAAACATGTTGCTTTTCACGTTATTTATAGGACCCATCCAGGTTGCAGCAGGACCCTCAAAGAGGGGCCAGAGATTCTCTGGCAGCAAAGGTGATGCCCTGGGAAGGGGATGGGTTGGCAAAGTGGTTTTCAGGATCCTGAGGACTTGGCTTGGGAATATATATACACCTGTATCAAGGTGATAATGAGGGTGTGTGCTCTAATCTTCCCTCTGTGAAAAGATCTTCCCACTCCTAAAGCAGCAAAAGGCACAGACATACTGAAAAAGGAGCAGTGAATGGATTTTATTTTCCCTCTGCTTTTTCTCCCCTGGAACTTAAAGCAGCCCCAACCCACCTCACCCAACAAACCCAAAACCAACAGATTTCTCCTCAAAGCAGGGCTGGTGCCATCTGCTGTGGCCATGGGCAGAGGTCTTACCTTCTCCCAGTTACTTCTCATGTATCTCTTGCTTAAAGACCTTGTGCCATATTTCTGCCTAGAAGGAAGCCGTGGGGCCTCCCTGGGGATCCCTCTCCTCATCTCGGGTCTGATTTCTTTCAGCTTTTACTTGGGGATGAATGGATGCAATGGAGCCCCTTGCACGTGGGGTCCCGGCACCGTGCATGTAGGAACATATAGGGTGCGGGTTATATATGGAATTATGGTATTTAGATCACATTAATGAGCATACAGGAGAGCAGGGGAAAATGGATCATTTATGGTTACGATCTGGCTACTGTCAAAATAGGGTGTTATTTTGATGGTTGCTTTGTCTTTGCTCTCCGAGCAATATGAAGGTAGTTTCTTAGCAACAAAACTGTGTTCGCAAACAACACCGGTGAAAAACAACCCCCCAGAAGAAAAGGAGGCAGCCTCAGAAGCACTGCTCCTGTGTGTGTGTCCCCCGGCCACACAGCACCCATTAATTAAATGCACAGTGTCCTACTGGACAAGCAGGAGCTTGTCCATGGTCCTGGTGTCATGCCAGCACTGCCCCTGCTCCCTGCTGGCGGGGGTTGCTTGGGGTCTGATCAGTGTTCCCTTTGCAGAAGGGTAAACTGAGGCAGCTTGGGGAGAGTGTTACGGGGTGGTGTTTAGGTGACATGGGAGGGTTTGAGCTTGTGCTGAGTGCTGCTTGCCCCGTGCTAGCTGGCAGGCCCTGCCTCGGACCTTTCTTGGTCAAGGTCTTCTCCAGGGTCTTGTCCCTGCAAATCAGATGGAATCCAGAAGGAGGGCGGGAGGGAGCTGCCTGCGAGCCATTTTGGCAGCAGTTCTCCCATGCAATTTGGAGTGTCTCTCCTTTGAAGGAGGCGCTGGGCCTGGTGTCTGTGCTGACGTTGGAGTCCATGAGAGCAAGCGGTTCCTCCAGCCAAGTATCTGCCAGGCTGTGTCGGGAGAACTTTTATCATTTCTGTCACAGACATCACAACTCGCTTGTCTTACCATACATCTTCCTAAATGTGACAGAATATTCAGCTGTTATTAATTGAGTACTCTCTAATTTAACTGCTTAGCAGGACAGAGAGCGACTGGTTTGTCTCAGCACCGAGAGCTGCTGTCAGGCACGCGGGAGGTTTCGGGGTGCAGAGAACTTAGTTGTGGAGTGAAATGGGGCTTTTTTTTAGTATCCCCCCCCTGCCACCTTGCATGAGACTGATCCTCATCCTACCGGGGAGGGGCTCCAGCATCTGCTGTGGCTCCTGGTCCTGGGGCACATGGCCAAGCCCAGGATGGAGATGCTGATGACATTGCTGCTTCTCCATCCCATCCTGACATTATCTTCCAGGGTTAGAGAGGAAGGAGCATGGCCAGGAGCTGGTGATGCTCCCTGGGTGCCCAGGATGGAAGAGTGATTTGGACTGGCTTGTCCCAGTCTCCATTCAGGTGGGTAAATACCTTCTTCTCTGTGGAGCTGCTGGAAGCAAAGCTCAGTCCTTTCAGTGTTCTCCTTGATGGAGTCATGTGCCCATCGTGGCCTGGCCACCCCCTCAGTCCCTGGTAGATCCCAGTCGTTTTCCTCCTCTACCTCCTTCACATCCATATCCAGAAGTGCCAGAGATGTCCCATATGAAGACTGGATGTCACGTTAGGGTTGCTGAGAAGCTGGGATCCTTTGGAGGATGTGGGAGGCAGCTCTCCTTGCTGTCACCGGAGCAGCAGGTTGGTGGGGGACCGTGCCCTCCAGCCTCCCCAGGCCCATGCCTGCTTGCACACACACACACGTGTTCACATCTCCCTGCTGCTCTCCCAGAAAGTTCAAACCCAGAGTCAAGTTTATTGTTTCTATCTCGTTTATTTTAAGTATAGTTTTACACTTTATTATATGCTGTGACATCTTAAATGGAGCCTGTCACTCTATCTTGACTACTGCTAGGGGCTACAGCCACTTACTGTGTCAGGCTTTTCGGCAGCCCTGATTAACGATATCAAAACGAATGGATCCCAGCACAGGCACAAGCACGAAAATCAAGGGGTGATTTGTATACTCAAATTGTGCAACACATCAGAAGGTTGCAACCCATGCAGGTATTGCACCAGCACAGCCCAGGGATGCACATTCCTGCCGTCCCTCATCCCTGTGTAGGAGACCTGTATGTGCTGCTAAGTGCTGTGCCCACCTAAGTCTATTTATTCAGTCAAAAAGGAAAACCCTTGGCCTTTTTTCCAGGAGTTTTTTCATCTCCCTGGACAACATATCAATTAGGATAGTGAAATGGAATAATTTTTTTTTTCTCGTGTGCCTCTTGGGATATGTTGCAGAATTACCCATGCAAATACTTTTTTTTTCCCTGAAAGTAACATTTTGTTAGGTTAATTCATGCACTGGAGAAACAAACTTTCTGTTCTTCCAGTCCAATCTCCACTTACAAGTCAGGTTTTTGTAACCCTGTCATTGAAATGCGAGGTAGCCTACAGTAATTTGAATATTTCATTCTGCCGGCTGCTAATGCACTCTGCATTACAGATGGTACTTGCTCCATCCTTCTGGACTGGGTTCAATTATAAATGAAAGTAGGGAGCTGAGATTTGTCTTTTTGTCTGTGCTTAGTTGGAATAACACAATAAAGCTTGATGGCTAAGAATTCCTCAAGCTGCCTCTTCTTTGCCTGCGACGTCTCCGGTGTAGCTTTCTTCTCTTGATAGTGGATCCCACTTGCCTTTCAAGTCGAGCTTGGAGTATTTGGGTTGGCAGTGGTGAGGTTTTTCACAAGGAATTTTTGGCTCAGATGTCCCCTTTTTGGAAGTGCTCAGTTCAGTCCTCTTTCTCGCTGTTTATTTACCATGCTCTGCGTCCCGCTTCGCATCCCAGGCCAGGAGTGGTGATAGGAGAAGCCTGCTTAGGCTGGGCAAGAAGGGTTGTGTGTGGCTTTTTTTGGTGGTAGGGACCACTGGGGTGGTGGGGTCATCTTCCCTCCCCCAAGTGTGTCCCTGTTGACAGGGTCACCAACCTGGTCTGCAGTCAGAGAGAAGCAGTGGGGATGCAGAGCAGCCCTCCTCCATCCCAGGATTGCTGCCACGGACTCTCTTCCCAAATGCCCTAGGAATAAAAGGGCCCCTAGAGATGCAAAGGAAACATTTACCTCTGCTTGGTGATTAACAGAAAGGGGGGTTGGAAGCCTCCAGCCCAGCTGCACGGGGGCTCTCTATTACATACAGATGCCTTTTGCGAGCTCCTTGGCCATCCCGGCCGGTAAAAGCAATATTGCCGAGGGAGTCGGAGGAGGTGAGGGCAGGGCTTTCAATTTGGTTTTACATTTACAAGGACCAGATGGCCTCGCTGGAGATGATCTTTGATCTGGGATGCAGCCGGAGTTGGGCAAAGATTTTTTTTTTCTTTTTTTCCCCTCCCTTTTTAATCTCTCCGGTTCGGGTGGGGGCCTCTCCTGCAGGAGCAAGGGGAGCTTGCATGTCCATCTGTCTGGCCTGTAGGGCTGGGTGTGAGTCCCTGTGCCCCTGGGGCTGGGTGAGCTCGCTGCTGGAGCCCTGAGCGGGGTTGTCCGAGGTGGAAGGCAGGGCTGGATCGTGTTACACCACCGCCCCACAGCGCGGAAATCTGCGTCAACAGCCTCGTGCATGGAATATAATTAAACACACACAGGCGCTTCGGAACAGAAATGCCACTAATTGATAATTTTTAAATTTTTTTCCCCGTTTTTCCTGGCGTCTTGCACCCTCCCAGCCGCGTGGACGTGTGGGGGCTTTCTCCTCCTGCCTTGCCTTGCCAGTTTTGGGTTTCTTTCTTCCCCCCACATGTTTTGAATGGAGCAAGAGCAAAGGCAGCCGATCCTATTTCACAAGCGCTTGGACTTGCGGCACTCTCCCTCCTGTCCAAACAGATCGTTTACAGAAGGGGCCTCTATTTAAAGAAGGAACTGAACGTTCAGAGCTGTTTTCTGGCCTTAAAACGCTGCCGACCGGCTGTTGCCTCTCAAAGAGTCGGGCTTTGTCTGGCACGCCCGAGGACCGGCTTTGACGCCAGGCTCAGCAGGTCGGCGCGGTGGCGCGAGGGACTGAGCATCGTGCAGAAAATGTGCTCCTTTGTCTGCTGCCATCGTTGGATCGCAGCGGAGTTGGGTTCAGGATAGCATCTTAACCCACGGGAGCTTGGTGGAGTGCCTGGGCTCGGGCAATCCTCACCTCTCCTGTGGTGGTGTGGGTGGGACAAGCCTGGAAAACCAGGTAAATGGGAAAGGAGCATTCGGATAGGTTTTGGTGGGATCTGTGTGTGGCATGGAGAGAAAGACCCAGAATCATAAAATCATTGAGGCTGGGAAAGACCTTCAGGATCCTCGAGTCCATCTGTTAACCCAGCACTGCCAACTCCACCACTAAACCCTGCCCCTAAGGGCCACACCTGCCTGTCTTCTAAATACCTCCAGGGATGGTGACCCCACCACTGACCTTGTGTGTAAGGGAAGTCTTCAGGCAGTTAAAAGGAACATGTAGTTCTGGAGAGTTGTGGTACTTCAAAACCACCCAGGGATGACATGCATACAGGCTCCAGGGAGGCTGGATCTGGTCCTGTCATCTTGGTGTCATCTGTGACACTCAAAGTAGCTCTCTGAAATTGTCCAGTGGTGAATATGTTGCATTTAAATGGATGCAGCAGGAGTTGGGGTGTGATTTCCGATAGCTTCGGTTGTGGTTGCTTCTTGTGTTTTGCACTTGACCTATCCTTGTAGGTGTATAACTTATTTCCAGATTTTTCATGGAGAAGGCTTTGAATTGCCTGCTACCATGGCTGGCAAGAGGTGCACGTGTGGAGGGATGGTTTCCAATGCTTCTGGAATGGGAAACCCTGCCTGTCAAGGATCAGCAGTGTCCAGCTGCCACAAGGCAGAGACCCTGGGCTGTGGCTGAACCTCAGAGGAGACTGTAACCCACAGTGGCACTTCTGATCCACTCTCACTCAGCAGTGGTTGCCATCTCCCCTTGGCCAGGGCCGTAGATTTCCTACTACAAAACCTATCCTTGAGGTTTCTCACTGGGTGGGGAACCCTTGCTTAATAGTTGGTTCTCCCTTCTCTTTTGTTTCCCCTCCTGTTTTCATGCACCAGACAAAAAAAGAGGATATACTGCTCCTGCAGCCACATCCTTCGAGCACCAGGGAATGAGGCTGCCTTCAAGTGAGCAGGAGAGTGACAAGGGCCACATCAGCTCTTGTGATTCATCAGAAGGCTGCTGCTGGAAATGGGAAGGTGGTTCTGGGCATAGAATGTGCCTGTAAGTGGGAGTTGGGAGGTCCCTTGGCAATGGAGGGACAGGACGTGGCTGCAGGGAGCAGTTCCCTGTCTGTCCCCAGCTTTTGTGAAGATGTCTGTCATAGTGCTGTGCTGCCCACTTTGGGAGAGAGAAAGGGAGGGAAGAGTGTATTCCCTGCAATGCCTTGGCTCCAAGACCTGGAAAATCTTCCCTGTATTGCACAGAATGCTGAATCTAGCCCATGGCAAGGCCGTCAGCTTGGCAGCAGAGTGGCAGCACTCTGGGAAGTGTAATGGGCAGCGGGTACCTTCAGAGTATTTAGCAAACCCAAGACTTGAGTGGGACATTGCCATCTGACAAGCTCCAAGCCAGCTTTCCTTGGATGGAGTCTCATGAGGTCATCTTTTTTGAAGGATGGCAGGAGAAGGGAGTCTGAAATGCAGCTTTTCCACCTGGGCTTCTGCCAGTGTTTTCACCTCCGACTTTCATGCTGCAGCCACTGTGAACATCGAGCAGCCTTTTGCAGACAGTGTGTCCAGGGGAGATGACCTTTGGAGAGGGGAGCAGGCTGGAAAGGCAGCTTCCTTCTGGGGGAAAACCTTTCTTTGTTTGTTCTCGGGTTCCAGGGCTTGGCCTGGGGCTGTTGAAGTGAGACCCTTGTCCTCAGAGGAGCTCTGGAGGCCCCAGCTTCTCATTAACAGATTCAGCTCATTCAAAGAACTCATTTCTTTTCAGCGAGGAGAATTGATATGCAAAGTACTGTGCAGATCCCAGCCCAAATCCCCGTTCAGAGGAGGGGGTTTATGGCTGGACCTGACCTGGAAGCAATCCCCTCCTTTGTTTGCTGATTTGTTCCTGCAGGGTTTAGGCAGCCCCAAGTCCACGCCTGGGACGTGGCTCCAGGCGTGGGGAGCGCCAGGTCCTCACTCATGGATGTCTTACCCTGTCCCTCAGTGACCATTTGTTCTCTTGGTGCTTGCAGGGGGGACTCGGGTCCATCTCCCACACTCCACCAGGAAAAGGTGGAGTCCTGGCACAGGCTATCTTGGAGGGACTGGAGCTTTTCTCCATGGTTTATGCTGCTCCCCTGAGCCAGGCCAGTTTGTGTTTAGTCAGCTGGGTCACATCTTCTGCTCAAATCTGGCCCAGCTGTAGAGCAGTGCTGAATCTCACTCTGCTTTCCTTTAACTCCTGCCACTACTGCTCTGAGCAGCTGGAGGTTGGTCCTGGCCGTGGTGGGGTGGAGGAGAGTGGGTGGAGATGGTTGTGCACCATCTCTCCCTTACGGTGTGGTCAGTGCAGCTGGAGAGTTTGGGATGTGCTGGGTTTGCCCGTGCAGATAAGGGATTGATTGTGATTCAGAGCTGTGACTGGAGCCTGCTAATCCTGCCCTGCTTAGGAAAGGGAAAACTGCTTTGTGAGATAAGAGTGTGGGATTGCTCCAGCCAGCTTCAGCCTGCTTCCTGGCCAGACCATGAGCCCGGCCTGCAGATTTGTGAGGTGCTCACTGGGATGAGGAGGGGACCTGTGCACGGCCAAAATTCATCTGTGCTCTTCCAAGGACAGAGTGTGCCAGTAAGACAGTGTTGATCCCTCTGAGCCCAGAGTTTGGCTCTGGGGTGATGGGTTGTTGGCAGCGTGTTGCTGGGGGAAGCTGAATCCACCATTTCGGTGGAGTTGTGAGGGTTTTTGCTTTGTGGGACCTGGCAGAGGCAGGCTTGAAGCTGCTGTGAGTGGGAGGGGAGAGGAGGTGGTTTGTCCAGTGGTGGGGTGTTAGGCTCTGGCTGCCTTGTCTTTAATGTGTGGAAGCACTTCCAGCCTGCTTTCTGCTGCTCTCTGCTCAACCATCTGCGTGTGGTGCAAGAGGTGCTACCTGTCGCCGAATATGAGCTATGAAAATTCCACCTGGGAGTCTTGCTGCCCAAGCCCACCAGCACGAGGAAACATGGGTTTTGGCATCAGGACTGTAAGGAGAAAAGCAGAAAATACTTAAATTTGGGCCACAGTGTTGCAGTCGACCATAGCCATTACTGGGCGTGGGGGGATGGTGTCAGAAATTTCCAAACCAGGCTCAGTTATATGAGCTAAACTGGTCAGCAGGAGCAGGATACAGGGAAGGACTGGAAAGAAGAGCTCATCTGTGTTCATTCAGCTTCCCCATGGAGTCACATTTTGCAGAGAATCTGGCTTTCAGTAATCACAGCAACACTGTGCTTTATTTTTTCAGCNGATATTTTTTCCACAGAATATGTTAGTAATAATTTTCCAGATCTTTTGATCGTTTTGCTGCCAGATCCTTGCTATGGCAACTCATTTGGCATTTGGGATGGGGTTAGGAGAAAACTGGTGCAGACTCTGCCAGCACTATGAAATAAGTGTCTCTCTTCTGCAGCTTCCGTGGCACATCCAAGCTGCATCCTCCTGAAGTGATGGAGAGCTGCTGCTGGGAGCTGAGAAACTTTTTGGCATGTGATAAATTCCCTTCTCCCGTTTCCTACACCTCAGAGTTAAGGTTTGAGGGAAATGCAACTTTTTTTCTTCTTTTTTTCTTTTTTTTTTTTAAATATTTGTGTTAGATTCAGCAACTAATTTGGACACTTCCATCCCAGAAAGATGGGAAGTTACTATTTTTCAAAGTTACGTTTTTAAAGCCGTTTAATTGGTTTGAAATTGATCCATGTTTTTATTTAAACAAGAAAGAGAGAGAGAGAGAGAGGAAATTGATAAAGTGAAGTGGGAGGAGATTCCATTTTTGATTCAGGAAGCATTTTGATTGATCTGAATTTGAGTTGTGATGCAAGTTTCCAAACTGGTGGTGGGTAGGAGAGATCTGGGGGAAGTGCTGCTGCCCTGAGCATCTGATGCCTCTGTTGTTGGTCATGGCCTTGGCTGGGTCTCCAGTTGGGCTCATTGGCCATGGCTGGAGCTGACATCTAGGGCTACATGGACCATTGCTCTGAACTGATGTGACTTGTTCCTGTCTCTCTGGAAGTATCTCATCACAGTTTTATAGACTAAAGGAACATTTCTCCACTTTTAAAAGCATTTCTCTGCCTTGTTTCCAAAGAGCCCTGAAGAACACTCCTGTGTTGGGAAAGGAGGTGGGTTTAGAATGATCCAGGGTGGCTTTGCAGTGCTTATGGGTACAAGCCTCTCTCTTGATTTGTTGCTGGGATTTTTGGTTTATTTTATTTTTAGGCAGTGAAAATTGGTGACAGAAACTGCCCATCTATTTCACAGAGTTCTCTTTTGCTGGGAAATAAATAAATAAGTAGATGCAGAAAAAGCCATTTTGCCAGCTGAATTTTTCCATGCCTCATCTCATGGCAGCCTGTTTTGGAAAATTTGAGCAAAAATCTGTTCATCCATTTGTAAGTTTTGGAAAGGTTGAAGTGAGGAGGGGAGCTTTAATGTCAATTGTAAGAAAAACACCCATGAGCTTCTCTTAATTTCTGCTCCCTGGAAGGGCGTGCGTCTGTGTATTTAGAAATTCCAGCTTCTATTTGCGTTGGAAATAGGTAATTGCGTTTTGACATTGATTTTCTCAGTGGCTTTACGTAAACACAGTGAAAATATTCAACCAAAGTTTAAAACTCCTGTGATTACTTGACACTGAAGTGCTCCACTTTCGTTATGAAGGCTGTGATTCCCATTTAAGGTGGACACTGTGCTTTGCCAAGAAGGGATTTCTGTTGTGTCACGTGGACCTTTGACCTGGCGGTGTGAAGACCCAGCCTAGGGGTGCTTTAGTAACCTCCACAAAGCTCTGAGAGTTCATTTCTTCTGAGTCGGATATTAAAGGCAACTTTGTGTTTAAAGAGAGGACTGTGAGGGTGGTGAGGCCCTGGCACAGGTTGGGCAGGGCTTGGAGCAACCTGGGATAGTGGAATGAGATGATCTCTAAAATATCTTCCAGCTTAAACCATTCCATAATTCTATGGTAAGATCCAAGACACTGGATATTACTTGGTGTGGGGGCTTTGCTGTTGCACTTGGATAGGAGTAAAACCCAAGAGTTTAGGTAGGTGCATGGAGTCTGGGGACTTCTCTGCACAGAGAATGTTTGGGAAGAGCAGCTCAAGCCAATGGCATCATGGATCAGCCAAGGAAGCAAACCCCAGTTCTCCTGACTTGGTTGTGACTACACACAGGAATATGATAAAGATGCTGTCCCTGAATGTGTAATTGTCCTCAAATATGAGGCAGGTGGGAATATTCTTGTCCCAAGTTCAGTGCTTTTGATCCTCAGCCTCCATAAATGTAGTCTCAGGCTCCAGGGAATATTGAGATAGGCTTAAAATTGTTTTCTGGTTTTGTTAGGAGAGGCATTTGCTGGCATTGCAGCTGTCCCTGTGTTTGCTGGCTTTTGTTTAGATCTGGAGCTGTAAAAAAATATGTTTAAAGAAACCATCGTTTTCCAGTGAGCTTGTGTGACTCCTGAAGCTGGGTCCCCCCCCCAAGCAAATATTGCTGATCCTGAATCCCAAAAGGCTGGAAGGGAGCTGCTGTCCCAGGTGTGTTCCAAAGCCAGGCTTTGTGCTGCATGGGTCTGTGCAGGAGTTTTGGGATTCCCAGGGAGAAACTGCCACGTCTTCCTTGTCTGTACCACCCTCACGGGCAGCCACTGTTCCAGGAAAGGATTTGGGCTAACCTTGGTGTCTGGGTTGGGTGTTACTGAGGCAGGTGAGGATCTTGGTGGGCAGAGGAGGCATCTCACCCACTTGAGGCTGTGTGAGAGGACAGAGGGAGCAGCCAGAAGTGCTCCACCAGCAGTGGACATCTCTGGTTTCCCCATGAGAAAGTGACACCAGAGGCCCCCTCACAGCCTGACAGAGGAATTGTCTGTCTGCCTCTCCCGAAACTCCGTTGTGGGGTGGGTTGTTCCCACCTCCCAGTACATCTTAGGCACAGTGGAGGCAGGAAAGAAAACCCTCCTGAAAATCACAATGTAATTACTCCCATCTGCTCCGGCACTGCTTCCCATTTCTGCCTGCCAGGATGCTTGTCTCCGATGCTAAGTAGCACATTATTTTCGATAAGTTGCAATCATTTCCTTGAAATCTCCTTCTCCTTTAAAATGTCCCCCTGGAAAGGCAATTCAGCAAGTTGGGAATGGGCAGAAACAACCATGAAAAAACCCATCCAGAAGCAGCAGAGCTCGGGCGTGTGCTGCTCCCAAACTCATTAAAACCACCCAGCAGGTTCCTTTGTAGGGTGGGCTTGTTTAAATGCCCAGCCACGGGGTCCAGCCCTTGGCTGGTGATGTCAGCAAGTGGGGCTGCAGAGGAACTGCCAGCTCACGTCATCAGAGGGAATCTTCACCAGGCAGTCACAGAAATTCCACGGGACTGTGCTTTCAGCCACTGAAGTCAGCAGAGAAAGAGCTGCGCTGGCTCTAGGGAGACCAATTTTTCATCATCACAACCTGGGCTGGCATCATCAGGGGGTATATAGAGTCTGACTCGGGCAGCCCTCTGCTTCCCACATCTCCTCAGCTTGAGGATGCTGACCACAGTGGGGTAAATTGCCCTTTCTAGAAGAAAGATGGAGCTTGAAGGTGCTTTGCTGTTGTCCTGCTGAGCCACAGCCTCCTGCTTAGCTTCTGCCATCACGCCCAGCGTGTTTGATGTTTGCCTTCCTGATGTAGTTCTGTCTCTGGTGCCTGCACACCTCTAATTTGGAGGGTTTGGAAGGGCTGAAGAGGAAGGAGTTGCTAAGTGGAAGTATTTTGGTGTGGCCTTGGAGAAGAGAGACAGCTGTGTGCTCAGCTCCTGTGCTTTTCAGATTCCTTTGGAAAAACCCTCCCAGGAAAATGGAGCAAATAAGGTAGGGGATGGTGGCATGGAGTACCATGGGGAGTCTGGTACCTTCCTTTGTGGATTTCTTCGGTGTCTTCACAGCCCCAGGCCATCCCCAGAGTGGTATCTGTTCCAAAGATGTCTGGCTAGTGCTCTTTGTCCTGCCCTGTGTGCCCCCCACCCTGGCTGTACCTCAGACTGTGTGACCCGAGGGGACACCAGGCATGGGTGCCAAAGTGTGGGGACATGTGGGGTGGTGGCTGCTCAGCTCGTGTGAGCATGGAGCTGGCTGCTTTGCAGGTACTCCTTGGAGATGTTCTGGGAAGCATCTTGGAGCATCTGGAGGCTTTGGTGGCTCAAGGCACTTTCCATCCCACGTCCCTGAATCTCAGGGCAGGTGAGGAGCCGAGGAGCTGTTTTTGGCTTTGTCTTCTCACCTGCTTCTGTGAGGTCAGTCCTGCCAGCACTTCCTATGTCCTCCACTGCAGCCACGCCACGGAGCCAGCCCAGGCCTGGGGTGTGTCAATGCCCTCTGAACCCTGTGGCTGTGATCCCTTCCTCAAGAGGGAGAAGGAGCAAGTGTGGGAGCTGGGAGCCATTTCCCAGCTGCTGGAATGGGTCTCTCTGACCCTGGTGGTGACCATGGCTGGACCCACAGGCTGATGGTTCCGTGGTCCCCAGGTGCTCCTGCTTGCTGCTGCCATCAGAGATGGTGACCCTGTGACAGCCACACTTGAGCCAGGTGGTGCTAGCAGGGACTGGGCACCTTGGGTTTACTTTTGAAACACACCCATATATATAACAAATATTTATTTATTTAAAAATGTATTTATTTATTTATTTTGTGTGTGCGTGTATATATTTACATCTAAAAACGCATTTTGATCAGCAGGGGACCTGGCTGAGGGCTGAGCACCATCTAGTGGCAAGCCCCCACGGCTCTGAGCCAGCAGGAAAGCAGCCAAGGACAGAAAGTCTTGTAGGAATTTTCCTCCTCCCCCCCACTCCCCCCCACCCCTCGCTGCCAGTCACTACCTTTCTTTTTGTTCTTCCTTTTTTCCCCCCCTTTCTTTCATCAGGAGCAGCAAATGGAGGGTGCTCTGGGGATGCCTGGATGCCTACATGCCTGTAGCCCCTTGGATCGCTGAGGATAATTCTGCTTCATTTACTCTGCTTTAATTTGGTGGGAGAGCAGGGGTCTTTTGCCACCAGCTGCCCAGGCACTGCAGATTGGGTGCTGCCAAACCCAGCCCAAACCCCTCAGCCAGCAGAGCCTCATCCCATCACAGGGGGGTGGTTTGGAGCTGCCAAAGAGCCCAACATCCCAGGCATCCTGGCAGGAGGTGTGTCAGAGCTGGGTCCAGCACTGGGAAGATAAAAAAGGAGCTTTTAAATAATCATTTTGTCTTCTCCTCGGCTGAGCACAGCCTTTCAGGGGTAAATAAGCAGCATCAGTCCTGCTTAGACACATCGGCCTTTCCATTTATTTACTGCCAGGGTTTATCCTGAGTGAGCAGCCAAGCCCAGGCTGGGTTCAGATCCCCACTGTGGGGGGACATCTCCCTCCATCAGATGCTGGGAATGCACCCACCCAGTGGGTGCTGCTCTGTGAGTGTGGCACAGGAATAAAGCTCCCAGGAATATACAGCACTTTTCATCAGGAAGCAGCTCTCTAAACATAAACTAATTAATCACTCGTGCCTACCTGTCAGGTCAATGATTCCTGAGATTTTTAATCTAAAAATATTTCCCTTTTGAAATCCAGATGTGCCTGTTTTGGAAACTCTGCTTTTGATTTGTTTATTTGAGGTGGTTTTTTAAATTTTTTTTTTATTTTTAACCTGTGTTGCCTTCCTTTTGTGTTCAGGCTTTTGATGTGCTTTAATTGACTGATTTTTTTTTTTTATTTATTTTTGTCGTCCTGGAAGAATAGGAATTTATTCTCTTTATTTTCATGACAAGTCTCTCTCCCTGCTGCATCCTGTCAACTTTTTTCTTTTTAAGGAATTTGGCTACTTTTGCCTCGTATTTCAGTTTATGGACCATAGACCCCAAACCATTTTCTTGATGAAATCTGTCCTCTCCCCTTGGTTCTATTTATCATAGCTGGGTGCCATGGGAAGCCTCCCGTGCTTGGGGGAGATGCTGGTCCTGTCTCCTGAGGGCTCAGCTTCAAATTTGGCACTCTGCCCTCATTCCTCCATATAGAAATGATCCTCCCTAGTGTAGAATTATTTATTTTTAGTTTCAGTTTTTCAGTTTTACAGTTCTTGGGCTTTTTTCTGCCCTCCTTCCCACCTTTGTTGACAGTGTATGTTATAATCACAAAAATGCCAATAAATGCATGAATGAAAAAATGATCCAAATGTATGAATAAAATAAAATTAAATGAATGAATGAATGAATGAAATGTCCTGAAAATAGTAATTTCAGTAGGCTTTGAGGCTTTTTAGAAAAGCTCTTTTTAGTCTTAACCAAACCTCTCAACAGGGTCTTTTACTTCAATTTTATACTGATAATAGCTGTATCTTTAACTTATTGCAAAGTGGGGAAGACCATGCCTGGTAGTTGCTGGGGTTTTTTAGCTGCTCTGATTTTATTTCTTGTTGCTAACAGATCTTGCACTGCTTTTTTATTTTAAATGACAGGAATAATCACTTGCCCTTGTTTGTGCCGTGGATTGGGGAAGGGGTCAAATTCATCTCGGGTGTCAGCGGGCACGGCTTTGTCAAAATCCACACAACATTTCCCAGCTCTGGATGTGCAAAGAGTGCGTGTTCACAGGGTGTGTGTGTGTGCTCAGAGCCCCTGTGCCAGATGAGATGGGGAAATATGATCGTTTTCCCTTAGGAAATGCCTTTTTTTTAATTCGCTCATCAAGGATTTCTTTCATTTATGTCATTTTTTACGCAGCTGTGCGTGGGGGAATCTCACATTATTATTCCGTGTTTGAACACAGACCATGGGAGGGGGACGCTGGGGGAGCACATAGGGCACCTCCATTTTTCAGACGTGGGACATCCCAGGCTGTTGGGATGGTCCCACATTGTTTTTCCAGGAAAGCCCTCACAGGAGAACTTTTACTGGGAGCAGTAATTTAGGCAGGGAGCACAAAGATGGGAGGAAGATTGTGTTTTTGAGAAGTCGCTCGGGGAGCATTAATTCGTTGTTGCTCCTTTAGACATCCGTGAAACAACTGGATTCTTCAAGAAAAGGCATTTTTCCAAGAATAAAATTTATTTCATACATTTTTTTTGTGTATGTTCCCAGTGCATGGCTAAAAGCATGGACTTCAAGCCCTCTCTATAGTCTGTATTTCAAGATGTGGAAACCAAGGCACAGCTGCCCTGGGTTCTGTGTGTCTTTCTCTGCCATCTGGGGTTGATGTAAATGACACGTTGGGTGACATGAGAGGACCCCTGAGCTAGATGAGACCAGGGCTGGTGGAGACTTCCAACTTCCTATCTCGTGCTTGAGTTGGGATATGGTCCCTCTGGCTTCTGGCAGCAAGAATGGGTGCATTTATTGGTTTTTTTGGTTGCTGTTGCTGGTTTTGCTGCTCGTTTGAGGAGAAAGTGTGACACTCTGGGTTAGCTCACTGCCAGTTCTGCCCTACTTCTCTCCTGTGGGAAGGAGGGAAAGAGGCAGGGAGAGGAGCAGGGAGCTGGAGTGGCCCTGGAAGCTAAGCAGCTGTGCTTGGTGATGAACACTTGGAACATCAGGATGCAGAGTGCCTGTTTTGGGGTACCTGTTGGGAAAGAAGTGAGGAAACCCCTGCTGATGGGGTCGCTCCAACTCGGGATGAGCTTCCCTGAGCTAAGCCCCGGGCGTGACTCAGGCTTTCCTCTCCCCGTTGTGTCTCCTGCAGTGCTGAGCATCCGGGGGGCGCAGGAGGAGGAGCCCACGGACCCCCAGCTGATGAGGTTAGACAACATGCTGCTGGCCGAGGGGGTGGCCGGCCCCGAGAAAGGAGGGGGCTCGGCCGCCGCTGCCGCCGCCGCCGCCGCCTCCGGAGGAGCCGGCTCCGACAACTCTGTGGAGCACTCGGACTACAGAGCCAAACTCTCCCAGATCCGACAGATCTACCACACGGAGCTGGAGAAGTACGAGCAGGTAACAGGCTCCTTCGTGGCGCTGCTCCTGGGCTGGTGGGAGCAGCAGCCGGGGTGGGAAGAGCTGCACCTCGGTGCCGGCACAGCCCCGTGGGTCTGCACAGCCTGGATCTCTACTGACATCTATTGTTAGCTGTGTTATGGGCAAATGGCACTGGGTGATGGAGTGAGAACGGGCTTTTTTTTAGGGTTGGGAGTGATGCCTTGGATTTTTACTTTCATATTTTTTCAAATCCTGTAGTGCACAGTGTGTAACTCTGAAGTGTCTTGTAGCCTGTGAGCTGCTGTTGTCTCACATTGAGATGGACATAACAAAGCCTCTCCAAGGACACCCAGACTGTCCCGGCCCCAAAATGTGTAAACCAACATCTTGAAAAGGGGGGGGTAAGCTGGGGGAAATGACATCATTAGCTGAAGTTTTAATTGGGGAATTTATGCTGATATGCAAATGGACCAAAACCTATAACAGTGTGAGGAACTCGTGACTCATTGTCCATCTTGGGGTCCATTTTGAGAGCAGCCTCTGGCTCCCCAGGGTGAGCCTTTGAAGGCCTTTCAAATAAATATCCACTTTTATTCCCTTACTCCTGTCTAGTCTCTGTTTCTAGGGAGCCACTTCAGGCATCAGGAGGGTGGAGGTTTTCTGTTGGGATGTGGCATGAGAATAGTCTTGGCATGGGTTGCTGCTTGGATTTTCACTTTTCGTTCCTCCACTGATATCTTGTCCAGGATTGGCCCTATGAAGGAAAAGGCCTCTCTGACATGCTGGCCTCAGTGATGACAACTGTCCGAGCAAGACTTGAATCAGAATCTTCCTTGAATATATTTTCTGCTTGAAAAGCTCTTTTTCCAGGGGAAAAAAAAATTCCTTTCTCTTGCAGTAAATTACTCTTAAGAAAGAAAAACTACTTTGGTTGTGAGCACAGCTATTGCTAACACTGACAATGTCATGAAGAGCTTTGCAGGTCAGCGCTCAAAACCAGTTCCTTTAAAGTGATTCCAGATGTTTTGCAGACCTCTCTTGGGCATTGTGCACCTTGCCCAAGGTGGTTTCTACCCCAGGGTTATGGTTTATGGAAGTGAGCAAGAAGGTGTCACCTTTTTGGGTGCAGGACAGGCTCTCCACTGCCAGAGGCAGGACAAGCTCCACTGCCAGGGGTCAGTTCTCTGGTTTACAGCCAGTAAAAGCTTCCATTTTACCTGGCTAACAGGACGTGTGGTGGGGCTGGGGGATGTCTCACGTTGGCCAAGCTGAGGGAAGGGTGGTTAGAGCTGGAGTCAGGGTGGCCAGGCAGAGCTCTGGTGTTGGAGCAGCCAAGCACAGTCCTGCCATGAAAGGCATTTTGGCAGAGCCTTAGGGGAGGCAGGGAGCAGGCAGAGGGCTGGTTGGAAGGATCACCTTTGGTGGCTCTCCTCAGCCCTTGTCACTCCCTTGAGGCACACAGACAGGGAGGAGCCTCAGCCATCCCACGTGGGTGGGAGTGGAGAGCAGGTCAGACATCATTTCAGACCCCAGGCTGAAGAGGGGTAGAGAGACTTCATGTCCTCTGCTATCCAAGTCCAAGGAGAGTCCTGTGGCACAGGGACAGGCTTCAGGGAAGGACCTTCTTCCTCCCCTTGGGCAGGAGTTTTGTTTGTTTGATGTTCTGATTCTGTTTTTGCTTTGCTTTTGCTACTCCAAGAGACACCCAGGTGAGAGAAGCCTTTATCCAGGCCCAGAGGGTGGGATGGGCCACATCTTTCCTTCTCACAACCCACTGAGAGGGTTTGGTTTTGCCACTGAGTGGCTTTGCAGGTGACTGTGCTGGTCCACATCTCTGGTACCATTGCCACAGTCCTGCAACACCAGGGCTCAGGGTGTTTCCACCTCCATCCCACTCTCTCCAATCCCATTGGTGGGAGCTCAGCCCTAGCTTCTCAGTCTGGCTGCTGCTGGGTCAGCACGGTACTCAGTGGTGGTTTTGCCTTTAATGCTCTTCATTTCATGCCAAGAGGAGATGATCTGAAATTGCTGGGGTGTCTGGGAGCAGTGAGATGCCCATCTGAGAGCTCTGATAGCCAGCACTCACCCCAGGAGATGGGAGTCAGAAGCTGGAGCTGGGGATGGGCAGTTGGAGGGGCTCTGCTGGCCTTGGGGATGTCTCCTTGTTGGGTCTGAGCCGTGGTGAGAATTCAGCTTGGAAGGGTGGGGAAAGACATAGCAGGTCAAGCCCATATCACCAGTCCACAAATCCAGTGTTTGTTTCCCCTGCTAGCCCCTTTTTCCCCACCATGGGGTGGGAGCTGCAGACACTGTCCCCAGGGCAGCCACCCCTGTCCCAGGAGTGCCAAAGGCTTCTCCAGCCATCACTGTCCAAGTGCTACCCCGGGCTTTTGTGGCTTGGTTCTGGGAATCAGAGGATCCCATCATGCCAGTGAGGTGCTCGTGGGGATGAAGGAGAGGAAAGTGAAGTGGCCTTCATCTGGTCTCAAAATCCCTCCCCTGTCCCCTGGCTCCTCTCGCTGCCCTGTCCTCACAGCACAGCATGGGGACAGCAGGAGCAGCCAGACAGTGCTGTCCCAGCAGCAAACTAATGGGGATTGTTACCTGCTTGCCCTTATTTGTCAGGGCTCCTGCCTCACTCAGACTTTAATTATTACTCTTATTTACTTCTTTCCTGATGTGCCAAGAGCACCGAGCAGGGCCGTGTCTCTCTGGGAGCTGCTCCTGTGGAGCGCAAGGGGCTCTGCAAGACACAAAGGAGGAGGGGCAGTGGGTCAAAAGGTTCATGGTCCTGCTCAGATAAATCTGTAGCTCCTCCAGTCCCAGCCAGGAAAGCAGTGGCTGGCACTTCTTTATGCTTTTTACGTGAATCCTAGGGCTTCATCTGCCCCAGCTCCAGCCACGATCCCCCCTGAGAGCAAAGAAATCAGCTCCTGCCTTTCCCAGCATGGCAGACCGGGGAAATTTCTCCCTCCCCTGAGCACCAGCACGTTCTGGCTCTGAGCCTGTTCTAAAAAACCCCAGCCAGTGAGGCCTGCACTCAGAACTCCTTCCGTAGCCACGCCGCCTCAGCCCCGTCCTTGACACCACCGAATGACCTTCCCATCCTGGGGTTTCTTTTGCTTTTCCTGCCATCCCAGGCGTGCAACGAGTTCACCACCCACGTGATGAACCTGCTGCGCGAGCAGAGCCGGACCCGGCCCATCTCCCCCAAGGAGATCGAGAGGATGGTGAGCATCATCCACCGCAAGTTCAGCTCCATCCAGATGCAGCTGAAGCAGAGCACGTGTGAGGCCGTCATGATCCTGCGCTCGCGGTTTCTGGATGCACGGTGAGCCCTCCCCACCAGACCTTTCTGCCCGCCCGCCACGCACCGTCTCGGGGGGCGTTTCTTAGTCGGGTTTGTTGGTGCTGGAGTAAACTGAGGGTCAGCTGAAGGGTCGCGTCTCTCAGTCTTGATTTGGGGTTGGTTTTTTTTTTTGCCTGCCTTATCCCTTAGCTGTCTGTGGCTCAGCAGGGTAGGGGAGGGCAATTCAGGCCACCCAGCCTGTCCCCTGAGAATTGCACACCCTGGTTTTGCTGTGGCAGAAGGAAATTCTGTGGCGTATTGCAGCAAGCCTCTTGGTGGTGAAAACGTGCACTTCAGTTAGGGATGAAAGTTTATCCTCCAGGCCATCCTGTCCCCCCCTAGATTCCCATTCTTTTCCCACTGTTTTTATTGTCCCAGATTTTCGAGTTGCTGTCAAATTATTTCATTTCCCAAGCTGGTTAGGTGCAGACTGCAGCTGGGGCTGTAGCTTGCGATGGGGAGGAGAGGCAGCTACAGCAGGGGTACGAGGAAAGAGATGGCAGACAGGTAATAATGCCTAGGTGGGAATAGAACAGACTTGCCCAAGGATGTACCCAGCTCTGCTTCCTCAGCACAGAGCTTTGCAGGGTAGCACTGATGTCTTTGGTCACGACAGCCAGGTGTCAGGAGTCGTCTTCCCAGGTGGAGGAGCTGGATGCCAGTTTTCAGACTCTGCTGTGAGCTGGAGGATGCAGTGGTAAATTTGAGATGGAGACTTGCTTGCTTTGAAAGGTTCTGGGGGAGCAGTCACCAGCAAGGGGCAGATCAGAAGCTTCCTGGCCATGAGTCTCACACTCCACGCTCAGAGAAGCAGAGGGGGGAGAGAGGAAAGTGGGAAACTCAAGAGTATCTAAAATTGCAATCTATTTCTGGATCCCTGGTGCTCATTCCCTTTCCTTTTCTTTCTGTTTCCCATTCTTTCTTCATGTGAAGGCGGAAGAGACGAAACTTCAACAAGCAAGCCACGGAAATCCTGAATGAGTATTTCTATTCCCATCTCAGCAACCCTTACCCCAGTGAGGAAGCCAAAGAAGAGCTAGCCAAGAAATGTGGCATCACAGTCTCACAGGTGAGAGAGCTCAAAGCCTGGACAATGGGGAACCTCAGCATGGTGAAGGGTATTCCAGACCTCAGACAAGTCAGCCAGTTCCGGTGCTGAGCATTTAATTGTTAAATCCATTTAGTGCAAGTTAGTGAGAGTGGGTGGGAGTGCAGATGGCACTTGCAGATTGAAGTCAGGGATGGAAAAGGAGAGTCTGAGAGAGGATTTAGGAAGCATGAAGACTCCATGGAGCAATGGCCGGGTGTCCAGCCAAGGTGTTGACAACACAGAAATGATGTGGCAGCACCCAGAGAGGCAAAGTCCCCTCAAGGAATTAGTGCTGGCCTGGCCTGCAAGAAGAGCTTGTTTGATCTGAAAGTCCATTCTTCAAGGGATTAAAAGCGGTAGGAAGAGTTGTGCAGGTTTTGGTTGATAAGGTAGAATGGACAAGTCCTGGTGGGAAGGACTGGGTGTAGCTGTTACAGTTTGTGCTCAGTGAGGGGAGGATTTCTCAGGATCATTTCTCTCAGTCATTGCTGTTGTGCTACAGAACATGACGTCTCCCTGACTTGCATATCCCTCACAACATGGTGGTCAGTAAAGACCAAATGAATTATTTCCATATGTTCAAGGAAGCCACATAGTTCCTGAAATCTGCAGCTTTGACCTGGGAGCTGCTGTGATTTGTGAGGAGCGCAGTAAGCCCTTAAGTGTTCAGCCATACATTGCTCAGGCCTGCCCTTCTTTATTTCCTCTCTTTCTGGAGCAAGCTGTGTGATTGAGAGCCAGTCTATGTGGCCTCTGATAGGCTTGTCCTCATGTGAGTTTAGCAATCCCATTAGGCTCCCATGGCTTTCCCTGTCTTGGGCTGCTTCCCAGCCAGCCCCAGGCTCATGCCTGCTCGTCACTTGAGCAAACTGCAGACAGCAGCAGCATCTGGTGTCCTTGTGGGAGCGTGTCTGCCTTCAGCAGGAGCAGCAGCATCCAGGGGTAGGTGTCATCACCGTGCTGAGTGCCTGCTGAGTGACTCTGACTGCCTCCCCTGGGCTGGGAGACCCAAACGTTGCTTCTTCCCAGAGCTACCTACAAGAGACAGCACATGTTGGCTTAAGTAAAGCTCCAGCTGTCCTGGTGCTTCCCCTCTCACTTCTAATTCATCTGTTCACACTTACAACTTCTCCTTTGCAAAGACAAAATGCCCAGGAGAAATGCTGCACTTAGGATGTGTTTTTGACGGTGCTGTATCGAGGCTGCTTTGTGTCTGTCTGCAGGATCTGCCTCCCTTCTGCATCCAAGTAAGGCAGAAACAAACACACATCCAGGTCTGGTTTTGCTGAGACTTAAGTGGGAATACAGGTCACGTGAATGTGTGCAAGTCACGAGCAGAGTTGATCTGAACTCAGAGCCTGACCAGATCAGGCAGGTACTTCACAAATTCTAAAATGCACGTAGGTTGTGGTGGCTGTGTATTCCAACCTCCTGCCCCTGTGGTGCTAGGAGTTCACCCAGGATTTGAAGCCAGAAGAGCAGTCATGGGGAGATGCCATGTGGAAAGATCATGAAAGGAGCATATTGGCATTAATGAGAAAGCTGGACCAAGAGGTGGAATGGAGCTCCTTGCCAACAGCACCAGCTCCTGGTGGTGCCATCAAAATGTTGGCTCCCAGATCTGGGTTGGGTTCTGATCTGAGCCTCTGCAGGTTGTACTTTCTTTCTCCTGCTCTGCAGGGTTGGATACCTGTAGCTCAGTAGCCTTTAAATTGGTGGATGAAGCCACTTCTGTGTGGAAGCTGCTGAGTGCTCTAATAGCACTGCAGATAGAAAGCAGCACAGGAGTAAAATCCTATGGATTTCAGTTACCAACACCCAAACCCAAGCAATTTCCCTAAGATAAGGAAAAAAACCATGAGCTTCAAAGGATGAACATCCATTATTGTCTCCTGTGTCTTTGGCACTTGCTCAGTTTGTTTGGAAGAGGGAGCACTGGTGTACTTGCTCACCAGCAAGCAAAGGGAGAATGTCCTTGGAATCTCACCAAAGGGGTTGTCTTCCTAGCTCAAGACTGCAGCTCCAAGCAATTCCAGGAGTGCTGGAGCTTTTCTGGAGAGTTGCAGCATCCTCCTCATTTGTCCATTGCCTTTATCCTTATAAGGCCTCTCAAACAAAGTCGATAGTGGCTGGAAGTTGTCTTCTACTTTGATTTAGGAAGACATTACTCTGAGTGTCTGTGTTCAGTGTTGATGAAGAAGCTGAGAGCTGCTTCCCAAGCCGTAGGGTTGAATCTTTCCCATGTCTCCTCTGAAATAGTTCAGTGTGAGATAGTGCCCACAAGTGAGCAGGAATATCCATCAGCATGTCTCTGGGCAAGCACAGTGGAAACATCTCCAACCCCTTCCCAAGGCACACACTTCTTTCTTGGGACCAAAGCTAGATTTTAGGACAAGTCCTGTGCTCCTTCTCCATCCTTCCCCTGAAGTTCCTGGTTCATGCTAAACCTTGCAAAGCCGAGCTCAGCCAGACAAAGAGCATCCACTTCTGGATTTGTGCCCTGATTCCCCTCAGATGGATCAAAAGAGAGCTTTGGTGATACTAAGGCAGTTTTGTGTCAGCCAGGCCCCAGTCAGTTCTCTGAGTGTTCTCTTTCAAAGCCATGCTGGTAATCAGGGCATCTGTCCCATCAAAGGGATACTGAGGAGGAGGCAAATAAAAATGACACATACCTGTTCTCGGGGTCATTTGACTTTGTCATGTTTTTTTGAATCCCTCTCAAGATTTTTGTGGGGTAGATCTGGTGGTTCCTGTGGAGCATCCCATCTACAGCAGAACCAAACAAATCCACACAACCCCAGTGCTCCCAAGGGGGGTGCCATCACCTTTCCTGGGCTTGGTGTGGCACACGTGGGTGGAAGGTGCTTCCTTCCATGGCTAGGAAAACTGGGGTGGGGGAAAAGAATTTGCACTGCTTAACTTGAACTAATCCACCTTCCTCACCCAGGTGCACTTGGCAGAAACCTTAACATCCTTGTCTTCTCTTGAACTCACTCTAGGTATCAAACTGGTTTGGAAATAAGAGAATCCGGTACAAGAAGAACATAGGTAAATTTCAAGAGGAAGCCAATATTTATGCTGCCAAAACGGCTGTCACGGCTACCAATGTGTCAGCCCATGGAAGCCAGGCTAACTCACCCTCAACTCCCAATTCAGCTGGTTAGTTTTTATTTTTCTTTTATTTTGGGTTGTCAGTGCTTGGTTTTTTGTTCGTCTTCCCCTCTCTCTCTAATCTCTCTCTTGTTTTCTCCTTTTGGTTATTTCGGCTTTTATTCTCTGGGTCTGGTTTGCTCACTTTTGTGGTCTTAAAAAAAACAAAAAAAGAAAAATGGGTTTGGTTTGAGGGATTGTTTTGTGGGTGTTACTTTATTTTCTTTGCTTTTATCCTCTTACTGTCTCTTATTTTTCCTCTTCCCCTTCCCTGTTCTGTTTTATGTTGGAAAAAAGGATGTGATGAGACCTTGTGATTGGTGGTGCAATGTTGGGGGTTATATGCATGGATGGTAAACACCAAACCAAAAAAATGATCCACAAACCATTGCTGGGATTGCTTGCAATGTGGGGGGAGAAAAAAAAGTAATAGAAAAGTTGTTGCGTAATGATTTTGTTTCACTGGGGCTGAAAGCATGAGTGATCCTAATGGATAAACCCCAGCATTTCTGAAATGTCCTAGCTCATGCCATTTTGGGGGTTGTTTTGGGTAAACTTTTATCCTTTGATTTTCTTTCTGCTGTGGTTATCTCTTTGATTGCTTACATGACAATGTCTGGATCACCTGCAAGAGTGTGCTCTGTGTGAATTTGATTTTCCCTTTGTGTCAGTGCAATCCAGAGAAATTCATGGGTCGTCCCCTTCCCTTTCCCCCCTTCCTGCCCATTTGCTGTGGTTTCCATTTGTCTGTTTTGAGAGTCAAAGGCACAGAGCACTTTGCCCAGATTGCAACTCCTCTGCTAGAGAACGATGCTTAGTTCATGCGTGGTGCCTGCTGCAAGGTTGGCCGACCCAAAAATGATCAGGGGCTGTGGATCCAAGAGCAGTGGAAAATTGGGGTTTGTTCACAAGGAGGGGAGAAAAAATCAACTTCATGAGTGCCATGTACTACTCCATTATCCATGCAAACATCTGTGTGCCTGTTTTCTTTGTAGGGGTGGGAGGGAGAGTGGGGATGTGCCACTCTTGAGCCTTTGAGCTGGGTGTCTGCTCCTTGCCCAGGGCTGTCTGGTCTGGATCAGGTGCTCTGAGGGCTCAGGCGATGCAGCAGAGCTCTGCAGAGACAGTTCCTCTGGAGTCCTGTTAGATTCTTTTTGGTTTGGGGATTTTTGCTCCCCTCCCGTTCTCTCAGCTGCTGAAGATTTAACTGCATTCTCAAAAATGTCATTCTTTCCAAAGAGCTCACACAAAATGCCTGGTCAAGTGGGCTCTCCTGATTTTAACACCCCCTGTAGAAAAGGCTGGAGGGAATTCTGCTGGAGAGGGCAGAACTGTGTGTGAGGGAGAGGCCCTCTGCCTGTGACGCTGTCCTGCAGTCCATATCAGCCTGGACCAGAGACACACAGCTTCCCTTCTTTTCCTCTTTCTTCAGCTGGAGTCAGATCCAAAGGTCTGGAACAGCAGGGGGACAGCTTCAAATTGCCTGAGTGTATTTGGATCTGGGCTGCACGTAGGGGAATAAGCATTCCCTCAGTGCCTGGCTGGTTAAACAGTGCTCCAGAGCAAGGCTGTTTCCTCACCCTCCCCACAGGCAGTGACATGGTTGTTTCAGAGATAAATTGGCCAGTGCCCTGCAGTAAACAGCTGAGATAATCCCTGGATAACACTGGGCTTTCAAGAAAGGACAAACAGTCCTGTTATTAACAGGGAAGACTCGAGCTCCTGGGTCCTCTTTGTGGCTCACTTGTCTGCAGTCTGGAGTCACTGACCTCTTTTCACGTGCCTGAAGTGTCAGCGGTGCTAAAGCAGTGTGAGGGGAGCTTGCAGGCCATAGAGATCCTGCTTCTGCTTAGAAATAAAATGTTCCTAACCTGGCCCAGATCCCACACCCTGCCTGTAATGCTGCAACAGTGGCAGAGCAGCAGGGAGGCCCCAGTTGCTCTGGGTCAGCTTGCAGAGGTGGTAGGTTGGGGTAGGTCCTCTCCTGAGAAGACAGCTGGAACTGCATGAGGTTTTTGTCTGCTGGCAGTTGAGATCCCCCTAGATGAACCACACAGATGTAACAGCTCAGTCAAGTATCCTTACGTTGTCACATTTCTGGACAAATATACATCCTGAGGACATCTGGAGTTGTGTGATCTCCCCTGCTTCAGGTTGTCCTGTAGGTCCTAGCAGCAAGAAGCACTCCTGTACATGCTAGGTCTGAAATACCTGTCTGAGAAAGATTTGGGCAGTGGTGTCCAGGACTATGAGCCTTCAGATGAGCTGAATTCCCAAGGAAGGAGCATAGAAGTGGATGAAGAGGTGAAGAACCATCTGGCCAGTGCCTCTCCTTTTATACCATGGACTTCCTTCTGTTCCCAGATCATTGGCTGAGACTTTGGTGACGAAGTAGCCTGAACAAAGATAGGACTTTTGGGGAATTTGTAGGACTTTCTGGTTTAAATACATTACAGGGCATGTGGAAGGAAAGTAAACAGAGGACAGGTCATGAGAAAGAAATGACCAGCAGTCTAGTCTCTAGAGGGCTGTGATGTTGGAAGAGGAGGTGGAACTGGATGCAGTGGGACCTGGGACAGGAGCTGAATTCATTTCTGCTGTGGCTGCGCAGGCCCATCTGTTCTCTCATTGATGCCCATGTTACTGGAGATCATTGAATGGCTACAGTCAGTCAAAGAGATTGGCCACACATTGACAAGGGCAAGGATTGCATCTGTCTGGCCATCTGGCACGTTCAGAGCAGGGTCTCCCATCCTCAGTCACCCAGGCCTGAATGTCAAACACCTTTTCATCCGGAATACGCACGGTTGGGCTTGATCAGCCAGATGTTCAAATAAGCTGAGATGTCTGGCTCATTTGGGCTAACAACTCCCCATCCTCACGTTGATTGCCTGGACAATCTCAGCACAAAAACCACGTGGCAAATGAAAGCTATTTTAGGTGGGTAGACCCTTCTGCCACCCGGTGTCCTCAAGGGCCACACCCAGGTGATGGCATCCAGCGAAATCTTGAATGCAGAGCAGCCAAAATGGTCCTGAGCTGTTTTTTGCCTACTCACCCCTTTGTTTCTTAAAAATCTTCTTGTGAAGCTGCTGTCTGGAAATGTACTTCATCAGGCACAGGTTTCTCCTCTGCCTTCTCCATTTGTGTCCAGAACACAGCGCTGGAGAGGACTCTGCTTCAACAGAGACTGTTCTGGTCATGGCGTCACTGTCCTCAGTGTTGTTTGGCAAGTGAAAAAGAACAAATGTCCTGCTGGGTCATCCCTGGCTTTCAGACCTTCTTTTTGGCTTTGTCCAGCTAAGGAGCTACGTAGTCCATCACTACATTCTTCCCTCATTTTTGGCCATGATAGAGACACCACAGAAGGTCACAGGAGGCATAAATCTTGTGCTCTCAATGCATGTATGTCACTGCTGTTGGTTTCATCTACAATCCCCGTAGACGTGACCAAAGTCACTTCAGAGGTTCAGTGTGCTGGATCTCTCTTGGTGATGGTAGGTGGTATGAGGCGGCAGATGAGCATGGCTTGCTTTCAGCTCCAGCACCATTGCCCTGTTTGTTTATTCTTGGTACTGTTTGAATGTCAGATACTTAAGAGAAAAGTACTTACTAGAAGGCCTGGAAAATTGGAGGTGGAAGTGGAGACTGTCAGAACACAGAAGACATCAGAGAAGCTGGAGAAGAAGCCCTCTGAAGAGCTGGAAAAGGGGTGCAAGAAATACCAGCAGTCAACTTTGTGAAGGTTTTTGAAATGGAGGCAAAATTGAAGTGGGCTTTGTTCATCAGAGGTATTAGGGGTGGAAGAAATCTCTTAGAAGGCATTGTTTTGATGTAGTCTTTCACCCAGGACAAGATCTGACTGCCAGAGTTTGCTGAGACATTTCCAGCACTCTTTTTGAAGCAAGTGCTGCCCTGGTAGAAACTCTGCACCAAGGAATAGTGGGGATAGGTCTTGGCTTTGAAAAGATGTCTGGATGCTGAAGATAAATTGCTCTTCCAGACTGCTACAAGTCATGGGTTTTCTTGTAGGTTTTTTTGTCCACCCACAATAATTCCAGGGACTGCCATTCCAAGATCAGAGCTCTTTCCTCCTGGGTTCACAAGCTCAAAGATGAGCTTCTTTCATTCACAACCTCTCAATTCCTGAAGAGCCCCAGTCCAAATCACAGCCACCAAAGGCCTGTGGTTTATTCAAGAGAAGAGATTTGATATACAATGGAGTGGAAGGATTTGACTTGTATTCCTGGATCTTATCTCTGTGGAGCATAATCTGAGTCTTATTTTCAGGGCTCTTCATGCTGCTGCCCCCTCTCCCAGGCAGGTGCATCAGCCCCTCTTTGCTGTGACTTCGGGCCAGTGGAATTTTTGGGCATGGTGAGCGCGCAGACGGCCGAGTGCTGAAGCAGCAGCGTGGCACAGAGGGCTCTGCAATTACAGCTCTGATCCAAATGCATCCATACATGCAGGGCCATTGCTATGCGCATATTTATCTCTGCCTCCACATCAGCAGCAAGACATATTTACCGTTCAGATATGCACATATATTGTAAAAATACCCCTTGCCAATAGCTGTGTATATCTTGTAAGTGACATTTCCAGCGCTCCTCATGATTTCCGAGACGCCGTCGCTCTTCAGGACTAGAGTTTGTGGCTGTTTGTTTATTTTTATTTCCTCCCTCCCAGTCGCAATTTTATGGCCAGGTTTGTTAAGTTTCAATAAAATATCAGTTAAGTTTTATGGCATTTTTATTTGTTATTGTTGTTATAATTTTCTTTTGGTAGGGGAAGGTGGGATGAAATGTTGCTCAGCTGGGGGCAGAGCGATAGCAGTGCCATGCCAGGTGCTTAGGCATTCCAGAGTCCTCTTTCCAGCTCTGCCACTGATTATTTGTGTGATCTCAAAGATTTCTGCTCACCTCAGAAGAGGAGGAGAATATTCTCTGCTTCTTGTGAGCGGTAGCTGCAGAGTCTTTTGGTTCTCAGCCACTGTGGGAGGACAAAGCTGTGTTACTGCCCTGTGCTTTTATTAGGGTGGTCAAGACAATCACTCAGAAACTGGGGTCAAAAGCATCTTGGTGTGTGTGAAACGTGCCTATCTTCACCCTTAAAGTTGAGCACTGTCAGGGTGGGCGGTTCCCAGGCTGCCGGCTCATTTCTCTGGGGTTTTTGCCTTTAAAATAGCAAGTAACCTGAGAGGCTGGGAAGTGACAGGAGCCCTTTGCCAGCTGAGCAGAGGAGGTGATGGTTACAGCTGCCTCCTGACTAGTCCCGGTTATTTTACGCAGCGCTGTGGGATTGCTCTCTGGAACAGGTTGGGCACGTTGACAGTGAGCACAGACAATGAGCTATTCCTGGCTTCGCTCCTTTCAGGCAGCGGTGGGAGGGTCCTGATCCAAGACTGACTGTGCTCAAGACAAGTCTTTCTCTTGACTGTCTTGGGTGTCGTATCTGGCAGCTTTCCTTTGATTCTGAGAACTGCCAGCACCTGATAAAAGAGCTGGTCACTGAGAGAGCAGCAGAGAATGTCGTGAACGTGAAGTCTCCAGCATAGACCTCCCACCTGCTCCCTGACCTTTGTCAGAGGTGGCTTCCTTCAGAGGAGCCTTCCTGGTCCACCTCCAGGGCACAGCTGGGATCTGTCCCTGTTTCTTCCCTCTCCAGCAAAGGGAGGGGGAGTGCCAGGCATTTCTCAGAGCGTACGCATGAGCCATAGTTGGGCAATTCCACCAGGACTGTGGTTGCCAGTCTTCCAAGCTGGAAATGGCAGCATAGATAATGAGAGTATATTTGGGACTGGAGCTGAAAGCATAGCTGACCTGGGCCCCTGAGGTCTCTCCTTTCCAAGGCTAACGTCATGTATAACTAAACCTTGCACGTTGAGCTGTCTCACACTTAACGCGCTGATCTGCACGATAAATTCTGAAATAATCCCATAAAACCTTTTTATTTATTTTTAACCCCCTTGCTGCCTTCCCTGCCTTCCAGTTACAAGATGGGCTTATTTTTTCCATTAAGTGGTTGAGGAGGTGCTCAGATATCTCAAAGCTGGAACCATAAAACTTTATTTCTGCAAAGGCAGGATTTCTTTTTAATTTTCATTTGTGGTTTGTTTTTTTTTTCTCCTGATCCCACCCAGTTGTCTTCACCATTACAATTTTTTAACATAACATTGACGACTGGTGCATGCAGTGGGGAATTTGCTTACAGAGCTGCTTCTTCTGGGGCAGCTGGCCCAGGAAGGCTGTGACACCCTTGTGTTCTCTCACAGGCCATCACAATGAGAGACTTTTGCCAGCGTGATGGGCACTGGGAGTCTGACCCAGGTGTTTTTGTGAGCCTTTGCTCCTGGTGCTCTGCAGTTCCCACCAGTGATGGGTTCCTGATGTCCTGAAGGCAAACCCCACGCACTGCTCCCTCACAGAGCCCCCTGTGGCTCCAGCCATGGGGATAAATGGACTCTGGATGTCTCCCCCTGCAGGGAGCAGCAGGGGCTAGAATTACCCACCCTGCTCTGAGCTCCTCAGCCTGGGCTTGGTTTGCCTGTTGCAAAGGCTTCTGCTCTTGATAGCAGAGCTTGTCTGGGTAATTCTGGTCTCCAGTGCAGTTTGCTGGGTGGACACCGCCAACAACCGAGATCCTTCAGAGCTGTCTGAAGGATTCTCATGCTGTCCAAGTCCTCCAGGCTGTATTTTGTTTGTCTCAGTCAAAAGCATGAAGAGTCCTTCCTCCAGCTGAGGAGCTGTTGAAGAATGTTCTTGGCATTGAGCTGTAACAACATGTGGCTTTGAATAACCTCAAGAGTGCATCCTTTTTTTTGCTTGCTCTGTTCTTCATACTACTAACCTGACTGTGTGTTTTGTTTTTGTGGTTGCTTTGCATGTTGTTCCTTCCTCTTGGCTGAGAGTCATGGGGTGGATCTTTTTCCTTTCTGTGATTCAGGTGCCTCACTCTTTCCTTTCCAGGTTCTTCCAGTTCTTTTAACATGTCAAACTCTGGAGATTTGTTCATGAGCGTGCAGTCTCTCAATGGGGATTCTTACCAAGGGGCCCAGGTTGGAGCCAACGTGCAGTCACAGGTAGGGACCCATCCGATGTACTGCCAGTGAATGCATTTAGTGTTGGAGGAGCCTTTGATTGTATTGGCACTTCTCCCTCCCGTCTGAAAAGAGCAAATCTCAACCAGCACCAACCAACCAACCAACACTTAAAAAAAGGCAAACCAAACCGAAAAACCAACCAACCAAAAAAAAAAAAAGGCAACAGGAACAACCACCAAAAAAAGAAACCAAACCAAAAAACAAGCAAAAAAAAAACCAAAAAAGCAAAAAAAAAAAAACAACCAACCCAACCAAAAAAACAATCCAAAAGAAACCAAAACCAAACACCCAACCAAATCAACAACAACCATGGTCTTGAGGAGACTTGCCCACACTTTGTGAATGCATTTGGCTCTGGCTTGATAGTCGTACTAGGATGAGAGAAAGGTGTAGGAGAACAGGCATAAAGTCAAACAAAAGCAGCTCAGGTTTAGGTTCTGCTTGCTTTATTCTTCCAAGGGAAGGGGCCAGATATTTGGACTGGTGTCTCGTTTTACAAGACTTCCACGTACTCCTTTGATGCCAAACCAGGTGTCTGCTGAAAGGCAATAAATGTTCAGATACGTAGATAATTTTTTTAATTTATTTTTTTTATGATTAAAAGCCACCCTTGACCATCTCCCCACCTCCCCGAAGCACAGGCACTCACACCACCCCTGTACATACCAGGAGGACAGAGCAAGGGAGCTTTGAGCAACATTGCTGAAATGTCAACCCATGCTTGGGGCAAAAAGAAAGAATTTAAAACAGCCAGGATCTCAGTCAGATCTCCCACCTCCCATCCAAGGTCCAGATAGGCCACGAGTCCCCTTTCTGGCATCTAAGGCTCTGTTCTGTGCTGAGAGACAACAGCCACTCTGACACTTCTGCATTGGGCTAGGACAGCTCTCCAAAGCTGAGCCTGCTCCCTCGTGGGGCTGGATGTGGAGCACTCGTCATTCGTGGGCAGCGAGACGTGCTCACCACGTGTGCCACCACTGGGGCTGGGCTGTGGGAATGAGGGAGAGGAATGGGACACCCAGAGGAGAGCTGCTGGTGCCTTTGCCATGGTAGGTATCTTTCTTTTTGGAGCCCTCCACAGTGAAGACACTCAGATGACTCCAAAGATCTCCTGCTGCCGTGAGCAGTGCTTTGGGTCAGGGGTGGAAGGGGGTAGGGGTAGGAAGTGGGTCCTTGAGCATGATGGTAGAGATGGCTGCAACAAGGTGCTCCAGGAGATGTCACCCCACACCTGCCACGCTGTTCTCCTTCTCCACTCTTGTCAAAGGACACGGGACCAAGGAGAGTGTGACAGGGCTGCTGGGGCAGGCAGGGGATGGTGAGGGAGGCAGGAGAGGTCCTTTGGCTCATCTCTCTGCACAAGACCAACTGCGGCTCTTTTTTATCCCTCTTTGAATATAAACCTTTATTTTTATTACTATGATGATCATGATTATCATTATTACTGCTTGTTTGCTTTTATCTTGCCAAAGATGAACGGAAGCAGCTTTGGCCACTAACCTTTCCTTCCCTCTAATTTGTGTCTTTGTTGTCGTTGGTCTGTTTAGGTGGATACCCTTCGCCATGTTATCAGCCAGACAGGAGGATACAGTGACGGACTCGCGGCAAGTCAGATGTATAGTCCGCAGGGCATCAGTGTAAGAAAAAAAAAAAAAACAAGCTCGGGTTCTGGTCTTTTGGGGTTTTTTTGTTTTTTGGTTTTTTTTCATTTTTGTTCTCTCACCACCAATTATTTCAAAGCCATAGGGCTCGGAATGCCACTGAGTAGGACTTGTCTTGGCTTTTACGGTCACCTAGTTTATTGCTTCTGTATCGGTCACGCCAACGGCGGAGCTCTGCCCACAAAAAAAGTGGCGCCAGGGCAGGCGGTGTGCAGGCAGCTGGCGTCTCGCACTGTCACAGCCCATCAGCGTCCGCCCGGCACCTGCGGCCACGCGCGCCCGGCCGGCAGGAGCTGCTAAACAGGTGACACCTCGTGTAACCACGGTGGGTGGATGTCACCGCCAACGCCCTGGCCCAGAGGTGGCTCCATCCTGGTGGCACCGTCCCCGAGCCACCGGGTAAAAATAAACCCATCCCCGGCCGGCGTCCCGAGAGCGCGGCCGCCGTGGGGTTGGCGGCGATAGCGGTTACGAATAAAAGGAGGAAAAAAAAAAACCACGAAAGCCAACCAACATCAACCCAAGAAAACCTCGCCCAAGCGGGCTGGGGGAGGATGGGAGGGGGAGGGCGGTCTCTGGAGCATCTTCTCCTTGTTCTTGGGTGCGCTGGCGGGTTCTGACTAGCATGAAAATTCGTAGCGACAAGCTGTGTTGCACAGGGGGAAATCGATCAGACACACACAAGGAGAACCCAGTGTAGATTCGGGACAGCAATCCAACTTCATTTCTCAGATCAATCGTCCACCATCTCAGCGGCGGTGACAGCAAGCTGGGAGAGGAGGGCAGCCTGGAAAAGGAGGCTGTGAGCACTGAATGGGTGGTGGCAATGGTGTCCAGGGTGGCACACAAGAGGAGGGCAGCTGGCCCTGGACATGGGGACGCTGATGGTTGAGATAGGGTGGTCTTGAACTGGTCAGGGAGGTGATGATCTTCTGGGTGGTCCTGCAGCTGAGACCCCAGCATGGTGCAATGGCCAGTCCCATCACCCTACAGTCCAAATGCAATGCATTTGTCACCTGGCGAGTGACCGTCTTGCAGGATGGCCACCACCAGTGTGTGGAGAGGGGTGCCCTGGGACGGGGGGCTCTGCTCCCCTCTCCTGCGGGCGCCAGGGCTTAGTGGGCGGCTTGACGTCAGGAGGCAGAGGCAGGGAGGATTTGTGAAGTAATGTAATTGAACATGTGCAGATAATTATGTCTCATTACATAAGCCCCTTGCAAAAACGGCACTTGGAAATGCCACATGAAAGAGCCTATCGTTCCGCATTAATTTCTCCGTGCGCTGAATTTATTCCCTTTCTGGCTTTTTAATACTTGGAGAGTAAATGAATCGCAGGCTGATCATGATAAGAGATGATACTTTTGTATAAATTAAAATACCCCCAAGGAAAGAGGCTGAGCTGATTACAGTTGCAGTTGGCTTGGAAAATAACGGTGGGCTGGGTTAAGCCAAAATTTGGGGGGGAGGGTTGCTGCCAGGGATTATGAGGCAGGGAGGGGGTGACTGGGGAGAGGAGAAGGAAGAGACTGAGAACTCAAAAGCCGAATAGGACAAGGAGATCTGGGTTGGTGTTTCTGGCTGTGGCTCTCCGTGGGAGAACCAGTGTTTCCATGAGTAGCAATGAAAACTGAGGAGCTGAGAGTGGCAGGGACTTGGTGGTCCCCTCTGTGCTTCCCACATGGAGACCCGGCACGTTTGGCATCTGATGTCTTCTCAGGCTGGTTTTCAGGGAGGGCAGGAGCCTCCCTGAATGGATGTTGTCAAGAGAGGGGCAGGTTGGCAAAGGCACTGCACTGTGTGGGTGACTCCTTAACTCCCCATAAAGCTGTGGTAGGCATGGGAAATGAGGCAGAGTCCAGAGCTGAGCAGATCGTTTAGGAAGCAGCTTCTGCATTGCCTCTTTGTCCCCAAATAGGTTATTTCCCTTCTATCCCAGTCAGTGTGCTCCAGCCTGATTGTCACTTAGTGCCTTCCCATCACACTGAGGTCCCTTGATGGATCCCTGTCTGTCCACCCTGAAGTGTGGATGCCCATTTGGAAGTCCTGGGAGACTCCTCAGCGCAGGGAGGGCAACTGTCTCCACCAGGCAGGGCTTCCCTGCCTTTCCCTGAACCCTTTCACGCCGAGGAGGGGCAGCGGAACGCGGGGAGCGAAGCTGATTGTGACACACAGAGCTGCCGTCCCCGCGTCACCCGAGCGTCCCCGTGAGCTGCTGGAAGGAGATGAGCCGAAACCTAGTCCAGAGCCCTGTCACAATGATGTCTGCACGGGGCTGAGGTTAAGCCATCCCCGGAGCCCGTCAGCACCGGGAAGTCAGCGGCAGGTTGCCCAGCTCCGCTGCTGGAAACCTTGGCAGGGGAGACAAACGCTCGGGGTTTGCCTTTCCTTGATGGAGGATGAATTTTTAAATGCGTGTAAGTCGTGACAGCTGAGAGGAGGGATCTACCCAAAGCCCAGTTCCCTGCGTGGCTCTGCTGCTGTGGCTGACAGGCTGCTCCGCAGGGCGGGAAGGGCTGGAGTCGGTTCTGCATCGTTAGCAGGATAATGGGCAATGTCCCAGCCATCACCAGCCCTGTGACCCACGGCCAGGGCTGAGGCAGAGGGAGAACAGAGCCTTCTCCTCCACGGATGGGGACAGCACCAGTCCCAGCAAGGAATGGGGACACTCTGACAATGGAGGGGTGGGGGAGACAGGAGCTGTCTTGAGGATGCCCAGCCTTGGGTCACACGGAGAAGAAGCAGGGAGCTCCCCTCCTTTCAGGAAGTTTGGGGCCTGAGCCATCTCTTTTGGCAAACTTTGAGGCTGTAGGGATTTGCACCATGAAGTGAGAGCTGTTAAATGTCTGGGTTGTCTGGACAGCGTTTGTTTGTGGGGATCCACATGTGTAGCCAGGAGGTTGCCCGAGACCAGGGGTTTCAAAGCATTTAGGAAAGCACAGGTTCTGTTGGGTTGCAGTAGAAGTTGGATCTTTATTGCCACAGTCCTCTGGAGGGTCTTACCCCAAAACATCACCTTTCCTGCCCTATGGCTGAAATCCGCAAAGTGTTCTACTTCCCTCACATGCTAATGAATGAGTAAACTATGGTCATCTTAAAGCCCTTTCAGAAATTTGGTTTTGGACTTAATTTAATTTACAGATGATTTAAACATGTGAAATGAGGAGCTGTTCCTAAAGTTCATCAGAGAGTGAAGGTTTTGATTTAAAACTGCTTCTGTGCAGACCTGTGCCTGTTCACAAAGCAGTGTGTGTGTGACCTGTGGCAGGGTGTGACAGGGAGCTCTGGATCCCCTCTTGCCAGCAAGGATTGGTACATGAAGAAGCTGAGAGCTCCTCACTTGACCTGAGATCTTTTGTTCTAAAAAATTTGAGCCTTGGGAAGAAAGTTGTTGCTCTGTTCCTCAGCCAACTGCAGTTCTCCATCATGGTCAAGCTTTGGTTCATGGTGGTGGCCATCAGCTGGGGTATGGAAGTTGGTCTGGCAGGGCTTCAGTGCACAAGCTCCATCCATGAGGGATGCCTTGGTGTGTTGTGGTGGCCAGGGATGCCTGCCCATGACTTGTGGGAAGGGGTGTCGTGATAAGGCTGGATTCTCTGGTGTGTGATAAGACCTTCAGTGCTAAGGATGCCCTGATAAAAGCTCTTAAAAGCTCAGAGGTCTGAAAAGGCTTTGGGGCTGCTCTGTCAGACTGATGCGTTTGGAGGCTGACCTGACACCCTGTGCCATTGTTGGTGGGACAAGGATTTGGTCACAGGAGGTGGGATCCTGAAACAGCCTCTGTGCTAAGCAGAAGGCGCCTTTAAAAATTGGCAGAAAGTCATCTCCCAGCCCCACGTAGGAGGCCCGGGAAGGGAGCCAGCCAGACTTGCTGGAGGTGACAAAAATGCTGACACCTGTGGGAATGGGCACCAAAACCAGTTGCTGCAGCAGTCTTTCACTGGGGCTCCAGACTTGGACAGTCACCAAGGCTTTGCCTGTGCTGTGGCATCAAAAAGTGACATCTGAAGAGATGTCCTGGAGACCACTGCTCTGTCTTTGGCATCTGCCCCGCCTGAAGAAGTCACAGCTGTGTGCAGGGGCTCTGCACGGAGAAGCAGCCTCAAAGGACTCCCTTGTCTTTGAGGGAGATCCCAACTGATTGACTGTAGTCAAATCCCAAGGAATCTCCTTGCTTGGAAGAGGTGGAGCCATCTGGGTGGAACTGGATGAATCCCACACGTGGCTTCATCCATGCAGCAATGGAGTGAACTCCAGGATGAGTGGGGATGGAACCTGCATGCCTGCTGCCTGGGGAAGGATCCAGCCTCCTCACAGAGGAGTTTTGCCTATCAAAGGATGGTTTCAAGATGTCACAGCCAACCTTGGGTCCTCCTTTCCATCACTCACCCCACAACTTGGGGCCTTCCCAGGCCGCGTTGGCCTCTCCCCGACATTCCCTTGACTTCCCACTGGATGCCACCACGGTTGTGTTAAGCCACACAGACTCCTGGAAGCACAGGAAGCCTCATTCCCGATCTGCAGTACCCGCCGAGGGTTTTGGGGGAGCAGGGTGCTGAACACGGAGCCGCTGCTCGATTGCTCCTGCAGCTGGCAGGCGAAAAGCCTCGCTAAAAATAGTGGAGCACAATAGGGCCGGAGCCCTGCTCCACACAGCCCCCGCCACTCTCCCCCCCTCCTGCTCGCCCAAACGACCCTGCAAACACTAAATGGCATCTGAGTGCATTAAGCAGCAAACTCTCCGGTGACATAGCAATTACGGCTCTGAAATAGATTTGGTGCGTCACGGAAGATAAGGGTTTTGAAAGTTTCTGTTGTGATTATAGCTTGTAACTCCAACAAATAACAGGCTTGGTAATAAGAGGCTGCCAGCACAGCTATTGTGGTTCTCTCTCACTGATGGCACGTAAATTGCTATTAATGTCCTAAGTGTACTTGAATATGCCAGTCTCGGGGCGGCGGAGTTGGCTCTGTGTCTCTCTTTACGCGGCCTGTCATTGTCGGGCTGATAATCTACAGTAATTGCTGCCTCTTGCAGCAGTCCAAGATGTGTAAGGGTGGATATTGCATCTCAGGGATGCTGGGTCAGGGCCTGGCTGTGGGTGGGAGCTGGTGGGGGCAGTGGGCACGGGGTACTGGTAATGCTCGTGCTTAGTCTGGTGACACACTTGCACCCAAGTGGGGGTGGAGTGGGGTTTGCTAACCTGTGAGCAAGCTGAGGTCGTGGTTCCTGCGTGCCTTGCTGCTGCCTGAATCCCTTTGCTCCCGTGCACATATGGAAGAGCACACAGGCCCAGCAAGGGGTGTGCACTCACCTCTTGTCTTCTTTGCTTTGTGTGCGTGTCCCGCTGAGAGGTCACCTGACTCCTCAAACGTGGGTTCTGCTGGCCCACCTGTGGTCAGCTCTTTGCTCCCATCACAGCAGCCTCTCAGGCAGGCAGCAGCACCCCAGGGTGGGGAATTTTCCTGCTGTCACCCCTCTGGGGTGTGCAGGGTCCCAGCTGGCAGGGCCGATGTTGGATGATGCAGCAGGCAGTGGGACAGGCAAGCCAGAGTGGGCAACGCAGCCCGGGCGTGTCTAAAGCGGGACAGCCACTGCTGCCAACTGGAGCTTGGGCAGTGCTTGGGAAGGATTAATTAGCCAAGCACTGAATCAATGTCAGAGCAAGCAGAGGAGGTTGGGTGCGACATCTGCTCCTCTCTGAAGGGGATGGCAGCCGTGGAGGAGCAGCTTCTGTGCGCTGCCGGCTCCTGCCCGCGGCAGCCGGGGCCCTCCAGCAGCTCAGCTCTCCAGTGCCTGCAGAATTTGGCTCTGCCTCTGTTTCAAGGAGAGGAAACAAGTTGTCTGCCATGTTTTGTTGCATGAACCCTCGGATGGGATATAGTGGTGGCACGTCTGCTGTGCTGTGGCCCGGCTTCCCTCAATGAGGTGGGGCTTTTCTGGAGGACACAGCACAGCTCAGCAGTTCCATGGGACTTACTGGTTGTTCTGCGTGTTCACAGCACTTGGGTTCAGATAACATTCAGGCTTGTGGGTCTGGAGTGAGGTGTTTGCTGTTTTCTTTCTTCCATATGAGGAAGGGATCATAATCAGGGGTTAAAAACTCCAAACAACCAGAGCTCAGGGTTCTGGAGAAATTTTAAAGGATGGATTTTCTGTAAGCACTTGCAGCTTACCAGAATCTGTTTTCAGCAGGAATGTTTCTGTCCTTTCCCACTGATGGAGCGCTGTGGTCTGGGGTGGGATGGGGGAGTCAGAGGGGGCATCTTTGCCTCCTGCACAGCTCCCAGCTGAGGGAGAAGCAGGGGTTCTGAGGTAGTTGGGTGCCTTGGGCAGGGCTGTTTGTGACTGATGTCTCTGTGTGTCCCCTCCTGCAGGCTAATGGAGGTTGGCAAGACGCTACTACCCCATCGTCGGTGACCTCCCCCACAGAAGGCCCTGGCAGCGTTCACTCTGATACCTCCAACTGATCTCCCAGCAAATTGCATCCCTGGCTGAGCCGGCCCCGGCGGGGGCGGGAGGGGAGGGGGCCTCTCCTAACACCGCAGCAGTCAGACTGGAGGTGAACCCAATCAGCACACACAAGAAGACTCCTTCTCTTCTCTTCTCTTCGTCGGGATGCTTTTTTCAGCCAATCTGGACACTTCTTTATACTCTCTTCCCTTTCTTTTCTGGGTAGAAGCCGCTCT